>VXBL01002380.1:34516-208672 GCA_013400195.1 Aramus guarauna | reverse complement strand
TTTTTTTTTTTTTTAGCATGTCAGTATTAAGTCATGACAATTAATTCCTGTCATGGATTAATATTAATATGTTGAATTAATAAAGAGACTATCTGTATCACATGCTCATATAATTCCTCTTATGTTAGTTATGGAGCTGGTTCAGAATGATAAGATAATCACATGCTGGATAATTAATGAATGCTACTACTTTTATAGAGTTGTTGTGCATGCAACCATATTATGCCTCAGTAAGAAACAAACATAATAATGGCTTCCCTTAGTGCTTTACTTCATCAATTTTTTATCTAGTAGTGTTAAAATGGCTGTTTAGATGTAGCATTTATTTTGTATTGATGCTGTTTGACAACTGTTCTCTCAACCCATTCTCTGCCCTTTCATGACAATGCTATTCACGGTCAAAATAAGTTTAAATACTTGTTACTGCACTTGAAATTCTCTGGAAGAAAAACACAACTGTTTCATGCTACATGAAACCTCTATATACCTTAACCTATGGGCAGAGGGTATCAATTAGTTGCTTCTCTGTTATGTTAATTTTATACAACAGAGGCTGTAAATATCTTACCTTATCTTGGAGGTGTGGTATTTTAATGGTAAGTGTATGGATACTCAAAAAGTTAATGTTTTACAACGTCTCCTTTTACCTGTTTTGTGAACTAGCTTCTGAGTATGATTTTCTTTTTTCTGATGATTCAAACATCTCTTATGAGTGTGAATGATTTAATTGCTGTTACCTGAGTGTGAAAAAATGCTGAGGACCAAATTCAGTTTAGAGCCATAGCTATTCCTGATGAAGTAAGTTCAGATCCTGGGTCTTCAATAGTGTGATAGGAGAGGTCGGTAGGACATCACCTTTCCCAGGGCGCGTGGGAATCTTCTGAATTTCCTCAGCAGGGACTACCAACACAGGTCTTCTACAGCACAGTTAAAAGTTATCTTTAGTCCTCTTTCCTTTAAAATAGCCTGTCAAAGTGCTGCACAAATTCCATCTACCTATTGCTGGGGATTTGTTGGGTGGGGTTTTTTTCAATTTTTGGTTTGTTGGCTTGTTTGGTTTTGTTTTTGTTTTGTTGGTTTTTTTTAAGTGCTGGTTGTAGTCTAACACAAAATTATTTTCATGTTTCCTTGAACCAAGTTGAGTAAATTTTCAGTAAAACTTTTGATAAAATTAATAAAATTAAGAAATTAAGCAGATCACAAGCTGCTTAAATGCCTCAAGGTGTTAGAGGGGAGACCAAAAGAGCTAAAGCAGCATTGATTTCCTTGCACCCTAACGATCAATGCTTATGCTTTGGAGTGCAAATAGGCTTGTCAAGTATTAGGATGTAGAGGTAGGAGAGTGGATTAGCATATGCTAGTAAACATTGTTATTTGGCCATGTTTTGCAAAATAAAAATACTACATGTAAGTTTGAAAAAAAGCCTGTAAGGACCATGGGGCTACACGTGCAAACAATGATTTTGAGCTAACTAATGACCAAATTCCAGATCAGACATTTCTGTGAATGGCACAATTATTATGATGGGAAGTTTAAAAAAAAAAAAAAAAATCAGTAATTTTTATTCGTCAATTCAATTAGCTAGCATAAAAAAATATTGAAAGTACTTGAAGATACAAAACCCCATAATGGTTGCTTAGTTTGAGAGATTGACTGACTATCCTCATAATAAATGCCTCTGATAATTTGTTAGAAAAATTATTTGTGTAGAGTCTACTACAAGCAGTTTATATCTGCAGGAGCAGCCCTGTCTGAGCTACCCAGATTGCTGCTGTTGTTTTAGCACCATTTCAGAATTGCCAGTGGAAGAATGCAATGATTTATTCTGCCTGTTTATCCAGTCCTTGTATTTTTTTTTTAAAGCTGTTGAAAGTCAGATCTAGTGTGAAGTTTTGCCATCTCAAGAAAAGCAGAAATTATCAATGTGTTTTCATTGGCCAGGAAGGATAAAATGCCACTCACAGCACATCCTTTTTATTACTCAGGAAAACTTCATTGGTTTGGGAGAAACTGCTAGTTATTTTTAAAGAGCTGTTTAAGTTAAACTCTATATAAAAATATGAGTGAATTGAACATTAGCAGTTTTACTTAGAGACAGTTTTTTTTGTATAGCAAAAAGGAAACAAAAATCTGTAATGATTACATGAAATTATAGAGTAACACAAATATAACTTAAAATTGCATTGTTTGTTTATTTGTATCCCTCCCCCCCAGCTTTACTTGCTTTGACATATTTTAAGTATTTCTTAAAGGTACTGTACAAAGGTTAAAGCAAGGCAGCAGTTCCTTAGCCTCAGAGCCAAGAAAGCAGTTTTTTCTCTTCTATGAATGATATATACTGCCTGAAAACCATCTCATCAGCTGTGGAATGGGCCTGGATTTGGTAAGAACTGCAGTATAACTCTATTTCCTGATATATATATATATATAAGCTAAATTGAATTTTAGAAAGGAAAGTTTTGAATTAAAATTCAAATTGCACTGAAAGCATAAATAAGGAAATCCAATTACGCTTAAATAGAGCAGAATTAGGTCAAATAAGTATATTAATAATTCTGGCTATATATGCTACAATTATACTTACCTATGCCTTTAACTTTAGATAGTCTTGTATATTTGCATGTAAGTGATTGTGAGCAATTAACAGTTTTGCAAGGTCAAGACAATGCCAAAACTTTAACTGGATTCAGTACTTAGCAATTATTCTGTATCTAAGTGAATGAAGGTGGGACCATGAAACTATTCAGCCAGAACCGATAAGGTAAGGGAGCAATTGGTAGGGGTCTGAAGAAGTGAAACAGTATTGTGTACGGTAATGAAAAACTTCTGGATGCTTTGCTGCGTATGGGTAATGTAGTAATGGGGTTATTAGAAACCTGTGTTGTTTCTGAGTTCTGACAGCAGGTATATCTTGTGCTCACGCCTTGTACAGACATCTGTGAATTAACTTTACATCAACTAGCTCAGATGTAGCTAGCAGTGTAGCAGCAGGAGTATGAACCACAATTATCCACCACTTCCACTAAAATAGTCTCCCAAATGTTACTTGTATACCTATAGAAACCTTTCTAGGTATCATTTTATGTCTGTCAAGAACAGGGTTTGTTCATTTGCAGCTTGCGCTCAAAGCCCTATAATGCTAAGTTCCTTGCATGCTGTGGCAAGAAGCGGTAAGTCGCAATAGGAATGTTCTCAAATCTTTTTTGAGCTGCACTGCACGAAGGGATTTATAGTGCAGATGGCAGAAATGCTTAGCCCCAGCTTTTAGTGAAGATACAACCTCAGTGAAAGCAGTGAAACCAACTAGAGAAGTAGATACTGCACTAGTACTGAGTTCTAGGCTACTAACGCTGCACTGAGCGACGGATTTTACCTTAAGCGTGTTTTCAGCAGCTACACTCAAAACAAATACCATAGTGCAGGCTTACTCATTGCTGCACTGTTTTCTCTGAAATAATACTGTTGCAAACTGGCAGCACTGTAGTCATGCTCAAATTGGCAAGGACGGGAGACAAGATTAAGTAACAGGAGAGGGCTTGATTAAACTAGAGATGGCTACAGTTACAGTAAATTTGGCATTAGGGCTTATTATTGTTGCAGTAAATACAGTTCTTGCAATATCTACTCTTATATAAAAGTAAGATTCTTGCACAGTGTCATGAGTTTCAAATACTTTATGAATTGCTGTGATACCATTTTGTCAACTGTCTCACATCTCTTCTACCTGGTAATTATTTTTTTTCTATAAATTATTCTTTGGGAGTAAGCTTTCCAAATGAAGAGAGGTGTTAATTCCAATTTAATACAATGCAATGAGATCTTGGTGATCTATATTGACTTTATGATATTTTGGGGTTTTGTCTTTTTTATTGCTACAAAAACTGGTTTGAGGAGCTTAAAATACATAAATCCGGTAGCTTTCCTATTTAAGATGACACTAAAATGAAATGTGAAGAACAGATGCATAGACTTTTTGCAGGCCTACATAAGATTTACCAAGATTTAGAAATATTGTGAATAGTTCATGCCTTGGTATGCTCCTTGCAGTAGAAAGTCTCTTTTTTTCCCTAAAGTAAACCTTAGCTACATAGCATTTTACAGATACTGTTGTTGAAATCACATCATTCTGTAGCATCAGAGATATCCGAATACCTCAGCATGTTTGAAAGTAACTTTATAGCCTATAGGCTATAACTAAAAATGCCTACCTATAAATAAGAGGGTAAACTGTAGTTTGGGAAGCAATAAGCTATCTTTGGGTTATCTCAACCCTGGACTGGAACCTCTACTGAACTGACCTTGAACAAAATACAGAGAGGGCAAAGAAACAGAGGAGAAATTACTTTTGCACTAATAACTGGCTCTGAGGCAGAGTGGTCTGTATACTCCACGCTACTTTATGTTTCTGTCCTCACCTGGCAAATGCTGGCAAATGCCCTCACCTGCTTCAAGAAGCAATCTTAAGGTTTCCCTCTTCACTAGAGCCACACTGTGCAGGTTGGAAATAAATTGGAGGCTTTCAGGGACTCCACCTTTCTGCAAGCCTCTTGAAGTGGCTGGAAAGTGAGGAGATGAGAATCTCATCCATAGTATCGATTGTTAAAACTATGGCTTTGGTTTATCTCTTACCTTTGAGGGTAGGTAGTTGCCCAGAGAAGCAATTATCCTCACCAATTTCCAGTCTTCTCATCAAATTTTAGAACAATACAAATGAAGAAAATTTTAACACCACATAAAACAAGTTGACATTTAGTACTTGAACTGTGACATGAACTTGCACTTGCTACTAAAAGGTCATACAAGTGAATTAAAATGCTATATTGAAGTAATTTGTTGTAGGACATAGGTCTAAATTTTAGGTCTATTTTAAAACAAACTTTAAGATGTAACAGCTATTTCCTAATGTTAGGTACTAAATGACAAAAATGGAGAATCACCCAGTCTGCACATGAAACCTTTGTTATTTTGTTTTGCCTTTCGTGGTCTCTTCAAGTCTTCACTTACCAGTAGTTAAGCTATTGAAAAAATGAATGAAATAAAAAAATAAATGAAACCAAATTTAATGAAATCAAAAAAATGAAATCAAATTTATTTTCTATTTTTGTAGCTTTTTAAAAAAAATCATATCTTATTTACAGATTTTTCTAGAATACTCTTTTTCTAAATGTAAAATAGTGTTAGTTGTAGCTTTGAGTTCTGAGTGCTATCACTTTGAGTGAACTGAGCTGTTATGAAAGAGTGAAACATTTTTGTGTCCTGTAGACAAACAGAGCTCTAGGCATTTCATGTTATGTCATCATAGGTAGTTAGAAAATATTGATTGTTTTGATGAAATTGGACAGAGAACAAAGCAGTGACATGGAAAATTAGTAACAAATTTCTCTCTTATGTCTCTGAAAAGCTAGTCAAATTATCCTTGACTGTGTTTTCAGGGTAACAAAACCATTGGCTTATACTATGCCTTTATTGGGGTAGCTTTTTAAAATCATTTTACAAGAAGTTTGGCTGTGTGTTCAAACTAGATTTTGAAAATCAATATGTGAGTCGGTTTTGAAGGAATGTAAATGTCATATGCTGCTTTTATGTTGCCTGTGAAATATAATGAATGATAACAGGAACAGCCACCATTAGAAAAAAATAAGAAAGCTAAAATATATTTATTGAGTGTACAGAGTATTTGAAGAGCAGCATATTATAGTTATGTGTACTCATTTACATATTGGAAAATGGCTTCAATTAAAGAAATTTTTCATTAGTATTTTTTGTGCAAAAACTGAGAAACAAATTTAGTGGCATAATTAGTAAGATGAGAATGATATAGCACATGAGTCTAACTACCAGTTTTACTAGCATTGTGTAACACAATAGAAATGTGCATTATTAATGCAAGTTTGTCTTTGTGCTTGATCTGTTTTTATTGTGAAAATCCTGTGTGTCTGAAGTTAACCAACAAGGGAAAAGTGGAAAATAGAGGATGGGGCCTGAAAAGATGGGTAAAGTGGCCTTCCAGGTGAAGTAACTTCCTTCTTCCTCTTTGAATTGTATTGACCGTTGGCTATTTCAAGACCTGAAACAAGTGAACAATGTAGACAAAGATGTGCCTGATTATCCAGCAATCATGCCTGTTAGGTTACTTCTGAAGATAATTGCCAGTGGGAAAAAACCTCAAGCCTTCATTATTTTCAGTAAACTGCAATTTGTTTTCTGGGAGAGGGAGGAATACTACACACTACCCTTTTGCTAATTTCCCAGTTCCTTGATATAAATATAAAGGAAAATAATTTCTTTTTGTCATTTTTAACAGAAAACAATGACTTCTAGCATATTAAATCTCCAGATTTGTTTTGTAGCCATCACAAAGTGAACTTTTTATTTTCAGCAGAATGATTGAACACTTAGAATTCTGATGTCATTTTATGGAATATCTATTTCAGGTGTCTCATAATTTCATTCTCCACTAAAAGCCAGTATTTCTTATGGGATTGTTTCTCCAATAATAAGACAATTTCCTTTTACTGAACTGCTGTGGTGTCTGAAAGACATGATTAGGAAACTAAACAAATAGAGGAAAGTGGACATAATTAATATAGTCATGACAGCAGAATATTCCATGTTTTTATTTTTTAGCTTATGGCGTTCACTTTTTCAAATGAAGTCAAACTTATCTGCTAAAAGCAAATGGTTGGCATAAAAAAGTTTGAAAATCATTTTATGTCAAGAAATGTTGGTAAAGCATTTTCAGCTCTATCTAGTAAGCACTCTGAGTATGTCTACGTTAACGTCATGCTACCTTCATTCATTCATCTTCTGTCATTATATTTCTTTTATTCTACACTTTGGCCTTAAAGCTTCCACAAGACTTTTACAAGATCTTTTCTTCTAGATGCTAGGAAACAAAACAAACTTCCTTTAGATCTGTTAGCCAGGATTCATCCAACACAGGTAGTACTGGGCAGTTAGTACTTGGAGTTTAGCCTTTTTCTGAGTTTGAACAAAAACTAAGGCTTTGTTGGCTCTGAAGAGCTTGTGCATATATTTAGGAAAATCCAGTATTACATGGACAACATAATTTTTATAGCTTTGACAGTATAAAAATAATTAAGAAATAATGATGCAAACCAATAAAAGAAAAAACAAAGACTTGAATAAACTGTGTTAAAAATTGCAGTGAAAGATGGATTTTCATTTAAAATTTTCATGACCTCGGTTCATTAACTTACCTTTATCATTGTTTTGATGAAGCTGGGTTTTAAATTGTATTAATTGTGCTAACATATAATCTCGGCAGTTTACAAATTATCATGAGTGTCTGCAGCTTGCTTTTTATTTCTAATAATAAGTATTCTGACTGCTGCATGTAAGACTAGAAAAAACACCTGCGGCAACCCTTTGTTACCTTGTCACCTAGATAAATATTCTTGAATAAAAGTTGATGGGAGCATTTTGGATTAGGTTCCCAAGGCCAGCTTGTTTTCCTGATCTGTTTGTTGTCTCATTGTGGTATAATGGAGATATAAACCAGTTGCTATCAACAGTTACATCAGAGTGACAGTATCTACTCCATGCAAATGACCTCATTTAAAGTCAAAGCATGGTTTTAAATAAGTGTTAATTAGATTTCTGCTTAAATACAGAATAGATAGTGTTTGGGATATTTGAGCTTTTCTCATAATATGAGACAATTGGGATGAGGATTCAACAGAACAAAAATAATTGGTTTTACAGAAGGATTAAAGAGCAGCATTTCCTATTGCTGATATTCAGAAAATAAAATGGAATGTGTATTGTTCTCTAGAACAGTGGCTTTTGACCAGATGCTCTTTATGATGGGTTTGGTACCAAACAATAACCATGCATTCATGTTGCTGATAATGACTTTTCTATATACTGTAGAAAAAGATGGATTTGTTGGAGCTGTTCTTATGCCTGTTAATTTCACCACTGTTTTCATGGTTGCTTGTCTGTAAAGTTAAATTAAAATAATTTCATTCCATTCAAAGAAAGAATAAAAGTTCCATGGTTTATTATACTGTTCTCTCAGTACTGCTTTTAGAGAGAACTGATGAGCCTCTTCAGGTCAAGCTGACATCTTTTTCCAGTGTACAGGTTCTGGGGAGGGACTGGAGGTTATGGTTCTGTGTTTAGAACAATAAAGTTTTCTGCACTTTCCTCTTTTCAGTTGGATCTGTCAGGAGAATTTAAATTTTTCCAATTCTTTAGCCTTTATTAGAGTCTGTGTCATGAGAATGAGTTGTTATAGATTTTAATTTACCTAATACAGATTTCTTTTCCCATTACACATTCTTGTGATAGCACCTGTAATATCAGCAGAAATTGGCATTTTATTAATTCATGCTCATAATAAAACTCGAGATGTGGGGGGAAAAATATAGAACAAATGCTAATCAATTTTTCTGACATACTAAAGATTTTTAACATAACCTGGAAATGGGCCAGCAGTTATCTTTCTCATGGTGAGATTAGTAAAGGGAATGAAACACAGTAGAATGATTTTCTTGACAATAGAGTATTATTATTTGGTGGCCAGCTTGAGCAATGCAGCGAGCTGAACTTGAAACATTGCATAAATCTGGTGTTTCTCTGGAGAATATGTGCATATGTTCAACCTACTCTCATTTGGATTGTGTTGAAGTCATTAGAGACTTAATGAGTGAGTTACCTTACAAACTCTTAAAGCTTGTAATGTTAGGTAATGTAATATGATGGCAAATAAGAATATCCAAAATATCTGCTTTGCTACCACTTCCAGGAAGATCTGTGTTTAAGGAGATGTAAATCTATTTGAATCTAAATATTAGAGATAGAATTCTAAATTCTCTTACCACTTGTTTTTAAAATTTCATACAAGTATTGCCTCTTAAGTGCAGATGAAATTCAGAAGCTTACTATGAAACATGCATGAACAGCTACACTGGTATCACTAGGAATTGGAAATAAAACAAGAGCAGGAGACTAGGTAGTTTATCAGACTCACTGAAAAAGTATCCTGACACCACTATCAGCAGTGTGTTCTGGATTTCATTTTTTTTTTTTTTTTTTTTTTAATCTTAGGCTTTGGAAGACCAGGTGTGGGACCTGCTGAATGAAGCAGACAGGGCTGCAGAGGAGAACAAAGAAAAGAGTCAGGTTTATGATGCCATGGCGGAAACCCTCGGGGATGCATGGGATGCCCTCATCATTATGTTAGAGAAGCGACAGGCGCTTTTGGAACTTACTTCAGTGTTCTTTGAAAATGCTCTGGAGGTTTGTATTTAAATCAAATTACTCTTAATTTGTAACCTTCCACATCTTACAGGTGCTCTGTCCACTGTAATTTTACTCTGTTATATATGTTCATTGTGTTCCTAAAGTTGAAGCAATTAAGAAAGTAAAAATCTCTAGATGTATCCTTCCTTTTCCACCTTCTGAATAGTTCAGCATGAAACTGAACAAAAAAAACCCATGCAGACTTTAAGAAATATCTTAGTCATGATGTCTCCAAAGTTTGTACTTGGCAGAAAAATGACAGTGAATAATAGAAATGGCCCAAAACCTAAAATATGTAATTAAGTGGCTATAGACATTCTGCAGAATATCTTTCATTCCCTATGATTCATATAATTTGGCATTGGAAGAACTAAATTCTCAGATGCCTTCACTAATGCTTACTGGAGATTGGCCACTGAAGATTTTACACTGAAATACCCATACAGCTATTGTAATTATGCAAACTAAACATTAGTCTAACTTGCCAGTCTTTTACCTGAGACTTCCATGTGCAGATGTCCACAAAAGGACAATTGTGTGAGCCCAGAGACAGATTTCGGAGTGTTGTCTTTCCCCTTTTACCTATTTCTATGTATCTTAAAAATAGTCTTTAGTGAAAATCAGAACTCCAGTCTCAAATATTGATCCCTAATATATTTATTTTATAGCATGCAGATCAAGAGGGAGAAAAATGTGGAACAATAGAAAAGACAGAAAAAGCAGAGTGCTTGCTTTTCATCTTCCTTAATTTCACCATAGGTTTCAACATCTTTGCTTACACTGAAAGACAAGTTTAAACTCTACTGATTTCTTCATTCTTGAAATGAAGCAGTAGAATTGATAAAGATTGGCTAACATGCAGAATATGTGTCTCAACTCTCTCTGAGCTACTCATACTTGGAATGGCACCTGCAAAGGTGGAAGCCAAATAGAGAATTCCAATTTTAATTATAACAATCTCAGCAGATTACCAAATATGCTCCAGATCTACCTGAAACACGGTATGTTTCCATATTTAAAATATGGAGCCCCTGGAAAAATGAGCTGTAAAGGAGTGACCTAACTTCAGTCTTCATTACAGAGATGCTGTTTCCCCATTATAATTAATTACTATGTTTACCATAATATTTGTTAGCTTAAATTTGCTACTCATCTGCCTTCAAAAGATTGCTTTGAAGGTTGTATCTCTGTATGGTGTTGCCCTTAAATGTTCTTTTTCCTCAATATTTAACATTAGAAATAATTTCTGGTAAGGAGACCTAAGTTAAAGTCTTCATTCATTTTAAATGATTTTACTGAAGGCTTTGAAATTAACAGATTCTTCCATAAGAATTTATTTTCAGTAGGTCTGAAGGCTATGTAGGAAAGATGATTCATAAAGTGACAAAATGTAATTACAGAGTATGTCAACTGAAATTTGGGTTCCCTCAATTAATGAGAACCTCAAAAAAACGGAAGGTGTGTAGACGCCACGAAACATCTGTATCTAGCAGTCGCTAAAAATGCCTTTATCCAACAATTTACAAGTTCTCATGAACTTTCCCTACAGTACAGAGATTATGATGGAGTTTTGCAACAGAAAATTATACTGTGCTTCTTCCTACCCTTTGTTTTCTTAATGCAGTTTGCTGTTAAAATTGACCAAGTTGAAGATTTCCTGAAAAATGTCCAAGAGTTTGACAATATTGACTCTTTGAGAGAACTCCTCCTGCAACAAGAGCACCATACGAAAGGTACAAACAGTATGCCACTACTGATGGTGTGTGATTGTGTGTTGACTCCTTGAAGGATGAGTTTACTCTTCTGCGTATTTAAAAAAAAAAAATCATCTTGGAACAAATATGAAAATGTTCTATTTGGAAAAATATAATGGAGAAATAAGTGTATGAGGCCTCCTGAAAGATATGAAGCTCCTGGTTTTGAGCTAGTTCTCTCATAGTTTCATCTTTGTTGCTGCAGAGCAGCTAGTGGTAAGTTTGTATTCTGATTCAAAGCAGTCTAGGTCAGCTGAGCTGCTAAGAAACCAAGGTGACTTTTAGTGCTGATTGGCAAGCAAGTTCTAAACCCATCCTTCTGTTCCATGGGAAAATTCATCAAAGTTATCATAGCTATAAATGAGTTAGCATTTTCCTAAGGAAAGCTTTTCATTAGAAAATTTCCAATCAGCTCTAGTAATAATCCCCTGCAGATTTTGTACTATTGTGGCTTTCAGGAGCTGGATCAGAGGCAGACATGGCTAGTAGGTCATTAAAATTACTAGTCCACTGAATTTTAACCCTGAATATATCTAGGTAGACGTTATGGAAAGAAGGTAAGAGTTCCTGATATTCATGACTTATTTAGTCATAGGGTTATAACCAGTCGCCCCAGACAGAACTTTTTCTTTCAACTTCTGTGAGGGACATAAAAACCTAAACTTGTGTTTCATCACTAATGAAAAACTACAGAGGTTACTGACCCACAGTAAGCAGGGCAGGAAATTCCACTTCATCTTATCTGAGGATTGGGAAACCATCAAAAAGAATTGTTTTGAGAAAACAATGCCACTTCTGGGTTTTGTCTGAATGGCTCTCAGTACACCATTATATGTGTATCTATATTATATGTGTAAGTATGGGTACACATATGTATGCGTATGCACTGTTATACATTTTTAGGTTTATATAAAAGCTGTCCAAATGGAAATATCTTAGGATATATACCTTCTAAGGTAAGTATTTATAACCTGTTCATGCAATGCATGAAAATACATTATGCAAATAAAGTATGCAAATAGATAGGTAGTTTTAAAAATACTTGAGTAATATTTGAAATACGCTACTAGAATTACAAATCACTTTTTTTTTTCCAATGAAATTCTATTCTTACAGAGCTTTTGGAAAAGTCACTTGTACTTTTAAACAAAAGCCAAGAGCTAACTGAATTCATAGAAGAATTCAAATGTGAAGGGCCAAATGCAAATCCAGAACTGATTCAGGGAGCCCACAGTAGCTGCTTGAAAATTGACAATCTCCTTGAAATGCTACAAGACAGGAGACGGCAACTGGACAGATTTCTTAAACATCAGCGCCAAGGACTGGAGCAGGTTGTGCAAATTTGTTTGTGGCACCAACAAGAGAACCAGGTAAGACGTATAATATTACCTAACTTTTGTATATTTGACTTTGTAACTATAACTGTCTCATAATTTATTTTAATATTACTTCAGTGTCTTCAAAAGCACTGTTTCCATTATGTGGATCCCCCCGTACGTTGTCAAATGCAATGCTTCAAACAAAATTAGATTCCCTTCAAACTGAATTCCCAACACAAACAAACCTCTAGCCACATGAGCAATAGCAGTAACTGCTAATAGCAATTATAACTGCAGCAGGCTGTTTCTGGACTAGTCCGTTAAAGAGAAGATATAGCATTGTTAGCTAGGTGGTGTGTCTGAAAGCAGAGGAATACTTTGTTCTTGGAGTCAAGTCAAAATTCGTTCAGGTACTGTAGTGACTCTAGGTTTTTCATACCTGCAACCTGTTTCTCTGTCTTCTTTCTCCCAGCTTAGCTCCCATCTCTTACTGAATTTCTCAAATACAACTTATTTTGTACCTTCCTTTTTGTCCTTCCTGTACATTTAGGTCTTACTCTTTCTCTTCCTCTTTCCAGTCCTACTGCTTTTTTTCCCTTTCATTCCTCATTTCCCAGCATTCAGATCAGATCAAATAAACTTCTGCAATGTAAGACTCTCTTCTCTCATTTTCCTTGAGAAACATTACATAATTTCACCAACTTGTTAGAAAAAAGGTAGGAGGAGAGTCGTGCTCTGCCTCTTTGGATATTAAGTATGCTGAGGAAGAGGAACTATACCAAAATCTAACAAGACTAAAGCTGAGTTATCTTCAGTGTTTTGTAAGTAGACTAAAATTTTGTATGGACCTCTGACAATACAGTCTCAATTGTGATACCTCTGTAAGTATCTATCCTCCTTTGCCTCCAAAATAAAGTTTCCCCTGGTATCAGAGGAAAGTGTTAGAAACTGTTAGCAGCAGTCTATTCTGTAGGCACTAACTTTGCCTCTGAGATTAAGATAAGCACCTTATTCAACAAGCACAACTCTGTAATTTTGCAAGAAGACAAAATCATTGAGGTACACAAGCAAGTCACAGCCTCAATATCAGTAGCTGTCAGAAACAGAGCAAGAATTACTTATTTAATGACAAGATAGAAAAAAAAAAACCAAACAGGTAAAAATAGTATGGATTTATGCAAGTGTTGTAATCTTAGTATGTAGTTATAAAAATAGCTAACAAAAACACTGAAAAGCAAGAACTACAATATAGGAGGCTGTATCTGTTTCTGTGCAAATCATTAGAAACCACCTAGTGCTTGCTTAGAGATAGATATTATTGCTGCTGTTACCAGGTCTGATTTTTTTTCAGTATCACTTTTATGGTATATTACTATATTACTGCGTATATTACTATACCATAAAAGAGCCTCAAAAAGAAATGTTGTTTCAATATAATGTATTCTAATAAATTTACAACAGCTACAACTGAACTTTCAATAACAGTCTAATTCACTATATTGAAATATTTCCTATTTCATGTAGAAAAATGATGCTTTCTCTACATTAAAAAGTATTAGATGCTACTACATTTTCCTGATCATGTCAGTGTTATTCCATAGTATACAAACATGGAGGAATGTTCAAAATGGAAATATTTCAGAAATAGCTTGCTGTTGAAGAAGGGGGATAAATATGTGAGGTCTTTTTTTGGAGCCAAACACACTTCTTTAAAAAAAAAAAAAAAAATCACATTGCCTGAGGTGTGTTAAATGCTGTGATTTCATAAAATTTACTGGGGAATTCTACTTGTCCTCATCACATAAGGGATAAGTATTTGGGAGTAACCAGCTAGAATTCAGCCTAATTTAGGTGGGATTGAAAATATTGTGCAGTGAATTTTTTGTGTGTATGTTTCCATTTCCTCTCAGTTATGTGCTCATATCACAAAGTAAGTACAGAAACAATTTTGTACTGGCAGGTTTTCTGATCATCTGAAGAGAGCGGCCAGTGTTGAACTATTTGTTAGCTCATACCTGTGTCCAGTTTAAGGTATACACACAGAGGGAAAAATTTAAATAGTTTTTAATATCATGCTTATCAGAATATACTTGGTTAGTATCTGCATTAGAGTCAAATCTGTTATAATGTATGATTTGTACATTTATAGACAATTAATTTGCATTCATCAGGGACAAATAATATATTCACATATAAATACAAACACTGGAAAATTAACTTTTAGAGACTTTATGTAAAATATCTCTCGCTGGCCTCTAACACATCACGCATGTAATTCTGAGTGATGACAGAAATTAAACTCTCAAAGCTTCTCAGCACATCTGAAAACTAATATTCCAGTCTCTGTACATGTCTGAACTCCTCTTGATGTCTAATGGTGCTACATACGCAGGAACAGCATATTGAACTCCCACTGACATTAATGGGAGTTCAGGGGATACAGAGAAAGCAGAGTACTGGAGATGAGCTCTGCTGTGTAGGATCGGAGGGTGGATTTTTGCTCTTTGTATTGCCTCTGTTTTTCTAGCCATAATTATGTAATGCAGAAAGCTGCATAACCTGTGGGTTGCTTTTTTAAAAGAAAAGCCAAACAGCTGTAAAGATTACTACTTATTACCTGGTTCTGAAGAACTAAAAATTGTGCACCTCCTTTGATCTCTCATTGGAATGTGATGATATGACAGTCATGATTGTAACATGTAAGGCATTTCTTTTCAGTGTTTTCAGTATGTGAAAGTGTACTTATTTTACATTTAGAGACAGATATCTGACTACCTTTATGGAAGTGTCAGCATCATATTTTCTGATAACCTCTTTCATTAATGAAAATTAGAGGCAGATTGGCCTATTTTGTGCATAATTAGTTATCTTTGGAAGAAGATTGATGAAAGTAATTTTTCCTAATTGATCCAATCATGCATATATGAGACAATTAAAATTATTCATGGTACGTGGTCTACATCAAGGGCAAAGATAAGAGCTGAGTAAAACTCTGGGGACAGGTGCGTACACCCACATTTGCTACCTAGACAGATATATGGGAAACAAACTATCTTGTTATCAGTCACAGTTCCTGTTATTTAATTTTCATTGAAGGTAGTTTAATTGACATAAAAAAAAAAATCAAGTAGTGTAGCTCAGTGAATTAGAGGCTGTCATGGGATTTTACCACCAAAAAAGCAGGACACTTTTTTTCGCTTGTAATCTTTACATAGTAGATTGATAGGTTTATGATCTTACTTACCTAGAAGAATTTCTGTATGGTAGGGTATGGAAATGTTCTATTGTTTCGTTGCTTGAAAGCAAATTTCTGTTATGAAAAATGGAGATTTTATTTTTAACATTTGATAATGACAATCTGCAAATCTAAATGTGTAAGTGCACATATATGAGGAGAAATCCACAGGAGTAGCTAATGTGTAGAGAATTGTCTAAACATGGACTATATCTGCTGGTGATGTGCTCTTGGAGGAGTCCACACTGGAGCAGTTGGATATTCCTTGAAGGAATTGTGGCCATAGAGAACCTGTGATGGAGCAGGGTGTCCTGACAGGAACTGCAGCCCCTGGGGCACTTGTATTGGACTAAGGGAAAAATGTGAGAAGGAAAGAGTGACAGAGAGGAACTGCCATAACTATACAGACCATAACCAGCCATTCTCCATCCCCCTGTACCCCTGGGTGAGAGGGAGTAAGCAGAGAAGTTGGGAATGAAGGAGTGATTGAGCCTGAAGGGCTGGGTAGGATGAAGGTGTTTTAGTTTTTGTCTTTATTTCTCTATAATTGGCAATAAATGATTTTTCCCAAGTTTAATCTGTTTCACCTGTGATGGTAACTGGTAAATGATTTCCGTGCTTTATCTCGACCCACAAGCTTTTTTCATTTTATATTGTCCCTCTGCTCTGTAAAGGAGGAGGAATGAGAGGGTGGCTGGGTGGGTGTCTGACAGCTGGCCAAGGCTGACCCAACACAACAAGCCAAGCTATGCTGCTGGTTTGGGTTTTTTACTCCCCAGTTCTTTGCTGGAAAACGTGCTTCTCCTAAATTGACAGTGGGAAATGTAGGAAGACAATGGAAAACTTTATATATACACATATATATATACACACACACATATATATATATAAAAAAGCACAGAAATCACCTGGACCATAATCAGTGCAAAATGAGCAATTTAACAACCTGAGAAAAATGTTGCAGAGCTTTTGATTTCTGATATGAATTATTCATCGCAAACAGAGCAGATAATTATTGTAAATGAATGATAAAAATCTTATTTTTGTAGAACAGAAGGGAATTTAGATTTCGACCAATCAAGAAAACCCACTGTATTTTTTAAACAGATATATTAACCTTCTCTTCTTTTCCATCCCTCCACCAAAATCACTGAAAGTAGGGCTCTGTGGGTTTCTTTCTTAAAAAGCAGTTAAATTGTTGCTTAAGAGCTAAGCTGGCACAACTGGAATCACTCAGTATTAGCTGTAGTGGAAGCCAGCTGATCAAACTTGTTGTAATGGAAAGAAATATTGCCAAGTGGTAAAGGAGTGAACACTTTATTGTAACAACATTAAAGAATGACTTTTTTCTCTGCCCAGCATTACAGAAATACTGGTTTGTTGATGCATGATATACAGAACAGTCCTAATTTACAAAGAAATTTTTCTTTCCCTTTTAGCACAATTTTCATTGTCCATTCCATTCATTTGTATTGTGGTGGACCCTTAGTAAATGTTCTGTAAAAATGTACTTCCAGGAAAAATATTTCAATCAGTAAGTATGCATCTGGAAGATATGCTCAAAAAAGGAAAGCTCAGTAGTAAATTAATTTGTTTACTTTCCTAGCTCTCTTGAACTCCTGAGATAATGTGCCCAATTTTCATTTGTAACTGAAAATATTTCCAATACATTTTAAAGGTTCTTTCATTTTTAGAATTGTTTAAATTTATTAAAAATAGCTTCTACATGAGCAGATTAAAAAAAAATAAATCTGTAGTGTGCTATTGAAATCTGTAGTACCTAGACTACAAAGTAATTCTTAGTATGCCATATAAAAGTTAAGTACAGTGGTGATTTTCCACACTGAAAAGATTGGAGAAAGTCTCCTTGATACTAATAACTCATTCTGACTACTATTTTAAAATGCAAAACTCCACTCAGGAATTCTTGCCATGTGTGGTTTACAAAGAGAGTGAGTGGTACCTACTGTGAATCAAGCAGAAATAAATGCAAGTCTTTCTGTGCAATTTAGAAGATATACTTGTATACTGCATATGATTGCTGCATATACTTGCTGAAGTAAGTCTAGTAAGATGAAAGATTTATTTTTTTTAAGCTACTAAAGATTATTCCACATAAGATTATCTCAATAGCTTAACTGGGTTTTTGAAGCTATAGATGGAGATGTTCTATTAGGTCGTAAGACCAATTTAGTCTTTTTTTCTGTTTTTTTTCTTGTGTTATTGCAAAAGTACTCAGATTTTTTTACTGTATGCAAAGGGATATTTTTAAGTTAATGTGATTCTCGGGAAAATGTGCAATATCTTTATCATGTTATAAAACATACACTTATTCCATGTGTGACTATAACTTGATTTTTCTTTTACTGTGTTAATTTATAATTTGGTCATACTTGATGAATACATTTTTGTCTGTTTTATTACATATATTCCAATACGTGTTTGCTTTGACCACAATCCTTTCTTTCTGCATTTATTAACATGTAAATAATACAAAGGCAGACAGTTGAATAAAAGCATGAACATTAGGAATGAAAACTGAAAGGAATGAAAATTAGGCCTTTTTGTATAGATAAATCTGTCTTGTACATATTTTAAAAACAGACAGTTGCTTCTCAAATTTTTCAGTGAATTCTTTTTTGTTATTTATTTAGGTAACATCTTGGTACAAGGAAAACATCAGAGATTATTTTCACAAGCAAAACTTAGGCTCATCTCTATTGGAAAATGAAGAGTTACTTCAAGAGCTGGAAGAAATGGAAGTCAAAGTGAAAGTAAGAAATATGAGAATTGATTGGTGAAGCAACTTTAAAAATGAGTAGCAAATCATGAACTCAGGCATTTAATGAGTACATATAGAAGTTAGGTACTTGTTATGGGTACATAAGATATATATTCCTATATGTCTAAATAAGGATTTTTTTCATTTTACTTCTTTTAATGCAGGCCTCCATGTTGCTCAGTGTTTTTCTCACTTAAATCTTTAAAAGCTATTGGTAAGGTAAAAGAAGAGTAATCCTTGATGTTGTTTAGATGGTTTTTCAATTTAGTGATAAAGTTCCAGATTGGTAGTTTACATAGTGAACCATGATGCAAAAAATAAAGAAAAGCAATTTTTTTTTTAGAATATTACCAAAGTTTAATGTTCATAAAGGATAAAAAGCCAGCCGCTTCTACCATAACTTATTATTGTCACTGAACTGTGTATATGATTGGAAGAGGTATTTGCCCATTTATTTCTTGGGAGGAAAAGTAATTGAAAATATTTCAGAGGATAAATCTGTTACCATCACTCATATAAGCAAGATGAGATTAAAGACAATGTTGATGTGTGTGTATATATATATGTATATATATAAAAAGGATACTTGTATGATGTAAATTTACAACCTTTTTTTTAGATACTTCAATTGTGCTATCATCAGGTAAGTGCTGCTGCTGGGTCAGGATCATTCCTCACTGTATCATTTTCAAGCAATTGTATTTGGATAACTCAAATAACCAAATAGACCTTTTTCATCCAAAACCCATTCCAATAGAAACAAATGTATTTTAAAAGGCTATTGTGTTGATAGTAACCAACAGGTTTATGATTGTTCACAGGTATGTTTCCTTGTAAGCTTGGTAATTAAATGTCGTGTTTGCCTGTTTGCATAATTTACAGTTACTGCTTCAGAGTTGTCATGTAAGCAGAATACAATAATATTGCTAATGCTTCTCCAAGCAGCATGTCAGAAAACACATATTCATCTATGAAAGATAAGTATGAAAAGCTAAATTCTGCTTCAAAGCATGAGTAGACCTTTGGCACAAGAAAAGCAGAAGATAAACAGTAAACAAGTAAGCTGTGTGGTGTTTCCAGAGAAATAGGGACCCACAAAAATATTTGAGGTGTCCTAAAGTATTTCTGAATTTTAGAACTAGCCAAATGATTATTAATCTTCCCCATGTTTGGTGTTGAAAGGCTATTCTCATAATTTTCTGCCTGAATTAGAAATGATATTGTAAGTGCAGAAAGGAGAATAATATGCATTTTCATTTTGTATAATAATCCTTTTCATGGCTGAGCATCCAGAAACTAACTTACAACGATAACACTTATTAGTTTCTCCTCACAATTCTCCTCCCATACATCATGTAATAAATCATTCATATCATCTTACTGAATTGCTTTTTCCTTAAGATCATCTAAAAGTGTTTAGCATTAACAAATTTTTGTTATCCATCTGAATTATGATTTGGAACATCTTTCTTAACTTTAGCCTTCTGCTGTTCTTACTACCAGCATGTTCTAGGAGAGGGAAATTCTATTCTTGAAATGGATGTTACCGAACATGTTAATTATGCTTATGATGTGCAAAAAGAGTGGCCAGGTTGAACTGCATACTGCAAATATATTTCAGAAAGCAGAATTATGGGGCATTAGTTTTTACAGCACTGAACTGCAGATGTTGAGACTAGAATAAAGGAGGAGCCTGATTTTGATTTTAAAATTCAGATAAACTATACCAATCAAATATGTATTCTAGTAAATATTTGTTAGGTAGCAGAGATTAATATTAGATGTCATCACTCCACAAAGTAGTGTATTACCTGTATGGTTGGAATACACTGAAACAGAAAACAACCTAGAAATGAACTTGGCATCTTTACTCACAGGTATGATATTAAAAAAATTATTTTATTAGTCCTGGAAACAGAAATATTATTTCCTCTGTATTCCCATACATGGGCACACAAAATTCTCTTAAGCCGCTTTTCCTGTAAAGTTTTCATTTCAGTTGGTCATACAACATGATACTATTTTCCAGGGTCACTACTGGATACAATCTTTCATCCCAGTAATGACACAAATTCTTGATAAGTCTGAAATTACATTTAGCTGTTTTATTCAAATCAACCTACTTTTTTAAAAGTTTGTACTGAATCTCTATAACTGACCTTCCTAACTATTACATAGCACTCCACTACTTTTTGTGCAACTAGAAACTTATTAAGCAATGGGCTTATATTTTCTTCCAAATCTCCTGTGATGCTGTTAAATATAATGTGGCAAGAACATGTTTAGGAACAGAATTATTTAAAAAATGCAATACTAGCAATTTATCTAGCTTTCTGTAAAGCAAACATCTACAATTCCCAAAATATATTTTCAGGCTGCATTCAGACCAAAAGAATATTGTGATGTATAACAACTCTGCTACATCTGTGCAACCTAATGTACTTTGCAAACAATGATGACTGTAAAATGAAATTGAGTATCTTGTACCACAATCTGATATAAAAACATGCAACATTTTCTGCTTTTAGCAGCTTTAGGTTGGCATAGGTTTTATACATAGTGCATATGATCACCCCACATGGATATTTGCTGGGAGCTCTTGTGGTATAGAGTCATCAGAATTATTTTCTATTTTTTTTTGTTTTAGTAATATGAGATTTTTGTGCAAGAACTAACTTTCTCCCTGAAATTAAGAATCATTATATAACATGTAATATATGACAAAATTGTAAATCACTCATAAAAATATTTCCAGGTTCACATGGAAAACTGGGGGGAGGGGAACCCGCTTCAAAACTCCTATGATACATAGTTATAACATTCCATGTTATTTGGAAAACTTTAGAGTAGAAATTAAGTCCATCTTTTCAAATAGAAAAACGACTAACTGCATTAGTGCTTCAAAATTTCTCTATCTCTATTCCACTGAGCAGTTTTTTTAATACGTCTGATTCTTTAATATTTTATTGAGATAAAAGCAGACAGCACTTTTTAGTGTGTATATATTGGAAGCAATCTCTTTAGCAATAGGAAAAGTACAATATCAGTTTTTTGTAGTAACACTAAATCTACAATTTGGATTACCTTGTCTTTAGTGTCCAACTTACGTTCTAATAAAAAAAGGTGAATATTCTATGTTAATTTCAGAATGAAATGTATATTCCAGAAGTTTTATCAGTTCATACAGTTAACTATTTTATCAGTTTATGTGAGAAAATAAAGAAATGGTTGTGAAGAAAATTTCAGTTTATGTTAAGGAAGAACTCTTAGGTGTACCTTGGCTATTTAATTAATTACATACTTTTTCTGTAGGTTGGTCATTGCTTAGAGCATAGCTGATGTCTGCTGTCGTTTCTGTAGTTCCTTCATGCCAAAACTGAGTGTTTCCAAAAAGCCATTAGGGGCTTTGAAACATTTTATTTACCTTGCTGCAAAAATTTTGGTTAGTGTCTTTTCCATAATATCTGAATGGCCATAACAATTCCTAGTGGCATTCTAGGAGAAATAACGACAGTGATAAACTAGTCTTTAATTACTTTGGATTTCTGGTAGGATGTAAAGTGGTGTAAATGAATCTTTTCAAGTAATATTTCATATATATACTTTAGCTTTCAGGATATGGCAAAAAGTTTTTTTGTAATAGACACGCAGAGCAAGTGGGAGTGTTCTCATTGGGAGTAAGATAGTGGAAAGTTCTGGTATCTGAACAGTTTCACACAAAGCAAATAAATGCGTTTGCTTGTATTGTTGCATTAAGATGCAACAATTAACAGGGCAAATGATGTACTTAAATTGTTCAGAGGCTAGCCTAAAAAGGATTTACAGGATTAACACCTTATTTATGTGACTGGGCTGAGAGAAGAAAGGAGAATGGTTTATTACATTCTCAAGCTGGTATCTTGTCTTGAACCTCACCTCACTAATAGGTGAAACCACTGAAAACATTACCACTATCTTGTACAATAATCAGGACCATAAATAAAACCAAGGATTCATAACTGGGAAAAAAAGCCCTCAACTCTTTGTTACTTTAAATGGACACACATGCACACACCCCTCCAAGATCTGAGTGTAAAGGAAAGGCAGATTTAGTAAATAATGTTTTCAATGGGGATATCTGCTGGCACTGATTAACTGCTGGCTGTTAAATTTCTATCTGTATTGGAAGTGCTTAACATGGTAAAAAAAGAACTTCTAGCACCACTTTGTGGCCAAATAACTTTTTAGAACACTTCTTTTCTTCATCTCTATTCTGCCACTTTTCAGGACTGAACAATGCTGGATTCAGTCCTCCTTTTAATAAGGATTAGTAGCAAGATGGAGAGTACTTCTCTGTTTTATAGATCCGCATGCTTATTTGGTCTGGAGTAGCCATGCTAGGTAATACGATGCTCTAACGAGGTTTCAGGGTGGTTCTTAATGACCACCTTAATACTCTAATTGATAGTGATATTTAATTGCTATATTTGTTGGCATTAACATAAGGATTGAGAATATTGTATTTACCTGCTTCCCCCCTGCCCCGATCTCACAGGTAATGCTTAAATACATGGAAAAGTTATTTCACAGTTAAATGTCTGGAGCTCTCTTTTCTCTCTGTCCTTTCTGGATTGCCATGCTCCTTTACCATTCTCAGCATGGATGCAAACTCACGCTATCCAGCTCTTGCCAGTTTTTCCGAGACTGGTATTCTACTGAGGAGTTTGACAAGTATTGAATTTCATCTCTATAGCAGATGTTTTAACGCACTCTTGTATTTTGATAGCTAGAACAAGGCATGCAAAGAAAAATAATTTTTCTTTACGGGCAATTTTATTCTTACCTTCACGTGCAGCAGATGCAAGTCTCCATTCATCTATCAGGTTCTTCTCACTGTCTGATTCTCCTGTAGTGCCATCTCACTGCCTTGGGAGAGGGCTCCTTTTTTGTCTATTTTTCTGTTAATGATTTGGTTGTTTGCTTTTTTTTTTGTTTGGGATTTTGGGTTTTTTGTAGGTCCCTCTATGTCCTGGCCTTATCTTTTAACATCTCTCAACAATTTTCTGGGAGATGACTGACTTTGCCTAACTTTTGCCTCTCTGTCTGTTGATTCTAACAAGTCATTGTTAAATACACTGATATAGCCATCCACTGAACTTCCCAATGGACAATGGATCATATGGTAATTGGCACAGCAGGTCACAATCCTTTGCAGTTCTATTAGTGCACACGGTTTTATTTGTAATTTGAGAGAATGATATGATTACATTGGTAGTTATACTGCAATGTAGTTACTGAAGGTAAAAGCGGTTCAGATATTCACTGGGGTTAAATTATCAATTAACCCAATTCATTAATTACAGGCACAAAAGTTGGGCTCAGAATAAGTTCAGTTGTGAACATTTTTGCAGTATGAGAAAAGGGGCTAATTTCTCATTCTGAAAGATACATATTTTTATACTTAATTGGCTTGTAGTTTAAATGCCTTTTTATCTACTATATGGATCACAATCTGAAGTCAAATAGATGTGGTTCAAGGTTTTCTCAGCTTAACCCTAGAATATTCCAGTGAAGACAGTTTTACACAACTACTCAGGTTTTAATCCAAAGTTAGAAATTTTAAGTAAGAAATGTTTTGTTTGTGTTACAGACCAAAAAAGCCTATTTATTTCACAATAGGTGTTTAATAACTGGGTAAAATTGTAGGTATTTCTACTCTGGTTTTTTTTCAGGCTTGTCCTAAATATTTTTGAAGGCAGAAAGAGTTCAAAATGTTTACTTAAAGTCACAGTAATTTTTCTTCATTAGTTCTAATACTTTTGAAAACAACACCTGATTTATCAAGGAACCTAGAAAGAGCTCATTTTCCTTGCTAAATGGAATAGTGAAGGCAAGCGGTTAAAAGACTTACTACTGTGAGGAAAGTAAGAATAGCGACCTGTGCTAAGGAGGCACATTGAGTATAGGCACATACAATGGAATGTGTCTTTAACGGGTCAGAGGGATTCACATGCATTTCTTTACAAATTGAAAAGTCAAGGTAATGGTAGGGTTTGTGTTTCAGGGAAAACGAGTAACAAATATTTTAGTGCTGACTGACAGATTGTTACAAATTTAGAAGGCTGAAGAACAGAAAAAACTTAAAAACATTTTGCCAGTGAGTTTGTATGTCCTGTTGATGCAAAGTATAGGCTTTTTATGTGTAGAACTATTTCCTTATAAATAGAAAACTGAAAATGAAATTGTTGCTAGCTATTGTAAAGAAAATCGAACCAATTTTGAGTAATGGTCACATAGGATAGCAAATGAGTCTACGTTTAATACCTTCAGAGAGTATGCAAGATTGTAATATTCATGGAATATTGTAAACTAAATTATTATAATAAATTGGATTTTTGAAAGGTTAGAGAAGAAGCTTCCCTCAGTATAAACAAGGCAGAGTTTAACCTGTACTTTTAGATCACCTAAAAGCTGCTATTGGCACCTTGTACCAAACAGATTTATGGATGTTGTTACAGTGAAATCCTTTAATAGGAGATAATTTCACTACAAGTTGATTCATTTTCTTATAGTTAGCCTTGCCTGCTGTAATCATAATTTATACATTGTGAAACACTGAAACAATTCAGAACTTTTTTGTTTTTCTGTATCTGTTTCTGAGCTAACTATAGACAATTTCCCTTCCTGTTCCATTTGAAATATGCAATTTTTTTTATTATTGCATAAAATATTAATTTTTATTATTATACAAATAGCATATAATAACAACATGAGGATGCAGATATTTGGCTGCACTCTTTTGCTTTTTTCAGTTAATTATTAGTCCCAGTTAAAAGTTCCCAACTGCAGTGTTGTTTTTTAATTCTCATAAACATCTATATGTTTGAATGTAAGGAAATTTTGATTAGAATTTGACCATAGAATGCATTTGGTGCCAGTCATTCCAGCTGCAAGTAGTGGAAGATGATGACATTGTGGTGCTGATACAATTGGATGTTAGGGGTCCACACCTTATTCATAAATAGGCCAATTAAGCTGTGTGTATGGAGAGACTGCCTTACTATTTTTTCCTGAGATAAATTCTTCAAGTAAAAAGGAACAAATACAGCACGGCAGACTGTAATTATCCTCAAAATCTTCATTCTTGCTGAATATTACTTAGGGCAGAGAGACAAAGGACTTTATGAAAGGGGAATTGAGCATTAAATAATAAAGTGCAGCATTTCACTTAATTAAAAGTACTGGCTGAAGATTATTGCATCCAGATCTCAGAAGTGGTCGTTATTTTAATTTGAAAGAAAAACAAAACAAAACAAAAAAAAAAATCAAGAACTATTTTGCTATATCTGTTTGCTGTTTATTGGTAATAAACAAAATTAAAAAAAATTTTTGAAAAAAAGTTGCTTCTGTTGTGCTCTAGATTAATCTTTTTTAATTTTAGTAGGAAGCTGAAAGTGTCCAGTTGAAGTCCTCAAGAAATACTTAAATGAGAGGATTTTTTTGAGTGTTTTCTTAGAAACAGGTGCAATTTCATTGCAGGATATTCCAAAACAGCAGTAATTTTTACAAGCATGCAAGGAAATATAATGGGCATCGTTTGGCCTTCAGGTGCTTGTTTGTGGAAGAGCTGAACTTGAACAGAGAAGGCTTTTTGTAAGGGCTGCCTTATGGAAGGAAAGAAGAGTGAGCCTAAGTGAGACAGGTTTGCTTCTTTGTAGGCATACAGTGCAGATACATTGAAGTATAACTAGAACTCAGTTCTCAATGGAATTCTGGGATTCTAATGCATCTTTTTTTTTTTTTCCTTTAGAATGAAACAAAGCTAAATGTGTTGAAATATATGGAATTAGTTTTCTTACCAAACCACTTAGAATGTGGTTGAAACATTTTAATACTATTGAAATATTTTATACTGGCTTTATTTTTTTTAATTGGTAATACTATAATAAAAGTTAAAAGCAAAAATAGATTTAACATGAAAAAGCTAAATAGGATATTAATGCGGATCTATAGATTTTTACAGCTGCTTAGGTCTTCCATGGCAGAAAGGTGAAGAGTATCCACCACAGTGGAAAAATGATTTACAAACTCAGCAGGATTATCATAATTTTCCTTTTCCTATTCATCCACTTTTCAAGATGGAATAAGTTGCATTGCCCAGAAATAGGATGCTGATTGAATAAGTCTGTAATTTGAGACATTTCTACTACTTCAGTGAAGGTGTTAGCAGTCCTTTTATGTTTATTAGCATGAAGTCTTTTTTAAAGTTTTCCTCCTCAAAAAGCTTACGTAATACCTAAATAAGCTTTAATATCCTTTTAAATTGGTTTTAATTTAATGAAAATTTGCTTGTTGAAATCTTGTTTAGAGTCCACTTTATATAAAATGTGCATCCTTTTTTGCCCCTCAACTTTGCTAAAATATTTCTCTGTTATAACCTGCAGCAATTAGTACCACAGACTAATTCACACAGAAAGTTTCATCACTTATGATATCCTGGCAGTTGTTTTTTTGAGAGAGATTGAAGGTATTTTTATATAATTCATTATTTTGATACTATTGCAGTGCTATGTATTGACATCACACCAGGCATCACATTCCTTATTGCCGTGGGTTTGTTCATATTTTAAAATTACTTTTGTTACCCATGCCAGTACCCTCTGTTTCAGCTTTAGTTCATGTGCCGTGAAGCTGCAGAAATGAATCCAAAGTTCAAGGCAAGAACATAGAGGCATGGTCTGAATGCATGTGTGTTCCATTTTGAGGTGTGTTTTTCAGTGACCTACCAATAATGCTAGATCTTTTTCCTGAATTGTTCAAATTAATCTAGAATTCAGCAAGAAAATTAGTCCTTTCCATTGGAATCACTATGTACTATTTAAACTTGACTGTGATGAGCAATGGGCATGTTGGGAATTGTAGGGTGTCTCTCACTTGTTAGTTGTTGGTCCAGATCTAGTCCATATTAATAGGGAGGGAGAGATAACTCTGGTGGAGAAGTCTCTGTAAAATAAGTTGCTGATCTTTTTGAACAAGTGTTTTTTACCATACCAGTTGTTGTCACAAGCAATGGACAATCTCAGAAGAGCAATGCGCTGAACTACACAGACCAAAATAGGTCTACTCCTGCTTACTGTACTTCAAAGAAGGATAGAGCAGCATGGTGGGACACTGTAAGGGAATTAGAATTGAGACTGTTCATGAAAGATCTGTGAATAACTAGATTACTTCTTTTGGGAAAACTTCCAAAATAGTGTCTTGCACTAGCAGTAGTCTCACTAAAAAGTAACAACAAATGTGAGGCTAACGTTCTTCAAGCATGTTGAAAGTAAAAGAACCTACTCTGTAATCTTGTTGTGCTGTATGCACTTCAGAGTGTTTTCATGAAAAAATTTCTGTCTTATTTGAAAGTATTTTTCTGTCTGCTTTACCAGACATTTGATACAAATCTGTGGAAGGAAATGGTAAACGAATTTCAAAAAGGTTCTTCTCTTACTTAATTCATTACCAGAAAAAAGTGGAGGAAATATGCTACCTAAGGCATGGGAAATTGCAGTATAATATCAGATGCTCCTTTTGTTTTGAACAGCATAATAAGGCACCAATTTTAAGTGTTGACAAGCACAGCAGGGATAAAGTAAGCTGTGTAACAGTTTTACTATTTTATAGTTTTCTTTATAAAAACACAGCAAAAACAAAGAAGCACCTTAACACCAAAGCAGTAGTTGCAAGACAGGAAGAGATGAAATGGTGTTTTTCTCTTGACTCTCTTAAAATAAAACTAATTTCCATTTGGAATATCTAGTCTGATACACCTTTCAATACCTCTTCAAAACCTAAAGAAGTTAGTGTACTGAATACTGTATTAGCATTTATCACAGGTAAAAAAATGTAGAGGAAAAAAGTTTTGGTCATGAAGGTTTAATCCCTAAATTTGATGTACAATTTGAGTCATATGCTAGAAGCACAAGTCAGTTCAGTGTGAACAGTTGAAAAAAGAAACAGGAGTCAAATAGACAATCAGTTCTGATTAGCTAAATATGCTTCCAAGTGGTGCAATGCAGAGAAAATATCTATATGCAAACTTGTACTGATTCAACTGAATCCATTTTAAAGTACGTAGCTCAATTAAGTTTCAGTAATGTTTCTGACTCTGGCTTGAAATTCTGAAGTAGGATCTTCCTTTTTAAAGCATCTCTTTGATCTGTTACTGCCACTAGGAAGGTTCACATGGTCAGGTAAGGCAGAGACATGCTTTGAATGGACTTGTGCTTTTGTGTAGGATATCAGGGCAATGGACAGTGTCAAGGATGATAGCAAACCTCACTGTAAGGGAAAGTAATTTGATTTGATTGATTACCAATAATTTACCAATTACCAAAAAAATTATTTCTCTCAGCAGAAATTGTCTCACTGGAAGCAGGATTATCTAGGCAATATTTTACTTTGTTCTTGGTTAAATAGTTGGACTTAAGAGGCTATTTGTCATGGGCGTATGGTTTTACCCAGTAGAAGTTTCTTGTCTTTATGTTATCCAGACCATTTTTTCCCAGCAGACACGCTAGTAACTGCTACTTCTGCCTGTGAAACTGTATCAAAGAATATAGAATACCACCACTGAAAACTGTCACTAAAACCATAATTTGTTGAGAAATCCCTCCTAATAGAAATACTGTTTTAAATGGTGATAACTTTCAGGCTTATAAATGTGATACTTGTTTTCCAGTATCTATATTATTATTGTGCAGGTATATTACTTTTCTATGTGTAGTTGATTAAAGTGGAATTTTTCCTGTTAGGAATGGAATTCCACTGTGGAACAACTGGAAGCTGAAGCACTTAAGATCTTGCTTTCAGAGGACTATACAGAAAAAGAACATCTAAAGCTTTCAAATCAAAAAATCTGTCTGTTGCGAGAAGAAGTGTGCTTCCACATGGAAGAAAGAAAAGCCCTGCTACAAGAGGCCAATGACTTTTTTCATACTGCTGGCAAGGTCGGTAAGAAGCCAAGTCTGTAATAATAACCTGATAATACAACTGACAGTGTGTGCTTGAAGGCTGCTATACATGGGGTTGTGCAAATAGAGTTTGCTAAACAATTTGGAATGGAAAATTACAAATCTGATTACACTTTTATATGACCTTTTGCCTCAAACCTCTATCCAAAATGGCAAATGCGTTTAACAAGAATTTAAATATATCTATGTATATACACAGATATATTTAAAAAGAGAAGAACATTTGGCTTCCAAAATAAGGCATTTGGGAAATATTATCTGCCAAAAATTGGACTTTAAGATTATGGGCTCTATCATGATGGCATAATGCTGTATGAAGATACACGAACTGCTCTAAAATACCCAAACTTTTACAGGCTAGTATGGATACCAGAAATTATGCCTATACTTGCAGTAGTCTCCACAGGGGCTAATTAATAATCAGGCATGAGAAAAATCAAGGGCAATACACAATTCCTTATACCAGGCACGTCATATGCTACGTGGTCTAGACATGATGTAACAGTAAATTGGCCAGTTAAAAACCACAAACCTTGCCTAGTCACAGCACAAATGACATACCTATGCTGAGGTCAGTAAGAGAATGTGTAGGCAGTAATTTCCATCACTGATGTGCTCATGTGGAGAAGCAGTGATTCAGATTCCAGAATTAGATTCTTGCAGTGCTCACAGGAGAAGGCTAAGAGGGGCCTACTTGTCTACTGAATTCTATACATTGCTTGTTAAAATACTGCTTTTTATTTCTGAAGAAATATTAAATACTAAATGTCCATTGATCATCTATTTATGTAAAAGAATATACATGCATATTTTAAGTAGAAATACTGACAATAGATGCTTTTTTTTTTAGGCACTCGATGGTCTTGAAGGTATTAAGAATTACCTTAAAATCTTTAATTCAGAAGGATTACATTTGCCTATCTTGACAATGAAGTACGAGGAATTACAGGAAGCAATTAAAGATTGCACAGCAAGTACCTTGCAAAAGGGACAAGCTTTAGTTAATAAAGGAGATCCTCACAGGTATTGTCTCCATTTTTGCTTATCTGCTGCATTTCTCCACATCTACCTGTCGCTTTGTAACTCGACTATTTAGAATCAGACTGCATTTAGAGCCAATGAAGTTAACTAAGTAGTTATGCATTTAAATGACCTGAAGCTCAAAGTTTCTGCCATACTTATCTGTTGGTATTTATGTGAACCAATCTCTTCAACAGAAATCTTTAGGAATACTACATGCTACTTGTAAGGGTGATGTCAAACAATGAAATTGGCATGTTAGGGCAGCGTTCAGAAACAATGGTTTAGTTAATGTTTTTGAAAAGTAAATGTATGTAAATTAAAATTAAAATATCAATGGCTATGAATGGCTTCATATCTCAGGTCTTAGTAGGAGGCTGGTGCAATAAGAATGAAGACGGTTTATACTAATGAGTTCTACTTTAAAGACAGAGTAGATGACCATGGCTGATGGTTGGCTAGTAGTCAGCTTAGCTCTACCTTACCGTTACTTGCTTATGTCCTTTATTCCTGAGCTTTGAATAGCTTTACTTCAACACAGCAACTGAAAGTCTTGATAAGATTTTAATTTCATCATTTGCAAAAAGTTTATCTAAAGTGCCTTCACTTGTCATCTCAGATTTAATTGGTTTGAACCCAGAAAAGGGATGAAATAGAAAATTCAAATAGAAAGTTGTTTTGGGAGCACATGTAGCTGGCTTTACAGATATTGTTACAGCTTCAACATCTCCTAATATTTTAATTAAGTGGAAAGGAAAGGGATTTTTCTCAGTGAAACTTTGATTCCTAAACCAGCCATAATTCCAGAATACATGCTGCTGTTCTCTAGGACTTGATGTTCTGCTAGACATTACCTTAACACAAGCAGATGGTTTTTTTCAAATTGTCTGCACATCATTGATTAATGTTAGAAGTGCTAAAGATCTCGATAGAATGAATGCCTAATATATCAAGTTGTTAACTTTATTTTGTCCTTAATGAGTTTTTTAAAAATGTTTGAACAGTCCAAATCAGCAGTGGGATAGTAAGATATCATTGGTACACATCAAGAAGAACAGGATTAATTTGTCAAATTAAGCCAATCAGGGTTTTTTGTAAAAGTCAATAAAAAACAGGTAACACCACAGGCAAATCCCCTGTGTGCCAAAGAGCAGTTCAAGATATTCCATAACTAAATTGAAAGGTAAGATTTCTACCTAGAAAACATTATAATTTAAAAAATGACAAGGCATTACAGCTGAAGCAGGAGTGATTTAGAGAAGAAAGGTGAAACTTTCAATATCAATAGGCAATCTCACTAGAAATGTGTTTTGCTGTTTCTAAAGAACAGTGAAAAATTCTAGGCTCTCAAATATTTTAAATGTCTACTTGCATCATAAAAATAAATAAGTCCCTTTCTAAGAAAGCAAATATAGAATATTATGGCTTTTCAGTTTTTTTCTGCTGCCTTCAGGTCTCATTGCATGTAATGAATTTGCCATATATTTCAATGAGTAGTGCTAGTACTTCTGTACAGGTGGAACACTTCAGATTCCTAGACATGGGCTTGAGGATTACAATCATGGAATAATTTAAACTGTCCAGGAACTTTGGAGGTCATTTGGTTTAATCCCTTGCTCAAAACCTATCAGTTATATTAGGTTGCTCAGGGCCAAATTTTTAGTATCTCCAAGGATGGAGATTCCATAGCCTCTCCGGGCAACCTGTTCTAATGCTTAAGCACTGTCCTTGTGAAACATGTTTTTCTTATATCTAGCAAAAAAAATCTGTTGCTGCACCTTGTGAGCATTGCCTCCTGCCCTTTTGTAAATTCCAGCTTTGTAAAGACTCTGACCCTGTCTCTTGTATAACCCCATTTCCTCATAGATAATGAAAGGCAGCCATTAGATCACCTCTTCACCTCTTCTCTACTCTGAGTTCTGTTAACACCTCCTAGTTTATCATGTGCTCCAGCCTCCAACCATCTTGGTAGCTTCTGCCCAATTCACTTCAGCTCGTCTGTCTGGTACTGTGGAGGCCCAAACTGCACAAACTGGCCGCCAGATACAGTTTCACAAGCCTTTAACAGAGGGGAGTAACGTGCTGGCTAGTCTCTGCCAGATGCAACTCAGCACAAGGCTAGTCTTCAATGCCACAAGGATGATCCTCACTCTCATTCAACTTTTTGTACACCAAGCCAAGTCTAGGGGGCTTTTTTTGCCTCACCCATGCCTTTAGGAGATACCCAGAATGCTCCACCCAGCTCATAAGCCTAGTAATGGTGACACAGTGAGTTCTGTCAGAAAATGTGATAAAGTGTTATACTCCAGAATATTTATTTCCCGAAAAATATATGTGCTTTGAAAGAGGAAAGAGAGAGGCCTCTCTCTGTCATGTAAAGGCCATTGTGCTATCCTTACATGCTGGCCAGTATTTAGACCAGTGATTAACCCAGACTTCCCATTTCCTTTAACCAGACTGGAAATCCTGAGGGACATAGACAGTCACCCATTTGAAGGGTGTGGATCTGAAAAAGTTTAGGTATCTTGTCAAAAAGCTGCTTTGCCATAAGAGAGACTCAAGAATGTGTAATCTGACAATGAGCTAGGTAGCTGTTAAGTGTTTGCAATCTGGTAGGATTCTTGAATTGTATGTGGTAACTTCTTTGCAATTTGAAGAGGACTGCCTCAAGTATTCAGATTGTGAATCACTTCCCTGATATTAAATGTTTTAAGACAAGCCATTGTTTTGTAAATTGATGTTGTCTTTTCTCCTGTTAAAACAGCATTTTTGAAGAAATGTTGACTTAGAATGTATATGACATTCTTTTTTCTTCAGCTACTGTAAAAACACTGAAATATTTGAAAGTCCAAAGAAAGCATTCTTTTTACAGTGGAATTGATATGTCATATATTTTCACTCTTTTTAGGCTGTTCCATTTGTTGTTTTAGTCTTTAGTATAACTAAAGTAAGAATTGTTTGTGAAATGGGGTATTTCTCACTGAATTGAGATATCTGCCATGCAAATCTAACAAACTTGGTAATAAATTATTTGTTTGGAAATGTCATTCTTGTGTTCTACTTATCAATTTTGTTTGGATTAATTTTAATATTTTTCTTGGTTACTTTTAATTTAAAATTCATAAGTTAGTGTCATACTAATCTACAGACATGTGTGGGGTTTTTTTTAATCATTATCATCCTGATTGTTGAGCAAAAATGAGAAATAACAGCGGTTCTACTTTTCCATTTTAGTTCTTGGGTGACAGGAATTCAGAAAATGATGGAATATGTTAACAAAAAAGTAGACCAATTAATCAGGCAGTGTCCAGATTATAAAGAATTTACTTTGAAGAAACAACAATGGACTGCCTCACTTGAAGATCATCTAAATAAGGTACAACATAACACATCATCTTCTTAATGCATTCATGAACAGTGCATTTCACTTCCATAATTTAGCTATCTGAATATTAAAGTTGACTCAAATAAGTACAAATAACATATTAGCTTGTTAGAGAGTGCATAGTTGTAGTTAGAAATGCTGAAGGCTGCTATCAGCACAAATGAAACTAAAGCTGTTCTTAAAAATGGAGCTGTTTCCATGAGAAAAACATGGATTTACTTAGATAATGAGCTATTATAATTTGTTCTTTTGGAAAAGAAGTGCACAGTCAGGACTGTGACCTGCATGCAGGTTTCCTATACTGTTTCTATGTCTTCTGTGTCATTTGTCTGAAGATAAAAATAGAAGTGAGGCAAAACTGAGAGTTAATAAGCATGGTGACTGAACCACAGCAAATTGTCAGTAAGGATGAAGGAAACTAGATTTTGTTCACTATAAAAATTCCCTTTATTCATTGAGATACTGATGCATCAAGGACTTCACAATCTTTAGGCTACTGAATGTTCTATAGTACTGCAGACCTTTTTAATGACTTGCCAGAGATGGAACGGACACATGGCTCCTAAATAAGGTTCCATGTGTAAATTCAAATTAAAAATAATCTTTTAACAAGGTTCATATGAAGAACATCCCAGAGTGCTGACCAAAAAAAGTAAATCAAATTTAATGACTGAATAATTAAGTCTGCAATCTGATATTTTATAATATTTGCATGATGTTTATAATGAACTATTCTGTGTCAAATGGGAAGTCAATTTGACATAAATTGGTCCCTTTGCATATAATTTATGTAGAAGAGGCCTCAAAGTATTGAGCGTAGTTGAAAATAAAAGATTTGCTGATAGCTGCTGTTGGTCTTGTAGAAATGACGTGAACAGCACATTGTGAATCTTAAGCTAAAACTTCAATTAAAAAGTTAATTATTACTCAAAATTTAGACCCCATTTTTGACATATGGTTTTCATTCTGCATTTTTTTCTAATCGCTTTGTTCCCAGTCTTGCAATACGTAACATTCTGAAGATTTGAGTCATAATACATGATCTTTCATTACAGTGAACAGTGCTTATTGTTATATTCCTACCAAGCAAAAGACTTTTCATTCCAACCCTCTCCTAATACAAAGCACCCCAAAGAATCTGGTGCTAAATTCAACTGCACCTAAGCTTCATTTAATAAAGGTTGAACCTCATCAGCAGCCACTTCTTAAAGTATATGGTACGTGTCAATTCACGTCTAATAATAACTATATATACTATGGTATCATCTGCCTCTGCTCTGCATAATCTGTTTTTTATCATTGTGCATATATAACATCTTACAGTGACAACGGAGTTGTGTACATGTATCTGCACAAAAATAGGTCTCTTGGCAGAGAAGCTTTAATAGTGCATTCTGAAAAAAAAAAAACCACAAACAAACAAAACAACCACAAACAGAGCATAATAAAGATAGTTCTGCCAAGGTTATAATATCTAGATTATAATGTGGTTGTGCCTTAGTGAAATAGCAAGCCTGGCATACTTAGGATAAAGGAAAGCACTATCAACAAAATGAGACCAAACAGAAGGTTTTTTTTCTCAAATTGTGACCATACCTGTTAGAATTTTCTTAGGAGAAATAGAATTTTCTTCCTTTATATTTTCATTCCTGAATTTCTCTGATTATACAAAGTGTATAATCTAAACACCGACAGGCAAGTGTTACTTCACTTTTTTCTATATGAAGTGAGGTTTTATACTGATTTTATACTGTCTACTTGTATAAATTAACTATATAAATAATGCTTTCAAATAAAGGTATCGCAGTCGATTAAAAAAATCACCCCAATGCTTGCAGTTGGTATGGAGATTGGTTCATATTTGTCTGAGTCGGAAAGAGTTTTGAACAAACACCTTGAACTGGCTAAGCAAACAAAGGTAAAAAAAAACCATTAATAATATTAAGTACTTTTAGAAACAAATGCATGCTGTAATTCTAAATGAGGCGAGAGGCTGAGAGTTTCTCATGTATTCCTGGAAAAAGAAAATAAGTCTATAGTTTAGTTTAAAACTGCAGTTTTAACTCCTACCTATTCTTTCTGTGAATTGTGATATGCTACAGTTTGGGCTCTTGGCTGAATGCCAGAGGTAGATACGCTAAGTGGTACTGAGTTAAATATATAAAAGTAGATAAGCACATAGTCATAGATACATGAAGCTATGAGTTAAGACAGTGAATCTGAAAACCAGAATCCCAGCTGAATCATGGAAAATGTATCTCAGTTGTCGCTCAGACAGCATACTGTGACTTTCTTCTGGGTCTGAGCAGTTGATGTCTCACTCTAGAGTGGACACTGAGCTCTTCTAAGAGAACTGAGTATCAGACAAGCAGCTAAGAGAGATTTAGACTCAAGAGAATCAGTTCAGAAAATTGGGCTATACTGTTTTTTAGAGAATTGTATCAGTTCTGGCTATTAATGTTCCCATATGGAACACTTCTGTTGTTTCCATTCTTAACTGTGGTTTACTTAATCTGAATACTGAGATTCCTACTTTTTTCCTAGTCAAAATATCTATTTTAATAACTACATACATAGTTTTTAGTGTCAAAATGTTACAGGAAAGAAATGGTTATTTTCAGCATATAATGTCTGTTATGAGCTCTTATTCAACTAAGTAATTGAATTATACATAAGAAAGCAATACTAGGGAAAATTAACAATGTGATATCAATATTCACAAGTCCTTTTCAGTCATTATTCATATTGTTCTATGCTTATACCCTCAAAGGAAACTTCACATGAACTGGAAGCAGCTGAGAGAATCATCAAAGATATGGAAGAGTTTGAACCTGAGCAGGTGGCAGCTTTTTCTAGCAGAACTGACTTTCTGAATGAAGAACTGAAAAAAATTGAAAAAATTATTAGTTCAAAACTAGACATTCTAGAAACTTACGTGGCCTTTTTAAAGTCAGCTATGGAGGTACAGATTACTTATTCTCTGACTAGACTATAAAAATCTTACAAGTGAAAAATGTGCTTTTAGCTAGCTAGCCATGGAAGGACTGTGAGTCTTTGTAAGCTTTTTTCTACTTTAAAGATCTCTTCCATCAGGGCAAGCATCCCTGATCATTGAACTTGCATCAACATAATGCCTAGTCTATGTACAGATTTTCTAGTGATTTAAATCACCATTGTAGGAAGTACTATAATTGAATTTTTACTTTCTCCTGCGCACATGAGCGCTCTCGTTGTATACATGGTAAAAATGCTTACGTCTATGTAGTGACTCTTAAGCTGACTGATTTTGCTTCATATAATTTTGAAAATATTTCACATAATGTGTGGATACAGATATTTATCTCTGTCTTGCACAACTTCCACTGAACTGCTAATTCATCTGAAGCAGTTTAAATATGAAATATAAACCAGCTCTAGCTGAAATCATAATCAGTTCAATACCAACATAATTTTAGTAGCTGTGCTAATGATGCCCAAGCCAGTTAATTTTCATTTTGATGTAATGCTTGCTTTAAGATTTTACAAAATTTGTTCTTTTATATTTGGAAAGAAATTGAGGACAGAATGGAACCTATCAGATAAAATTAGTCATAGGATTTATTTATTTGAGGATAAACTGCCAAAAATTGGATTGTGTCTACTTCCGATTATTGTTAACTTCAATTACTTCATCTTAAACAGATTTGTGAAAATCATTGCATTGATACACTGGTATGTAATAGTCATGTAATGATACGTGACAGAAACTGAACAAATTGCTGCCACCTATCTGCTTGTCATCTACTGGTTTACAAGTTATTTAAAACTTTAAATTATTTAGTATTTGTATAGATGATAGATCTTAAAACCTGGAAAAGGTTCAGAGACTGCAATAATGTTTTATCATGTCTGTATACCTTCTGATTATAGTAGCTCAATTTTTTGTTGTTTTTTATGCTTATTTTATGTTTTTCTGCAGGTGAACGATGATATTCGAAATCTGAAGGAATTCTATAAATCAGAACCCCTAGAAACGAACAGGGAGGCTGAAAATAAAATTGCAATGGAGTCAGCTAATATTCAGTGGCAAAAGGCTATAAAGAAGATTTTTTCTACCCAAAATATGGGTTGCGATTTTCTTAATTTAGTAAATATGGTGAGTATAATCTTGATAAATCATGTTGAATATTTGATCTTTGCCTGTTATGAGGTCTAATCCTAGTTCTGTGACTGGTGGATTGTCATTTCTCCAGTACCTAGTTTTAAAGGGACTAATGCTGCTATATACTTTTAAAATATGAAAGTATTATCAGTAATATAAAAAGCTTTGTGATTAACAATGACAGAGCCCTTAGAAAATGATCCAGTACATGCATACAAATATAATAAAATAATACATGCACATATCTGGTTTGTTCATGTTAGAAAACAGTATATATTAATGTATAGTATTAAGTTTATTTTATTTCCACTAAGAGGCAGTCTTTACTAACTGAGCGTATGAAGTTCTTCTAAAGAAATGGGTGCTAGAGCTACTTCCTTACAGATAGTCTTTCCTGGTGTCTTTACATTCTGTTTTGAGTTCAGCTGCACTGCTTAGGCATCCCTAATTTTGCAGCACCCCTTACGAGAATCACATTTGAGATGTGCAATCGTTCCCTATGCCGCCACTCCTAAAGTGATCCCAATTAATGTGGGCAGCCTGGATACCCAGCTGTTCTTTCTGTTTTTATAGGACAGACTAGGGAGCAGTTACACTAGGGTGAGAAGGGGGAGTTGGTGCTGTCACAGCTGGATGCAGCCAGGCACAGATAAGATAGTGTAAAGTTAAGCTGAATATGTGTGAACAGGAGGTTGCACTGCAGTCACTTAAAGTCTAAACATATCTTTGGATATTGTCTCTCTAAAGACCTGGAAGTGTGTTGCCACTGTATTTTCTGCTACTCTTTTTCCATGATATTCTTAGGTTGTAACTTTTAAGTATCTGGAAGATATGGATTATGCAAGTAATTTATGAACACAACTTTTCTTAAAAGAAAAATTCTGAAATGGGAAAAGTAGAAACAGCATTACCCAGTTTTCTGGTGTTTCTGATATGGGCTCTGTTAAAAAGAAGAAACAACACCAAATGTTCAAATGCTAAAGACTTTATCCCCCCCACCCCCCTGGTGCCGCTTTGGTTATCAGCACAAAGTCTTTTCTTCATCTACTTCACTTTCCAGTTGCTGTTCCTCAAAAGGCCATTTTGGGTAGTTTTGTCTATTCAGAAATAACTTTATTTTGTGTGAGTGTAAAACAGCCATCAGATGGCAATAATTCAGTCATTACTGACCTGTTCTAGGTTTCAAACTTTATACAAATTCTGTTGATCTATTCCTATTTCTAAGAGAACAGTGTTTTTAAAGATGCCTAGAGCATCAGAAATTTTCAAAGTTGTTACACTAGAATAGTTGGATTTTATTAAGTTTTATAGACATTTTAATATTATGAGGTTTTAATTGTATTTTATAAAAACATATGTGGAAAAAAACATGTCTCTCTATTTGCCAGGTAAATGAGAATTTAATATTAAAAGTAGAAAAATCTGTACGAGTAACAGAAGATAACATTGCTAATCTGAGTAAAGAAAAGAAAGAGCTGACTGACCTTTGGCCAATCTGGAATTTTAAAATTACTCAATTAAAACCTGTCAATCAACAGTGCCGGATATTTAAAGAACAATTGAAAACTGTAAGTAAAATATCTAGGAAGAAAGCAACTGTGGCACATATTTCTAGATTGTGATTAGTTTGTCTGTGACTCTCATCAACTATTATAGGTATCATTTAAGAGAGAGAGATGGTCAATAAAATATTTCTCCATAGTCTATTCTGCCATTCAGAGTCATCAAGAAACATGAAATGTTGTTGATCCTTTTTGCCCTTACTCAAACACATACAAGTCTAAGTCCTACCTCAAGTTTTAAGTGTTAATCAAGTCCATATGCTATGCCAGCCGTGCTTTATTTTTTTGTGGGGTTTTTTGTTTGGTTGGGGGCGGGGGGAGTATTTTTAAAGCACCATTTTGTTGTGACTTAATAGTTACTATACTAAACTATGTCCTAATGGTTACTAAACTCAAGTCCAACCATGCTTATAAAGAAAGGGAGTTGAAACCTCCTTGGCACAGGGACAGTGTGAAGTGTTACTTAAAAGCAAGGCTGGCTAGGCTAGTAGAAAACCAGAGATTTGCAGTCTCTATTCATTTAGTGCAACTTAGTACTAAACCCATGACATCTGTTATCACAGAAAATACACTGTGTGTATGGGTACATCAATCTCAGTGTCTGAATTGTTTCGCACACTGTCTTTAAAGATTTCCTTGTCAGAGGATTTGAGATAGAGAGGTTTATAGTTTAAAAAAAAACACAACTAAATTAGTCATCGTAACTTCAGAATATCTCTTTTTTTTTTTTACTAGTAATTTAGATTTGAATTTAATTTTTTTATTTACTGCAGATAGAAACACTGAATTGTTTGATTATCTTTTAGACTACCCATGGATTAGAGATTCTTCAAGAGGCACTCCAGCTTACAGCAACAGTTGACCTTGGAAGTGACCTTTTTATTGTTTTGGAACTACAAAAAAAGGTTAACCAAATGAAACCACAGTATCAGGTGGGAAACCAAGCTAGTGAAGTGCATAGTGGATCAGAATCTCTTTTTGGTACAGTAATGATTCATGTTCATGTTGAACCCAGACAGTGTCTGGGGTCGCAATGTTTTATGTTTTACATTACTTTTCCAGAAAGAAGGGTTTAAGCATGTTTATAAGGTAAAGGAAGAAGAGAGTTTACCTTCGGCGTCCAGAGAATATTTTACACAGTGTTAGCTGCATATTAAAGTGACACAGAAGCATTGGGGTGGTGGAAGTACAAGGAGAGTACCAGCTTCGTGCTTTTGAGTTAGAGCTGGTCAGAGGCTGATATATGTCATACTGAGCTTCCTACCTCCTCTGAATATTGTCTCTGAGTTTTAGCAGGTCAGTCTGCCATTCCCCTATAAGTCAGTTTGACTTACTGTGATCCAAGCCTGTTTCTGGGAGATAGCTGAGACTCGTGTCTAGCAAAAAGTAAAGTATGTGGGGAGTGTTTTAAAGAGCATGGCACTGATTTTCCCCCAAGGCAATTTACCACTGTTAGGTTGTTATTTCATCAAATGTCAGGAAAAGCTTGCAAATATATTTGTGTATTTTGAGTGACTTCTGCTTTCTTGCTAGCAACTGAATGCTGAACTTGAGTACCTGATAAAATTATTAACATTGCCAAGCCAGAAAGAATTTCCTGTGAAAGAGAATTCTGAGAGAATAAGTGAGCTTATTCATCTCCATCAAACAGTAAAGGATACAATGACACAATATGATGAGATTTTCAACAAGACAGTCAAATTCCATCACATTAAAAAAAAAGTGAGTATAATCTTTTAAAAAATAACTTTTCCNCCTGGTGATCAGAATTAAACTTTTGGATCTAAACATGCATGAAATTTGGAGAATTTAAAATTCAGATCTGAACTTGAATTTAATTACTTACCGTAAACTTCGTCAATGTGGGTTTAACACATTATGGGTAAGGAAGGAATTGTAAGCTTCCTTTCACATTATTTTCAACACAGACTGATCTTTGTTTTAATATATTCCAGCTGGAATGTCTATCAAAATCAGGAGAACTGGATATTCCTGAAATATGTGAGGATCCTGAAAATTTGCACCATGCTAAAACCAACCTTGTGAATGCTCAGGAGAAACATGCACATATCAGACAGCTATATAAACTGCTTATTACCCAGGGAGTGGATATCTTGTCTGCAGTGCAGCAACCTGTAAGTAGAATTAGAACAATTTGTGAAATCAAGGATAAATATTAAAGATTTTTGGAGATGACCGGCTTCTAGATATACAAAAATGTATTAATAGTCTGAGAAAAATAAATACAGAGCTTTAAGATTCTTTTAAAAGACAGTGAAACATAAAATATAAAACAGTTGATCATTTTTAGATTTCTGCTTTTAGAGTTTGCAGATATACAGCCATCAAATTAAATGAAGCATCCAGGAATGATGAAACTTATTCTTCAGTAGTTACATTATGAATTGCTTATGCCAAGAGAAAAGAAAAATTAGTTTCTTTGAAATCTTGTTTTATTTTTTTTAATGGTCTGTGAACAGATTATACTCAGAAAAACATTGCAATAGGGAGGAAATTAATCTTAAAATAACAATGTTTGGCGAAAAAAAAAAAAGCATGACTTTCTTTTCTCTAGCATTCTTTATGCAGTTCAAGACCCTGTTGGTGATTTCTCGAATACCACATCTATATATTAGACTCTTCCTACCTTTTAAAGGTTGCTTTGCGTATTTATTCTCCTATAAAGAAAGGATAACAAAAGAACAAAAAGGAAATATAACAGTGTTACATTATTAGTGGATTCCAAACTGATTTGCATGACAAAATGGATATCATTTTAGAAAGGAGTTTTTTATCCAGGGCAGGATTGTCATTGCCCTGTATTAATTTAGTAGGGAGAAAGCAAGACATTCCCTTATGACCTGCCTAGATTATCCACATTGCCAGTCTGCTCTTCAGACTCCATAAACTGATTGATGGCAGAAAAGGGCTAATCTCCAGGTGGTGAAGGACTAGAGTAGGCTAATTTCTCTTTGCTCAGAGAAGGCACCATGCACGAGTTGTGAATTTGACCTAGACCACTAGTAATTGAAACTATGTACTTGCTTTCATTACAGTAGAGGTTTAACAGGTTACTCTAGCCTACTGTGATCGACTATGCATGTTCTGCCTCAAAATGATATTAATTTTAGATTGGTTAAATCAATACATTTCCTGAGTTTCTTAAGTTTCTTTGTCTATTCCCTGTTTAGAATTGCTTGAATGTTTCTGTAAAGAATCTGAAGCAAGAACTTGCTAGATTTGAGTGTGAAAGCATTAACTGGAGCTCCAAAGCCGATAAATATGAGGAAGAACTGTCACAGCATTTCCAGCACTGCACCACTCAAGAGGAGATAAATGAGGTGAGCGAGATAAATCCCAACACGTTGTATGACTGTTAAAAGTGTTGTTGTGTTTTGTAATATATGTCACTGTTTACCATTCCCCTACATGCTTCATATGTATACAGAAAAGTTGATTTTCATCTTACAGCAACCTTTGATCCACGCAGCAGGAATAATAATCTATGGTCTGTACCTCTGCAGTTCAGGATTATATAAAGTTGTTGGACTGGCAATAAAATGTTTTCACTGTACAAAGAGGACTGGAAATAGAGCAGCTATAGTTTTTATAGCTTTTCTTTGGCTTTCAGCTCTGTCAGTTTCATCTGAAATACATGAGTCTTCAAAATTCTTCGTTATGAAGCTAAATTTTCAAACAAAAGTAGAATTTACATATATTGCAGTTGTAAGGCTATTAGAAAGAACTTTCAGTCTTTTAATGAAAAGTTCGGAATAATTTAGTACTGAACATTTTTTTCAGAAACCCAAGATATGATACTATGTTAGAAGAAAAGGAAATGTTCTTTGGCACAAGATATTAGAATTTAGTATTATAGAACTTAGGGAAAATTATTTAGTTAATATGATTATTAATTTAGCATCTTAGTAGGCCAAATCTAAATCCACTCACAACTTAGCAGGTTGAATTGGATAGATGTCAGCAAAAATTAATTTAGGAAAAAAAATTCCATAGAATGTATTTTCATGGAGTGATCCATTAAAATAAGAGGCTGATGGCCTCTGCACTTGATGTTCTGTAGAGTGCACTTCTGTGCATCCATGAAGTACAGAAACTGGATTCTTACCTGGAAGGATTTCACACTTATGTTCCCTGTAGTGTGAATCATACGTAGTGAAAACACAGGACACTGAAAATTATTTTTTTTTTTGTTTATGTTTTGCTAAGTAAATCCACACCTGAATAAAGAAAGACTATATTTTCTCGAAATCACCAAGGTTGTGGTAACTGAGATTTCTGTCCCAACTATTTTTAATGACAAAATTATTGCTTGTATTATCTTATTTTACAAAATATTTTTTGTGTTTGTGAAAAGTATCCATTTTCACAAAAAAAAAAAGGATTTTTAAACTGAAAGAACATGCATCAAAAAAAGTTGCAGGTTTTGTTTTTTTTTTTAAAATCTCAGTTACAGTTCTAGTCCCTTGTCAGTTATAAGCTGAGTGTGTTTCAGACTGTGATCTTCAGTACATCAGTTTCCTGTGATGTAACTTCTTGGCCAATGGTAGGAGGCAATAGGAGCAGCAGGTGGTATAGGAGAAGCACTCTGGCAGAGGGAGCCATGCTGTAGAAGAGAATGAAAGCATGAAGTACCTAAACAAGAAGTCCCATTATGCTTTGCAGTGGCATGGCAGAATCAGAATATTTGAGATTTGAAGTAGTCAAGTTTTTACTGAAAACTTCTCAAATTTGCTCCTGCCCTCGTTATATATTTCTTCAGCATGTGACTCCTTTCTAAGAAGAATTATTTTTCTGTTTTTATTACTTGTTAGACTTCCAATGAAAGCAGAAAGTAGAGGAAATAAGCAATCTTCTGTGTCTCAAATTTAAATAAAAAGTGTGTCAGTGACACATGTTAATTGCCACATGCCCTATATAGCAAAAAATAAATTTTAGCTTCTCATAGTTAATAGATACCCTCTGCAAAATAATTGCATAGCATATTTTCAATTACAGTGTTAATTACTGATTTTATTTTATTTTTTAATTTTAAGTTGGGAAAGCCATGTTGACTGGTTATGTTAAAAGCTGTCATCCCCAGACCTAATTGAATCTTGAATGCAAACTAACTGAACTGTACTAATTTGATGTGTGGATAGCTTTTTCTTTAGATTCCTATTCTATTAGACATCATCATAGAAGATGTTTCCTAAACAAATATTTGGCTAATGTACCTGTATATACATTAATCCACTGCCATTTTTCTTCATTTTTTTCATTAACTATTTATAATGAATTCTGTTTAGGGATCAAAAAAACAAACACTGAACTACTTCAAGAATGTTACTTATGAGTATTTACTTCAGTATTTTAAATTCTCTTAATTTTAACATCAGAAATTAGTCTGAGTATTGTTAGTATCTAGCAGACCTATCTAACATAACAATTTCTTTACCATCTACTATGTCTAAGCAAATAAATATTTCATGTGCAAGCAGCAGCTGTTCATAGCTGTCACAGAGTATACAGCCAACCAGATAATTTAGCTGTGATTTACCAGTGTACAGAGCAAACTTTAAAGTTGACTGAAAATATTTGGAATTCTGCTGTAAATACTTAAATACATTTACATTTAATGTGATGAATTTAAGTGTGTAAATACAGCATGTGAGTGAGAGCTTTGATGATTAGGACTCACTGGTGTTTGAAAATATCCTACTCAGAGGGCTTGGCTAGCTCCCTGTGTTTGTAACATATTAGTGCTTCTATAAGAAGCAAGGAAACAAACGCTTATTTATAGCCAAGGATACATAGCATGAATTTTGAAACAGTCTTGGAGGACAGAAGAGTAAAATGTATGCCTTTTGTGTGCCTTCTCTAATTTAAAGAAAATTTGCAAAGGTCAGAAAAAGGATTTATGCCCTCTGCATTTTTGAGAGGTACAAGGAAAGCTCCTATGACCTTTGGGGTCTGTATTTGCCAGTTTGGGCTTCCTGCTTCACTAACTAGCTCGGGTAGCAGCCTCCAAAGAGGCTCCACTGCATTACACTGCAATCTTTTGCAATAGAGCTGAGTCAAGCCTCAGATAACTGTAGCTGCATACTACACTGAATCTATTCATGGGATTATAAATGACAGTTATTTACATAGGATAACTGTTGCAATAAAAAAGCCTTTTCTTTAGGTAATCACTTTAAAAATAACATGCATGGGTGCACAAAGCTTGCAACAGAAGAGTAACACCCTGAAGCAGATTCTCAGCTCTCCCCTCTCATTTCACTTCTTTCCTCTCCATCATGTCATTATTTATACAGTTATGGAAAGGTAGGACTGAAAATGTGGATTTTAGCCACAGAGCGTAATGAGTTATCTCTGTTCACAAGTAAGTAGAAACTGATACTTCTTAGTATATTTCTCACCTTGTAATGTATTTTGATTTGTGGTCCCAGAATTAAAGTAATCGTTAATGGCTTGAAGAGCACCTTTTCTTTCCTTCCACTTTCTGGCTGGCTTTGTTTCTGTCTGTTCTTTAATCTTTGCCACTTTGAAAATCTATTTCCAGCAACTCACTTTCATGGGCTATTTTGATTATTAGTGCTATTACATTTTATGTATGAATAAAAAGGCCAACAACACTGAAGTACCTCCTAGAATGGCTCACACAGGAATCAAAGCCTTTTACTGGAACTGTACTGTAGTGTTAACAAAAACATCTTTAAAGCAGCTTATAACTTGCTTTTACCACTTATTTTGTAGTCGTGTGATAAATAGGAGCAATTGGCACCTAAACCCTTCTCCTCCACTATCATTCTCCACCCATGACAGGCCAACTATAGCTAGGAACAGCTGCCTGATTAATGACTACGACACAATGGACAAGTTACAAAGTTCCATTCAACTTGTGGGCTGAAGTCACTGAAGCTTGTAAGAGTGTATAGTTTCGTTAGTATTTCTCACTTATTTTTTCAGAAAATAGTGGAAAACTTACATAATTTAGATTTCTAAAAATTGGCAGCCATATATCATCCCTGGTACAATTGCTGATGATAACAGGAGTTGTGTACATGCACTCTGAGGCGGTGATGTACAAGTCTGAGCTGAATCTGGTTTTTCCACTGAGGCTAAAAGAGAAGAGTGACAGCAGCTGCAGACCTTTGACACATGAGCCATCATATCTGAAACAAGGCGATCTAATTTCACATACTGCTATGAGGAGAGCCTCTGGCCTTATAAATGATCACTAGTCTATGTATGTGCATAAGCCAGTAAAATAAACTAAAATAAACTCTTGCTCATCTCTTCTTTTCATCAAAATTAAACCAGCAAATAAGGGTCTTGTGTTCTGAATACAAAATATTGTTCTACAGAAGTGAGTTTATTAACAGAGGGCTTTTAGGTATTATTATTCTGTGTACCTACGTGGGATAAAAACTTAAACTAATTGGAGATCACAGTGATAGTGATAGAATTCCCTTCCTTTCCATTACACTGAGTGAACACCACCTGTCTATTCACTGCTGAAATAATGTGGCAACACCCCACTGGATGAAATGAAAATGAAAAATATATCCCTTGATAGATTAACATTAGTATGTAATAATAATAATAAATGATTGATTGCTAGCTGTTCCAATAAGAGTAGCTGTAAAATAAGCATTGATTACTCCCTGGATTCTTTTTCAGGGAGGGTGAGAGAGGCAGGGGGAAGTCTGTAAGACTTTTTAATATATTTTAAAAAAGCCTCAAATATATTAACTAAATATCAAATTGTGGATGTGACTCAAACTTATTAACACCAATCAAGTAACTGAAGTTCTTTTCATTCATGTACCTGGAGGATCCAGATCCTAAAGCATTAGAACTAGTGCATTTCTTTTATATCAGTTCTTTTAGATAAATATAATTTTATGTAATTTATTCTACATTCTCCTAAACGCAGAAGATTTTCAACCCAAAGGATGTGAAATTCTCAAAAAATATATTTCAGTCATTTTTATATTCTTCCATTTCAAGTTTTATGAATTAATTAGAAATAATTTGAAAATGTGATCATGGAATTGCAATGCAATTAAAACAGTACCTTTTATAAGGTACCAGACGTATATTTTAAGAAGGTTTTTTACTTGTCTGGTTCTTGTATCTGTTGCTTAAAGATATTCAAAACTAACTGTAGTATCTTAAAGGATTTTTTTTCAGTTGTAAATAAAATTGAAAATTACATAGCTTTCAGAGAAAAATTATTGCAAAAAATTTCATACTTAAAAAATTCATAGTCCTTTAAAGATAATTTAACTGACTATGATATGTTTATATAACATTGCTAATGTAAATAATGATATGTGGTTTCTTAAGGGCACACTTGTAACAAGACAGGTAAAAAGCAAAAGAGGTAATTGGCATTGGAAAAAAAAAGATAAAGAATATAACAACCCTATATTATAACTAGTTTCCATGGTAAATGAACACTGTTTTTTAAATCATGTTGATCATATATGACTGTTCTTTTTGATGAATATTAAACTCGTTCTGGTAAATTGACGATGCATCTGATCCATATGTGTGTAAATGAAAGTGTAGCTTCCTAGAGCTTCATCAGTGTCATTCCTATCATTTGGCATTTTTAAAATATTTTGTAGATTAAAGAAAATGTAGCTACAGTCCATCTAAGTAAAGAAAAAAAAAAGTAAATTTAATATACCTAAATTTATTAGTAGTTATCTCAGATGATATAAATCCATCTGAAAAGTCTTGAAAGGCACGTATGCTTCATAATCAGAGCTACTAGTTCATCTTAATTTATATTATTATAAGAATAATTTTCCATAATGTTGAGATTGCTGCACCAAGTCGGTGCTAACTGGTAATAATACTCTTATGTGATACCAAATCTATCTAGCTGTAGTTGAGGCTTTCTTTGGGTATCTGTTAGGCAGAATTTGAAAGGCAGGTGCTCATATACTGCACACCTTGATCCTGCAAAGAGCTCGATTCATCTTTGTGAATAATTTTACGAAGATGTTTAGACTAGCATAGTATATAAAATCAAGCCTCTCTCTAACTTCCTTTCAGAAGCAGGGCTCCTGAAAAAGGAGGGGGACACACAACAAAAGAAACAACTTGATGTAAACTAAATGTTGTATTGTAGGAGAAAATTATTATGAAAAAGTACAAATCTCCTTGCCCAAGCCAAATAAAACTGTTTTTTCTGGAAACTAAGCATGGATATACATTTAAAGGGGTACCATTTCCCCTAAATGGACTAGAGTATGTGAAGGACGTCTGCCTCTAGTTAAAATCAATGAAAGCTCTTGGAAAGGATTTTTTTATAGATTGTCTGAGCAAAGATCTCATCATTTGCCCCAATCCCTTTTTTTGCCCCAGCCATTCTACGAACAATGCTCACCATTCAGAATGCAAAGATGTTAGTTTTGTAAGATTATGAGTTTCCACTACTGGAAAGAAATTCTGAGGGAATAAGGATGCTTTATGAGATGGCATAGTATTATTAACTTCTGTAGTAAATTTTCAGTGTTCAGATCGTGATCTGTTAAACAGCTCTTGAAAAAAACCTGACTTGAAATGTTCTGGTTTCTTTTTTACTAACAAATATGCTTACTCTGTTTCAGCTCAGAGAATCATTTAAGGATCTCAAAAAGAAATTCAACAATTTAAAGTTTAACTATATGAAGAAAACTGAAAAAGCTCGGAACTTGAAAGTACTTAAAATACAGATTCAGCAAGTTGATACATATGCAGAGAAAATACAGGTAATATTAGAAATTTTAGTCTTATTGAAGTCTTCACTGGTTGAATTGCTGTGGCCTGTGCCAAGCAGATCAGAGGAGATGTAAAATGCATTGTGAGCTTCCCTGCTACTCAGCTTTATACCCTTCCCCTGTCTCAGTTACTGCCTCAGACATTTTTCATTGTTGTGTTCCTTTAATTCTTCCATTTACTTCAGTGAAATGATCTTATCTCGATTCCTGGCTTCTCTGTGTTCACTCCTTTTATCCTCCATTATTCTTCTGTTTAATCTTTTATTTTTCTTGCATCTGTTCCTTCACAGTATGTGTGACCTAGTCTTCCCTCTCCTTAAAAAAAAACAAAACAAAATAAAACAAAAACCCTATCAAAATCAACGATAAATGCGCACATATTCCCTCTGGCATCCAACTACTTTCTTGTCTTTCTCATTTCATCACATAAGTCTTCAGAACCTTTTTCTGCATTCATTGCCTGGAGGTGGTCATGCTGATTTTCACCCTAGAACCCTGCTAGCCTCACCCATTCTTTACATTCACCAGAAACTCTTCTTCCAAAGCCTCCAATGACCTTTTTAGCTGCCAATTAGAACTAGAACTTTTTGTTTCACTTGCCCTGCCAATTTTTTCCTTCACAACTTCTTAACTTGAAATTTTCGGTAGCTGTTTTTGTTGTTTCCTTTGTTGTCATTGTCTATTCCTTTTACAACCTTTTTTCCTTTTTTCTTTTTTTTTTTTTTCTTTCCTTTCTTGGCAATTTCATCCACAAATGCAAATTCAAATTACAGAATCATTGATGTTGGAAGGGACCTTGGACATCATCTAGTCGAAGTTCCTTCCTCAGAGCAGGGTCAACTACAAAAGGTTGCTCTGTGTCATGTCCAGTTGGGTTTTTAATATCTCCAGGCGTGGAGACCACAACCTCTGTGGGCAAGCTGTTCCACCTTCAGAGTAAAAAAAGTGGGTTTGTTGGGTTTTTTGTTTTGCTTTGATTTTTTTTTTTTTCTGCTGAAGCAGAATGTTCTGTATTTCAGCTTGGGTCCATTGCCTCCTGTCTTTTCACTAGACACCACTGAGATGGGTCTGGCTCTGTTTTCTTTATTCCCTCCCATCATGTTTTCATACACATTTATAAAATCCACCTTGAGCTTTGTCTTCTTCAGGCTAAAAAAACCCCAAGCTTTCTCTGTCCTTGTACAACACATGCTCAGTCACTCAGTCATCTTTGTGACCCCTTGCTGGATTTGCTCCAGTATGTCCAGATATTTCCTGTACTGGGGAGCCTGAAGTGGACACAGGACTCCAGATGTAGCCTCTCTATTGCTGCATGGAAGGGAACAATTTCCTCCTTTGACCTGCTAACAACACTCTTCCTACCAGTGTGTATTCTTGAAAGTGTTTATGTGGACACTTCATGAAATACTTTCCTATTTTAAACCAATCTCTTCCTTTCCAAACTAAACCAAGGACCTGTCTTTTCGCATCACTTGTAAAACAACTAGCACAATGAAGTCTTGATCAACTGTCAAGAGCGGTGTTCCCAGGATATAAAATATATATAAATATATGTACCTGTATACCATCTTATCCTAAAACTTACATGTCATGTTTATATCGGATATCATAAAGTACTAGTATAAATGCCTGTTCCCCTTGGTCTTTGAGATTATGCTAGATTGTCACTTATGTTGCTTACATCAGATTTGTAATCTGATGCTTAAATTGACTTGTATTTGGCCAAAGACTCCAATGGCTTAGAAGTATTTTTTCCTTTCAGATTTAATGAAAGTTATTTTGTTCAAGATCTCATCTTTTATTACTACAGATATTTGATTATTTTTAAGCTGAAAAATGTAACTCAATTCCACCTTTAATAAATATAATTTACATTGATTTTAGTCAGCATTGTAGAGATCCTCCAGTTCCCTTAGATTTTTGAAAAAGCAACTTGTATTTGTAATTTTTAAAACACAGGACAAGAAGTGTGGTTTTTCTCATGTTTTTTACTTTTTCTTTCTAAAAATAGAAACATTTTTGTTGTGGTGTTTAACATTGCTGCATCTTTTAAACAGATTCTTAGAAAGAAGATGGATAATTTAGAGAAGAAAGTCATTGGCTCTGTAGCAAATGAACCTAATGCTAAAGTTAGAGTCCTCTTGGGGTCAATCAGTGACTTACAAAAACAGTTGAATGACTTTAACAGAGTTGTGGAGGATTACAAGCAAAATCTGGATCTTGTGGAGCATCTGCAACAGATGATGGAAGAGGTACTAGTAAACATGAGATTCCTACTGTGGTTTTAATAATGATCCAGGACTGGGATAGATAAAAGTGCTTATAACTACTTCAGGCAAATTCTGTGGCTTCCAAAAGTAGTAGAATGACAAAAATCTGTATTTTCTTCTATGTTTTCTTTGTATCTTTGTGGAGGAAGGAGGGAAAAAAACATGCAACGACCATGTTCTTGCACTGCTATACATACGACTCTGGGGTCTCCACCTCCACATGACTTTCATAGTGATTCAGCATATCTATGATACTTATGAGCTCATTTTCTCAGTATATTCTGAGGCAACACAGAAAGTGCCACAAGGTCCTCTTTGATAGCTGTGTACCACAAGAGCCAGGTTATCGCAATACCCACTTTGTTAGTTGTCAGGAAGAGCTGTTTGTGTGGTGTGTAATTCTGGAACTGAAATGTAAATATTCATCTCCTTAAAAGCAGTGTATAATTTATTTTTTTAATAGATTTAGTTGTTAAATAGATGTTGTTGTTTTTTCCTGAACTTCAGCCCAAGTCCTTTGAGAGATTTCTGTAACATCATTTTAATGTGTCTGAGGACTGCCTAATACATTCCTGTTTTTTTTTTAAGAAAAAAAAATGTTTGTAACAGTATTTTTCCTCTTGCCACATTGTGTTGATTCATCTGCTGTGAGGCAAGCACATTCCTGTCATCATTGTTTATTTTTAGAAATAACACTGTTCCTATCTCCAAAGTGATCTAAATGCATGACAAATAAATTCCCTTAATGATGGATCACAATACTGAAGTTTTATTTAAAGGATGCTTTCAGTGTCCAGTGATCTGATCGATGTGTCATGTATCATTAGCAAAGCAATTTTTTTACCATTTATTGTTCATTTACATTTTTAAATTCCCCAGTTACTTCGAGGGAAATAAAATATTTCCTGGAGCTAAAATTTAAGATTGCTTTTTTTTTTTTTTTTTTAAACTCAGTATAAAGTATCACCTTTTACTCACCAGTTTTCTTTTAGTGAATAGACACAATGTTAAATATTGACTTTAATGGCAGTTAAAAATAGCAATTGTTAGCTCTTTGCTGTAATGATGCAATGCAGATGATGCTGAGTGAACATCAGATTCTATCCTCCTCTGAGTATTGTTCACCAAAAATGCTCATTAAGGGTATGTTTTAAAGCCCATTCTTGTCAGTAAAGAGACTCCTAGCAACTTCAATGGTTGCTGAGACCAAAACCCCTGTTTGCTAGTAGACTAGCCCTTACAGACGTATAACTGTGGCCATGAAATGAAGTTTGTGAAATTAGTCAGTAGATATACACAGTGGAGAGAATTTAGAAATAAAACATTTGTTTGCAGAACCATTAATAAACTCACCATGCTTGTAAGATAAGCATGGATCTAGTGTTTAAAGAAAATTTAACAGCTATTAATATTTGAAGCAGCATTGGTAACGAACAAATGCTTTTCAGGTTGAATTCAAATTGGAAAATTTAAGACATACTGTATGCCACTGATTATGGAAAGTCTCAGAATTGTTCAGTCTATTCTACAAAAGCTTGAACAGCTGATAATTCATTATAATGCATTGTTTTTATCCATCAGTGTCAATTTTGGTTTGAAGATGTGAGTGCAACAGTCATTAGAGTTGGCAAGTATTCTGCTGAATGCAAAACAAGAGAAGCAATAGAGACTCTCTACAAGCAATTCAATAAATTTATTGACCCTGCGGTGCCTCAACAAGAAGAAAAAATTCAGCAGATTATAGACCTCGCTAAACGGTTATATGGTGAGGAGCTGTCTGGTAATGTATTGTGGGGAAAAAAATATTAATAATTTAGGACAGGAGGAAGCAGATTCCTAGATTAGTTCATTTAAGAAGAAAATCCCATGAAGTTTAAAAACCAAATGTTTTAAAGTATTGACTGGAAAAGGTGAAGGATTTCAGAACATATTGAAAAATAAAAATACGAAAGTACTCGACAGTCTGATTTTCTGTACACAGCCTGAGTTCACCTTGAAATCAAAGTGTAAATGTCCTTGTAATATTTATGATCTTCGAATTAAGACTTCATGGTTTATGCTATCTCATAACAGGTATGCCTTTGAAGTCCAAGTACATTACAGTGATATACCTCAGTGCTGAGTGATTTTTTTGCATTAACACTGAATAACAAGTGGTATTTGATTTCCAACTTTCTTAAGCATCTTAGCAGCAAAAAATGCAGATTGTTATCTAAATACTGTATTTGCAATTGTATTGATTTGGAACATTGTTGACCAAAATAAATGGGGTCAACAAACTTCACATTTTGCTTTTTTTCTTCCACTCATAATGTTTATATACTCATTGAAGTTATTTTGTCCAAAGAAGGTGACTGTCCAAATGTCCAAGGGTACTGTGTAGCCTATGAATTCAAGTAGTAAATCTGAAAAAAATTTCAGAGTCAAATTGTGCTTTTAAATTCTTCTAATTTAGTTCTTTTTTTGTTTTGTTTTGTTTTTTTACTTTTTCAATATTTTAAACATTCCTATCTGTAAGAATGGAGCTGACAGAATGGATTCTTGACACCAGCTGATTAGGAATACTGGGAGAAAGAAGCTGCATTGTGTTTAAGTCATTACATGGGAAAAAAATTCTCCATCCTGACTTTATATTTCTTATAAGAGGGATGTAAGTGCCTTCTAGCTGTATAATAAGGCAACTAGTTTAGGAGACACTTTATGAGGTCAGCATCTTTTAAAGTACTATCATTAACCAAATAGAAGTAATTTTGCTCAAGGAGAAGCCTAGCAGCATGCCTGTAGTGACTACGGGGGCCCATCTCAAGTAAGCTAGTAAAAGGTAGGAAACACATTGCTGCAAATCACAGAACTCCTTCAGCAAAACAAAACACAGAAAAATGGAATTATTGTAGTATATTGGGGTTACAAAGTACATTGTTACACATCTATTTGAGGGATTCTGTTCTACTTTCATGTTGTAGGTACTGAAGAAGGAAAGAAGTACGTTGAAAAAACCGTATTAAAGCACAAAGAAATCATTAATTCTGTTGATGAGTTGTGTAAATCTCTGAGAGAACTTAAGGACATTAAGGTACTTTTTTTAATTTTTTTTTATCTGGAGAATATATTGCATCTGCATCAACTTATCAGGCTTAGTGTCTGAATCAGTACTTTTAAATGAGAATCATCTATGGTTGTATGAAACATTAATTGTTCACTTTTTCATTACCTTAGGTAATGATCGTAATTAATCAATGAAGTGCTACTTGTTTGTGCACTGAACATTCCTCCTAGGTTTCTTTTTCTCAACTTCTTTCAGAACTGTTACAGCTTTCAAGTAACCTTCAGAGAGAAATGTCACAATTTCTTTGAGTATCTAGACAGATACTTTTTTTTCATATTTCTTCTTCCCTTGGTACTGTAATGTAGGTAACTGCTAGATCTATAAAATGCCAAACAACCTAGCTTGGCTCCCTATTGGAAAAATCATCCCAAGCAATAGGTTGTGTTAAAACCAAAGTAATTTAAATTAGAAAAGCATGTCTTATAACATAAATATTAAAGGGATCAACAACATTTTTAGTTTCATGTTCTGATGAGTGTGCTATGAGTATGGAATGCCATGACTATGAATTGTCTCACTTCCTGTCATTTTTAAAGCATAATACTTATGGGGAAATGTTATGCAATCTTTCATGATTTTAGAGGGCTGTTGAATGTCAGAAGAAAACAATTCTTGGATTTTTCAAGTGCAAAATTAAAGGCTACTATTTCTTCAGAAAAAAAACAGATCACAGAGAATTTTTCACTTGTTTAATGCTAGAATGGAAAATTAATAATCCAGCATTTTCCTATAAGAATTTATTTAGGACTGTAACTTTTGATTGGACACCTAAATCAAAATTGGACACCTAAATATGTGAAATACACAAAGCTGTAACTATAAAACTTTTGGTTTTCCTTAAGTTATGCCACTGTGATATTCTTTGGAATCTGTAGCTTTCTTCCATGACAATTTTAAGGGATTCATGAAGTCTTCATAAAATACAGTATGGTTGTCTGGATTTCTGTTATATATAAGTACTTTCTAACCAGTTGTGCAGTCTTTGAGGCTTAAGCTGGAAATAATCGTTAGCCAAAAAGAATGGTAAAAGTAGCTGATCTAAAGTACAGTTAACTACATTGAGAATGGTTATGGACTGTCCAGATGGGAAGTTGAAGGAGGGAGGAAAACAATAACAAATGCAAATGCTGCCTGGTGATGTTTTATGCTTAGAACACATTCTCCCCTTTCCACATTGTAGACAAATTTGAAAATTTTAGACAGTCAGAAATCTTTCTTTCCTCCCTAGAACTGTTTTTCTGAAATCCTGATTTTTTCTGGATTTGTTATCCTCTTTTTTTCCTAATAGTGTAACTTTCTTAATCCTTTACTTTCCCCTGCTTATGCTGAGTACAAATTGGTTAATATTGCTCAGATTTTTGACCAGCTACTTGAGTTCTTTAGTCTTTGGTGTCCTATACTATCCCTGACTCAGAAAATATCCCCTCAGCTTTGAAAAATGTTGTCTTTGCTTGCTCAGGAATGCATTAATCAGGCTTTGCTGCATATTTTTGCCACAAGTAATTTACACCTGTGATGATGATGGGTTTTAGATAACATTGCACTTTTTTTTCTTACTCTGTTGTACAGAGCATAAGTCAGTGTGTAGCTATCATTTGCCACCTTCTGTTGTGTATAAGCTTACTTAATTTTCTTTTAACGTGGCAGAAAGATAAGTTTTCTGAAGAGTCGGTTACTGTTCAAAAAGAAGAAAGAAATGGTCAAGAAGCATGTGAGGCTGTTATTAAAGACAAAGAAGAGGAACAAAACCAGCAGGTTGGTTAGATTTTTATTTCTTTTTAACCAGAACACTTTTTCTTAAAAGGCTTCAAGTATTGCTGGAAAGTTTCTTGCTTTTCAGTTTTGAAGCCTCCCTTAAGATGAATGTTATCAGTGTAGTCTTGGTCATTTACCTTTCAATTTTATTTTTTTTTTAGTTACCCCTTTGCCTTCTATCCAATCCACATATTTTTCCCTATGAATTTTAATTTTGCTTGCCTGTGTATCTCTTTTTCTTTTCTAAAATAATATTCTTTTCAGAATCATAGAATGGTTTGGGTGTGAAGGGACCTTAAAGATCATCTAGTTCCACCCTCCCTGCTATGCACAGGGACACCCTCCACTAGCCCAGGTTGCCCAAAGCCCCATCCAACCTGGCCTTGAACACTTTCAGGGAGGGGGCATCCACAACCTCTCTGGGCAACCTGTTTCTCCTTCCTCAAGGGAGAACACATTCTGCTCTCTCCTTTATGATAAGACTTAAGGTAATATAGGAAGTAAGAGAGAAGACTGCTGTTAGTATTTCCCAGAGCCCTAATATTCCTATAACCTCTAGAGATAAGCTGTCAAAGTTCTTGATTTATAAGTAATGTGCTATGAGAGAAGCCTTATAGCTCAGAATTTCAACTAAGTAACAATGGAAATTATGTTCTGTTGAATCATTAATCAGGGGGAAAAAAGTAGGTTTTAAACATTTCTTTCAGATGGCATCAGGTAAATCGCTTACAAATGTAGAAAGCATTGCTGAGAAGAGAAACAACACTGTGCCTCCTACAAACGCTAAACAGGTACCTGCAGTTCATGTTGATTTTTTTTTTTTTAATCAAATTGATGGCCATTGTTGTGTACTCTCAAAGGAATTTTGAGTACACAACAAAGGAATTCCTTAATCCATTGATTCTCAAGTGACAGATATTGTTATAGATTGGTGGGCTTTGATTGTCTTCTCATTTACAATCTTACAAAAATCCAATGCAAAACAAGCTCAGAATTACTTCACTTTTGCAACAGTGTGAATAATAGGAAGGAAGTCATGGCAAAAACATGATGGAACACAACTACAGCTGTCAGCAGTTAAGTATGACATCATGTCACAGATAATCTGCTGTACTGTTGGTACGACACTATACATCAAATAAATAACAGAACTCAGCATCAAATAGTCATCTTCACCCTCACCTCAAAACACTTAAGTTACATTTCAGTTGTCAAAAACCCGTGCAGCAGACATCATAAATACGTTCCAACATATGGATTGCATGTTGAGGACCATACTCAAAAGGAAATTAGATAGTGAAAGACTGGGTATGCATTTAGAATGATAAAAATCCTAACAGACATACATATTTTATTCATGGATATACAGTAAATGCATCTGAAAGGTTCCAAATTGTCAATGAATAAATGTAGTCTTAGAAAATACAGGCAATACAAAACCAGACCTACATTTTGAGTTTAATTCCTTTAGCTTAAAGAACATTTTGAAGCTTTGGGATCCTGGATGTAAAAGTAAATAATTTACTGTGTGAAATATTCTGGTCAGCTGGAGTGGGTGGTAATATCTTTAAGTCCATAGAAAGGTAGGATACATTGGTAATTGATTTAGAGCTCTAAAATTTTCATTTTGCAAGCTGATAAAATAGACTAATACTACAAGATATTAAATTTGTGATGTTTTGTAGAAATTTAATGGTAACGTTCCTTTCAGTTCAATACAGAATGTCCTATGATCTGGTGATAAGCCAAAATTGAGCCTAATTAATCTTGCTACCTCCATTCCAAGTCAATGGGAGTTTCACCATTGACTTGGAGCCCAGATTTCACCCAAAATTTTGTGAGCGTTCCAAAAAGCCACCCTCAGGAGAATCACCTCACCCAGATGTCCATACCCCTATTTCCTGTTTTACTAAGCCACAGCTTTGTCAGTCCTTGTCCAGACTGTGCCTCAGCTGCCAAGGGGAAAAGTCAAGGGTATGTGAAACAGCAAATATCAGATGTGAAGTATGGCAACTATAATGCCTCCACCCTTTTCATCACTCCATACTTCATTTAAAAATGTAGCAGGTTTTTGTCACTAGAGCTTTTCTGTCTTCCATTTGCATCCTTTCTGAGGAAAGATCTGACCTACTTCCAGCCCCCCTTGTCTAGTGGGCTACCAATATGTAATTTTGTCTATGCTTCTGCAATCTAGTTCTTCCAGTATTAATTTGCTTCAGTAATAAATATCACTCTCTAAAAAGTGGCCTAAACCTCACAGCACATTCATCCTCATGCTTCTTCAATCCTAGGTGTCACACCAGTGCTGAAAGTCCTCATGCTGCCAAAGCCTGTCTGGCAGCTTGCTCACTCACCGCCCACCTGTCATTCTTTTCCCCAGCATTTTCCCAAGGGTCATTTTCCAGCAATGTCTGAAATAACTCTGTTCAATGCTGTGATCTCCAGATGAGGTGACCATGAAACCGACAGCACATCTCTGCACTAAGATCCTAGATTAGTCACTGGAAGATTCCTACGTTGTTGTAGCCTTCTCGTAGTTACCCAAATGTATGCCACTGTGTGTACGTGTGTGTAGACTCCTCAATAGCCAGAATGAATTTGGACCATTGATTTCATTCAGACAGTAGAGACTGGCTATTCAGAAATGTTGACCTATGTTCTTTAAATATACCTGCTCAGAATGTAACATTCTAAAGAATTTTTCAACTTCTTAATCTTTAATCAAAATTTTTTTATTAAATTTGTTAGTGCAAGTCAGAACAAACCAGCCAGAATTTGCTACTGAAGTGCCTATTAAAGCTTCATCATCTAAGAACGACCTGCAAATTTGGTCAGGCTTAAAACTGAGAGAGTTAGAAGAATGCTGATAAGGTTAAAAGAGCTGGGTGACAGTGAAATTTATGAAGCCTAGAAAAAATATATTGTACCAGTGTATTGGAATTAATTAATAACAATTTCTTAGGAATAGTTCACAATTAGTTAGAACCTCAATTAAAAAAAAAATACCTGCAGAAGGAAGAAGGAACTCAGTATTTATCGTTTTCTGAGTAATTGGAAAGGTGAAGAATTGACACATTTCACCAAACTGGAAAGTCAGTTATAACTTATCATGTTTATATCCATGATATATTGATACTGAAAGACACTTTGCAGGTCAGAGTTCATCAAGGGATGCTTGTGGAAAACACATTTAATACCCAACCTTAAACTTCGTCTTACAACTGAATTGAATTATTTACTAAAATAGACATAGTAAAATCCTAACTTTCATCCAGTCATTCATTCATGGATCTGACATGAATCGCATGGCTTTGAAATAACAAATGTAATAACTTGGAAAAACATCTATGTCAAAACTACCATATCTACAGGACCAGGGCACATGTGACGTCCTGTTACTTCTTTTTACTTTTATTTTGTTAATTTTGTGCACTGATGATTAGGTTATATTTGGAGCAATAAAGCAAAAAGAAAGCTGAAACAAAAGTGCCACTGCGCTTTTGTACTGGATACTGCCCAAGAGATGTGGTTGGGAAAGCAATGACATCCAGCGTATTATCCAATTGATTTGAGTGAACAGTTTGTAGGTGATAGAAACATTGCTTAGTAGTTTACATATTTTTGTATAGAATTCAACAATGAGAGAACAGCGTAAGAAAACGTATGAACACTTTTGCTGAGAGCTGTGGCACAAATGAAATAGGCCTGAATATATAATTACACGTTTATATTAAAAACAAGAGGCAGATAAGTAATTAATAAATCAGATAAGGTTTTTGATTCTTTGTGATTAAAATTAATGCACTCGTGCCACATCCAATTCTTTTTGAAACATGATGAGAGGGATTTTTTTATTTTATTCTAGATCCAAGATAATATAAAAATAATTTTAACATTGTTTTCTGTTAATGTTTGGATAAGGAAGGTCTTGAAACAGCTGGCAAAATTGAGGGAAATATAAAATGCTTGGAAAATATCTTAAAGATGTTGGTTTAATCCTGTAAATCTTGAACATGATTGTTGACTCTTTTTCTCAGAGAATCAAAGTCCAGTAATTTGGCTGTTAATATATTTTTATTTCTATGTAACTGTTTCCCATTTAGATGTAATTAGGCCACCTCCTCCTCCACGTTCCCCTTGCAAATGCTCTTTATAAACAGCGCCTACAGGATATCCACATGTTGTCCTTTGTTTATAGAAAGAGGCACTTTTTATTTTATTGTTACTGTTTAATAAATGCTTATATATAATTATAATAACTGCTAGAAGCTATCCAGTTTGAAATTCCAGTTAGTGGCTGCAAAATTTTCTGAGATTATCCTTTTCCACATATTTCCTCCTGCTTCTCAGAATACATTAAGCTTAATTAGAAGAATAATTAGAATTATTGTTGCTAGCTTCTGCATGAAAAGGGGATGCATAGAATGATAATTCATTTTCTCTCTCTCTCTCTGTTTTTCTTTTTTTTCTTCTTTCCCTTCTCTTCTTTCCTCTCCTAATTTAAGGAGAGGAATAAATTGGCTGATATTCCAATCATCTATCCAGCTGGTGAGGATCTTGTTTCACAGGATACAGAGCTGTTATCTTCAGCCAAAGAGGATAGTTTACAGACTGAATTCCTGGCAGAAGAAATACCCTCCGGAGATGAATATGAGTGTATATCACCTGATGATATCTCTTTGCCACCGCTTTCCGAGACACCAGAATCCAACCTCTTACATTCTGAAACAGAGCTAGAAGAGCAGTGCTGTTGTAGTTCTCATAGTCTGCATGTCAGTTCCTATAGCTTGCAAATGCAGAAAAACACTAGTATTAAAAAAGTGATGGAAGCGTCTGATCTCTTAACAAATTCTGCTTATGCTGATGCTACAAATAATAGAATGGAAAGCCCATCAGATCAGTTTGAAAAGTTTTGTATCTCTTCAACAGGTTCTGGTCCAAAAGTCAAAGCAGTACCTCCTTTGACTTGTTGCATACAAGGAATAGCTGAAGCTAGCACTGCTTCCTGCACTAGAAAGGCAAAGCCAGTATATAGCATGATGACTGAGGTGTGCAAAACACATTTACAACACCTTGAACTTTGTAAAAGCATGGCAGAAACACAAGAACAATTGCATGACTTGAATAACTATACTAAAACCCAGGACAGGCTGCATGCTGTGCCTGATGCATTCTCAGGTTTCATGTTTCAATCAGACGCCACCAGAAGCTGTCAGAGGCAGATGGTTACCCAAGAAGAGATTAAAAGTTCATCAGAAAAGAACAGCATGGCCAGCCTAACTGGACAGGCGCCTAATTTCTCCCAGCTTCTGTCTAATAAAACCGTCATGGAAGGTTCTCCGGTAACTTTGGAAGTAGAAGTAACGGGATTCCCAGAGCCTACACTGACATGGTGGGTAGCTTATAATGAGAAGAAGTAAATATATCTATTAGCAAGACACCTTGAACCACTTGTAACCAAATTAATTAATCTATAGACTAGAATAAATGGCTTGTATCCTTTCTACTCCACACTTCTGCATGATCCCCACCTTCAAAATTGCTTTTGACAATTTACTTGAAATAATCTCTCTGTACTTAATTTTATGAATAATGAAAGTATCAAACTACTGCAAGCATATCCAATGTTTTTTAAGCAAATACATCATATAGTTTTCATGTTCTGGAATATGTCATTACACTTGTTCAATAATTTCTTAAACCAAATGCACAGTCCAGATTTAGCGTAAGTAAATTCACCTGCATTTTCGCAGGATCTTGGCACTATATATGGATGGACAGACACATACATGACTGCACATGCTAAAATATTTATATAGCCACTACATACACATAGAGACATGCTTATATATATATATACACACACACGCACACATGTGAGAGTCGGTTGTCAAAAACTGGAGAGCGGTTGCAGGTTAAAAAAAACCCTAAATGTCTTCACTAAGAGAACCAGTTTTATATTATATATTATATATTTTTGTGCACTCACTATATAGCTCTGAATTTCTGTATGTCTAATTAGATTGTTTTTTACTGCATTTGTGAGAAATACAGAAAATATAATGGAAACATCTTTTAAGATGACTTTTTAGAAATGCCATGCTGAGGGGAATAGGGACTGAAAGAGGGACAGTAGTCCTCTATGTGTTGGCATATCTTCATAAAATTTTACGTCATTTGCCATTTATCCACTTCTTCCATTAGTTTTTAACAATGAAGGCCTTTCTTTTAATGTATTAACAGTAGATATGTCTCCTACTGGAAATATTTTGATGTTAAGATTATTATTACACATGTGAAGAATTAGGCAAACTATAAGCTTTCAGTAAGCTGAATTTTCTTCTGTAGCACTGAGAAAAATACTAGACACTCCAACCTTGATGCTATACTGTGTTGGTATCAATAAAGTTACTTTGTTTTAAATCCTGGTGTTCTACACTTTGAGGAGTATTGTCAGTGAAACAAGATGTACCTCCAGTTTTATTTTATCATAAGAAAGCCTTAGTTTAGCTTGAAAATGTATACACTGTTGACCTACAGTCTTTTAAAAAAAATAATCAACTGGAAGCATTTTGCAAATGAGAAATTTGAGAAAACAAAAAAATGTGGGGTTTTGTAACTAAAAAATCACCAATAGCATGTGTTTTGTACTGATGTAGACATTTTATTGGATATACATGTGGAAAAGCATTTCTATGTTTGTGTTAGGTTCAAAGTAGCCTATGCTGAAACATCACAAGGAATTTTCCCTAATTTCCAATATGTAAGTCAGGAGTCAATACATGGTGACAGATCCTGAAGTGTTAGAATTTGACACCAATTCTCTGAAGTAACTCCTGATGCATTGTTCTGTCCTGTTTGATGGTGTGAACTAAGTAAACATTAAGTGTCTGGGGTGGAGGAACAGGTCCTTGATTGTTCTTTACACTGAAAACACAAGTTCAGAAAGTTTGTTGCTTATGCATCTTCAGAGCCTATTCGCAATTTGAATGTGGATTGACTCAACACTTCACTAGCAAAAATGTTTCAGCACAAAACTGATGCCCCAGGCCTTCATGCTACTCTCTCCAATACTGCAGTGAGATAATTGTGACTTGTCCATTGAAAACCATTTTCAGAACTACATTTTCTAGTATTAAGAATGTATTAACCAGCAATTTGGATTGTTTAAATATTCATCCACATGTAACTTTAAAATTAAGGAATGAGAACACAGCAGCAAGCTGTATCTCTTGCTGTCAATGTAGTGTTATAGAAGTTGTCTGAATTTGCTGCTTGGCATACGGTGACATAAATCTGACTTGAAAACTGACTCTCTGCTTCAGGTACAAGAAGGGCCAGAAACTGACTGCAGATGAGCACTTAAAGCTTTTACAAAAGGAGTCAAAGCATACTTTGTTCATTCAGAAGGTGTGTGATAAAGATGCTGGCCTCTATGTTGTTCGGGCTAAAAATTTGAACGGCACTATCTCATCAAGTGCCATTCTCCACGTGAAAGGTAACAGGCCACCCATTACGAGAATAGACTGGATAATGCTGTGTGTCATATATATTAGCATATCACTAATGTACTGTCTATTCACAAAATAAGTACAATATTGACTGCACTGGACTTAATTCTCACATGCTAAGATGGCATTAAATTTATTTTCTTACACTGCATCTTTCACAATCTGTACCAAACCACTTTTATGTCACACTCGATATATTACTTGTTTCTTTAATACCAGTATTATGTGCTTATTTTCCTTTTTTCAGTGATGTTGACATAAAAAAGCTACAAAAATTTTCTAAAATCTGAGGCAGTTTTGCTTTTTAAAAATGTTGGCCTTTACAAAGCGTTGGAAACAAGTTTTAATGGTTATAGGTATTAAATGTCAAGACACACCCAGGTAGAGTGCTCAGATCAATGTAAATTTTATTATGTGCTTTTTTTTGGGTGGGGGTGTGGAGTGTGTTGAAATGTTTTTTTAAATATCAAATGTATTATTTCCAAACACATTTTTCTCATATTTTTTTTTTAAATTATTTGTAGGATAAAGCTTCTTAGTAAAGAAATCATACCATTCATGATTGCACTGGCATAGACCATGTTTAAATCTGTCTTAGTCCAGCAGATAGTCTCCACAACTGAAAGTTGCAGTAGTTCTAATAGAGTTGCGATCATCTGCACTACAAAGATTTGACCCAGAATCATCAGGATTTGTGTAAGTGGCTCCTAGTCTTCAGTAGACCAACCCCCCCCCAAATGTTTGCAAAATTAAATGTTCCAACATACCAATCTACTTAGGTAGATGCTTGTGATACTTTCTCTGATTTTTATAAAATTAAAGATATAAATATTTCTAATAATCCACAAAGTTGTTAGCATAAGGCAAGAAAAATAATAGTTTATGAAGTGAGCATTTGTGCATGTTTAAAATTTTTAACACACTGATTTCAAACAGAATCAATTAAATTAGGGAAATGCTCAAAAGTGTATTCACACGAAATGGTGTGATGGTTGGACTTAACGATCATAGAGGTCTTTTACAACCTTAAAGTTTCTATGATTCTATGAAAAAAAAGTTTTATTTCAGTCAAATAGAATTCTAATTTCAAAGCAGGAAATACAAAACAGAACTTTGTTCACCTACATATTTCAGTCTTGACAAGGACAACCACAAATACTATTTTTTATTAAAGTAGTAATCTGTTTAAATATTTGAGAACAATGACATAACTGTGCCAGTGGAAGACTTCATTTATAAATCCTCGAATGTAACTTCATTCTTTAGCTCCAGTACTTGTTGTATTTGTACAGTAAAAACAATTGACAAACAGCTACATGATTTTTCCTGCATCTTTGATTTGCAGGTTTCATATTACAACTGTGTTGGTGTGTAAAATTTATACAAAGGAAATATTTACTTTCTCTTGCACAATTTACTGAAATGAAGTAAGCCTTTTACTGTGTAGCATGCTATGAACTGAATATATATTGCAAATTGCCAGGGGTCAGTGAGATCGAAGACTGACATTTAGATATTTTGGCCCAGTGACTGCAACTTTATTAAAATTCCTTTAACTTTGAAACAGGAGAAGTTCTCAAGGGAATATAACCTCACAGCAATACAAGAGGGAGCAGGAGGAGGAGGTGGTGAGCAGATGGGGGATCAAAGTGAATTCTAAGTACAATTGATATTACCCTTAATGAACAACTTTCGAAGTTCAGTCATCTCCCAAAAATGTTGATTCATAAGAATTCTCTCAGGTGTGAAAATCACCTATTTTCCTAAAGTGTACTTTCCATTTCACAATAATGCAAATTTTAATTAGTATGGTTTTTAATGTTTCAATTTTTGTAAAAGTTAAAATTCAGCTTAATGTTTTTGTGCGCTTATGACTTTATGGCTGTTACAAACATACAGCAAAGAACCTATGTAAACAAGCTGACTTGCATGAGCGGTACGTTAAGCAATATTATGGTAAGAACACATCAAAATGCCTCTCCTACATGCTGTAAGTTTTCGCCTGCTGCAGAGCTGCCAATGCTTGATAACTTTATCCTATTTATAGCACTCATTTTCTATTTGAAAATGAGTCTTCTAGGTGATGGCTGCCATTTAATCCTCTTTCTTTACTGAGAGTTGCCATAATTAAAAAATTGAAAGTAATCATGGATGTTATTTTGACTTGTTTTCTGATTTCCTATGTAACTTTTATGTAATACTCAGGTCACTTTTTCAGGCATTTTTGCCTCCAGTATTGAGGGTAAGTATCTGCACACAAAAATCAAGGAGTGAAAGCAGAGATTTTTCCAAGCAGAGATTCCAGCCCTCCTTGGAAAAATATGTCCCAAACTCCTGAGTTCTATCAGAGCAGGAGAAAAAGATGAGATGTTTTCATCATGTCACAGAGCAGGTATTGGAGGTAGCTTGGATCTAGACTTGTAGTTGGATCTGATTGCTCACTGGCACTTACAGAAAGACTGATCACTATTTATGATAATCAGCTCTACGAGTTAAAAAGGCAACAGACAGACACAGAACTTCTGGATGAGTGTACACAGATTACGGGAACATATTCTTTCCTTTGCCTTGTAACACTTCCTGATGTACGTCCAGGCTTCTACAGTATTACAAGGGAGTAGGCATGCGGAACTCCTCTCTCATACATATTTGCATTAAATCTCTTTCTGTTAACTTCATAGAACAGGCTTTAGAACACATGGGAGAGATCTCAGTTACGTGCTTTACCTGAGATTTGACAGCCAGAATGCAAGGCCAGTTTACAAAATTGAGTAAGAGATGCAGCTTTTAATCCAAGTAAGATTCATTCCATCTTTTTTTTAATATCATTTAGAAGCTTGCCAGTGATGTAGCCTTTTATTGGGATTTGGCTTACACTCCTTGTTCCAAGCATAACAGGGAGGACTGTCATCTTTCCTCTAAGAGGGGAGGAGTTAGAGAAGCCTCAGAGAGAGACCAAATTTTATTTGAACATTTACAAATCTGTGTTGCATATGCTTATGAACAAGCATATTCTTCCTTTAGTAAAATCCTGAGTATGTATCATGCTGCAAATGTCTAATTGAGTATACTTATGTTTTGTCCCCTTAGCAGAAAAACATTTAAAATCAATACAATGCTGATTTTCTTTTCTTCTGAATTATGGTTTATATAGTTCATGAAATCATCCTCGTTGCTAAAGTTTGTATTTTCCTTATGTATTTTTCTCTTTTTTCATCATATTTTGAAAGTACTGTTAGTTCATGTGTTGAATAAGACATAAAAGTAGTTTATCTTAATGGACTTTTTCAAGTCATTGCTATTTGAGACTTGATTTGGGATTATACGCTCCAGGATATGCTTTATATGCATTATATGCTTTTCGGATGAGGAAGTTGTATTGACATGATGCCCCTGTAACTGTTCACTGCTATGATGTTCTACTAAAATGGAAAGTTGCCCTCTGTCCACAAATCTAAAAAAGCAGAATGGTAGTGAAATACCACACTTGGTGAGCTTAACAGTCATTTTCCAGCTTGAACCATAAATGACTATTGTAACTGACAAATTAGGTAGCCCAGATTTCAACAGAGCCTCACAGGAAAAAGATGTCAAGGGTGATCTTGTCTCCAACTATGCCAAGACAAAACAAAATTGTTCCACTGGGTAAAGATAGATAAATGCAGGATTCTTTGTACACCCTGATTAAAATTATATGGGTCTAAAGCTTATATGGAAGATTCCAGTAGATTACCTGTCACCCAGGGAAGCCAGCTACCTGTCTAAGGAAAATGAGCCTCAGTTTTGCTATTCAGTTCAAAAGCAGGTGAAGTGGCTCGTGATCTGCTCCTGTGCCATTGCATCCACTTTCATTTTTACTCAAATATGTTATCTGTGAAAAGTAAGCTTCCTAGTATTGGATTAAATCCTGGAATTGAGTTCCTATTTAAATGTTAAATAAGATATTTCAAGTTTGACCTGTGAGAAGAAAGTAAGATGCAAATTAATCCAACTTTAAATATCTAAGCACACTATTATTTTCAAGAGTACACACAAGTATGGCATTCATTTTATTACTTATATAGCAGACACTGTGAGATAATAGGTCAAAACAAACACCTTGTCACTTTTCAGAATGTTGTCATTCTTGCATAGTCAGATATTGTAATTATTAAATGCAAAAAGGTATAAATATAAGGCCAGAAATTGCCTTAGTAGATCTGTAGATCTTAATAAATTATTATAGAAGTACATAATCCCTTTGTTCATTAAACCTGTCCTCTGAGAATTGGAATAGTTCTGTGAATTTTACATTAACAAAACTTGATTTTGGTATTGCATCTACTTTAAATCAGGAATAGTTTTAAATGCACAGTTTTTAATGAGTATGTGGGTACCAGCCACATTTTTAACTGCTGCAAGATTTTTTAAAGAAGAGAGAGATTAGAGATACAAGATACACAGCAGGATTCTGAAAGTGTTCTGGTTTTAATGCTTTGCTTTGTAAACAAAGGTGTAATCAAGGCTGATTACTGCTATGTTGACAGTCTGGGTTTAAGTACTGTTTATTTAAGGACTCTAAGGAATGTCCAAAAAATTTTACTGGAAAATTCCTGCTGTTTTCTGTTCAGATAATTTAAAGTAAGAGTGACAGTGATGTAGTCTCATGACACACTAATACTTCTCTGAAGGAAACCCACATTCATTCTGTTTCAGCAATAATTTCAATGTAATGTTTACCCCCCCTTTTTTTATGTAGTTCAAGTTGTGCATGCTTTACTTCCTCCTCATTTTTACCATACTGTAGAAGCAGGGAATTAATCTAGGTGTTTTGTATTGTTCTGGTTCTGCTGCTTTCTTGTTTTACAGTGCTGGTCACAGCCACAGTTTTGAACCTATAGTTTCTTCAAGACCCCAAAATGTTTGCATCCTCCCAATTGCTCTCTTAAAGAGCAGATTTAAATCTCAATCTCTCTAGCCTTACAACAAAAATATTATACTTAAGCACATTACAAAGCTAACCTCCCTTCTTCCTTCCCCATATACAGACACCCATTAAGAAAGTAAGTGGTGAATGAGATTGCCTGACTACAAGAAGTGGAGTTGTGTGAAGGAGCATTTACACAACATGCGTGAGTTTGGAGAGGAAAGGGGTTAATTATTTTCATTTTTCAAAAGCAGCAGCCTGTCTGAGGGCCCAGGTATGAGTCAGTAGGCAAGGGCAGATGAGGCATTCCCCTGGTTGGCTTTGAATCAGATGTGGCTGGAGCTGCAAGGGCAGCGGTGGCTTCCTGTCAAATGACTGGTAAGATATACCTATTTCTGGACATTTCTCTGGAGACTTTGCTAATTTTTGCGTGTGTATACCTTTTCTGGCTGAGAGGAGCTGTGTCTTTAAAAATTACTGCTCAGACTTCCTTTAATGAGGCTAAACTATGGTATTCAAGGAGATTGGAGCTCAGGATTGTGGATACTTCAGATCAATTGGGTCATGAGATGCACTTGGCGTTCCTTAATAAAATTCCTTCTGGTTGTCTTAGGAACTTTACTGAGACAAAATCTCTAAATGAAGTGCAGTGCCTTAACTTAAATCAATGCTGAGTGAATCCGAAGTCTGAGCAGCATGGTGCGAATCTCAGTTTAGCCTAAATTTTTAGAGAAGATAGTGGGAAGTCAATAAACTTGTTTTTAGGCTGATTTACTGATACAAAATCAAGACAGGATCTGATCATCATCACCATTCCACTCAGATTTTTTTATTTTTTTTTTTTTTTTTTTTTTTTTTTTTTTTTATTCTTAATGGTAAAACCAATCCTGGTGTGAGATGCTGCCTGACTTCACAAGGTAATACAAACTACACAAGTGATGAAATCCAGCCAAAAATATCACAAGCAGTGGCTCATGCCCACTTACCTTTTTCCACTGGAATACATGCACTGTTTATGATGTACTGCCAGCTGCCTGCAAATAGGAGGCAGGGGTGTAAGCTTGGTTCTCTTGCTTGAAGTGAAGCTACAGATCCCGAATTTCTGTGCTTCAGGTGCATGCAATGCAATGGTGGTGGCAGCTTATACATGCTAACTTTCAACAGCTAAGATCTGAGTTGTTTGAGCTGCTAGGACTGACTAACACACACCTTAAGTATAGCAAGAGTAGCAAGAGAGTAAAACTCATCTACTTCTGTTCTATATTGTGGCCTGAGTCCTACAGCACATGGAAGAATGTAAAAACAGCTAAGCTTGAATGCTTCTTGCAAGTAAGAGCTCACCTAAGCAGTGGATTTAGTAATACAGTGGGGGAAAATGTCTGCCTCACCATGCTGACAGTCCTACATTTGGCAAAAAATTAGCCATGAGCTCAATATATTTGGGTTGAGAAGGTGCTGAGTCCCTTTGCAAAACACACTGATTTTTGTTTCACAATAGCATAAAGGAAAGAATTTAATCCTAAAACAGTGGACCAGTGCTGGCATAGTTAAGAGCAGTTTCAAGCTTTGTTATTTATCACACATTTCAGTAACTTTCAGTTTCTGAGAAAGCTGGTGATTACTTTTGTAAACTATTATGGACACATGATACAATTTCTAGTTAAGAGGAAAAGAAGGCATTCTTTATGTGGTAGGAAAGCAAAATGTTTATTTTTGTTGTAGTGTATGTCTTTGTGTGTGCTTCTGTGTGTTAACATCTGCTGCTTTGGATCCCTGTGTCAAGAATACTTGGAGTTCTGAAATTGCCTTCTTTTTTACTGTGGCCCTGGAGGTGGAATGTAAGCGGAACCTCAGGTAGTAGTACAGTGATACAGTAAATCCAGCTTTACAGCTCATTAAGTTACATATCACGTGAAGCAATGCTTTGATTCAGTACAAACTGATGCTCATGATGGAAATTTCTTCAAACAATTTTGATGGGTTAATTTGTATTTGCCAGGCCTTGTACTGGCTCAGGTGTCATCTGTCCTCTCACAGTTGTCATGAAGCCAGCACAAACACAACTTCATGTGCTGTAGTTATTGCAATGGAAATAAAATTATTTGCCCATCCTTGATCTGAATCAGATTTGTACTGGATGATCTGGTAGTACATGGTTTCAGTATTAATGATGGCCAAAATAATGATCTTGATCAAAGTAGTACAGAAGCCACATTCTGGCCTTCTCTATTGTGGCAAATGTAGATCAATCTTTTTTTATTTTTTCAATAACTTTTTTTTTACTAGAAGAATCGGTGAAAAAAGTGAAGAAAGAGTGTGATGTACAACAATGCACTAAATGCAAAAGTTTGCTTTCTTGACGTTGTCACTAAATTTTTGTAGGATATTTACTTTTCCACCTTCACTGAAACACAATAATCCACATAGACTTGCCTACTACCTACACAAAGAATGCGATTCTTTAGCATTACTATGGAACTAATATCACTATGCTGATGTGTGAAATTCTTGGGTGCTTAATATCCACATGTTTCAACAAACTTTGTTATATAGATAAACAATACCTGCCTACTAACTGTCTTGCAAACAAATTATCCTGAGTTCCAGGCATCAACAAAGGCTTTCTTTGTCATACAATGTGGTGAACTTTATAATTATGAGAATGGGTTTTTTTCTTCTGTTGCTTTAGTTGCGCCTTTTAAAATAGAGTGAATAATTTTTTTTCAGTACAAGGAAAACAGCCAGACTTCATACAAAAATTTGGACATATGACTCTACAAGAAGGAGAAGATTTAATCCTTCATTGCACTATACATGGAAAGCCCAAACCACATGTCTGCTGGATGAAGGATGATATCCAAGTGGTATCTGGAGATATAAGTGTATGTTCTAACATTCTTGAAATATTTCTTGAGAGAAAGATAATGTATTTTGCTTTATGCTACTAATAATCTCCTATGTGTATTCTATTGTTTTACAGATTGAAAAATTAGGAGATACCTATTACCTTTTAAAAAGAAATGTAGTCCTTGCTGATACTGGAAAATATATTTGTGTTGCCAGCAATGAAATTGGAAAGGCACACTGCTCTGCTTTCATAACCGTGATAGGTGATTTATCTTGCCAGCTGTATGCTTTTAGGCACGTTGTTGCCATATTAATGAGCACCACTTACTAATGTATGTTTTGTTTCAGAGAAGAATAACATCCCAGAAATTTCCACTGTAACTCAGGCTAAATCAGAATGGGAAGATGGATACTTTTCAGAAGTGAATGTCACCACAACTGAGCTAGTACAAGCCCATGACAAACATTGTGTGCGAAATGAAAGGCCAGTGGCTAAACATCTCCCACTAAGGTAACTTGCAGCTTACTCTGTGCTACATCTTGTAATACTCCAATAGCTGTAAGGACCTTAATTTCCAAAGCGCACATGAAACACTCTTCCTCATCCTATTAATTTTTGCGTAATGTAAGTGAAGTGCATAATGTGTGACTACCTTATACACTTAATTCTTCATCAGAAGATATACAATTCTGTTAGATGAAATACCTTGTAATACAATAAAAAATGGAGTTTGTGCAGTAAGGTATTTAGTTTCGTGAAATAATTTTTAAAAATCTAGGTATCTTAATCTAGATATTATGTAAGATTAAACAGCTGAAAGATATGAAGTATTGCAGAAGTCCAAATTGATACAACTACATGAACATGAAGTTTCAGCAACAGAATATGTAAACAAAGTTTTCTACTAGGTAAGCATCTTATTTAGAAGAATAAGTAGTAATTCTAACAGCACATAAACAGTGTTTGTTCATTAATTGATTAAAGATGACAAAACTTCCCACTGTGCAATTTCAGAATATTAAATGAGATACATGAATTCAATAGTGCTCATGGTAAATTCTTGCACAAGGTTAAATCTTATCTCCTGAATTTAGGCTCTGATAGCCTACTGTAGTTTATGGTGCCAGAACTGTCTGTCTTTTGAGTAATGCATTCAGGGATGAGAGAGTTTTTATACCTTTTGACTGTTGCTAATCAGGCTTATTCTACTATTAGTTCACTGTTTCACTGGAAATATCAGATAAGATGAGGTAACATAGGGATGTAGGTGGGGGTTAGGAAGAGATTTTGCGCATAAAAATGAGGCTTGCTGTCAGAGGTTTTCAATAGAAAATACCTGAACAGTTCTATTGATAATGTTTACTACAAACCTGAAAATGGTAAGATTGTTTTACAGTGAAAAGCTGGTTTCATGATGATACAGTAAAATAGCTTGCTTTCTAGAAGTTATGTGGAGCGACATGATGGAAAAGAGGCTCCAGGAGTCCAGGCTTGAAAGAAGTGATGGTTAACGTGACCTGGGAAAGTGGTTGAGAATCTGTGGAGCTGCTGTCAGGCTAGTCTTTCACAGTCTACTCAAAATGTTAAGTTTACACTGATCACATAAAAATGCTTTTGTTAACTATTATGGACATTGAAAAGTCTCTGAATACTATCTGAACTTTTTATACATAGTGAATTCTCTAGCAAAAAGCCATAGAAAAAAGAAAAAGCAGTGTTCTTTTGTCTTTAAGGTCCTCAGGTTTGTCTATGTAGACATAGAGCAACAGGTAAAAGGAAAGGAAAATTATTGCATATTTTGATTCAAAAACTGTTCTCATTTCATCATAAGCTGCCTGCACACTTTGCCATGTTCAACTGTTTAAGCATTGACCCCATGTATTTTGCTCACTTTTTTTTTTTTTTTTTTATTTCTGTGAAATGGCAGATATTCCAAAGGAAGAAAAAAATCAAATGCAAAATCATGTTAATTTTACTTAGGGCATATAGAGAATTCATTATTTGATTCTTTATTTGATCTCTAAAATCATATTGTCTGAAGACCACAGAGACCAGCCTATGCCAACCACTACAGTGTTGCTTATGAAAGGGAATGCTGCAGCTGCCACCATTAAAAATATGGGCAATATTAACTGACCTTTTTTAAATAGGTTTAAAGAGAAACTCTGGCTTCAAGGAGTGTGTCTTGAACTTGAGAGGCCACAAGAGATTAGCTTCAATTTGGAACATGATCCTGTTCTTCTTCTGCCTGCTGCAGAGGATCAGAAGATGTACTGAACTGCAAGATGCTTGATTTGTGATGGTGTTCATGTTGTTTGCTGTGTCCATTAGTAGATGTTTGTCATGGGTGAGGAGAACATGAATCTTTGAGTGCTATTCAATTTACATCTAGGTTACAATTTGTAATTAGTTTCTTTGTAAGTAAATCGTTAATAAAATTCACCTGTGCACAGCATTTATTAGTGATTTATAATTTCTTACTGTTTTATTCTGGTTTGGACAAATCTAGCAGAAGATAATGATGGAAAAAAGAGACAGCCTTTAAAATTACAGATCTTGGTGATTCACTGTTTTATTCTTCTACAAATTCCATCAATTCCATCAATTGTTCTTCTTACTAGATTGCATAGAGAATTCAAACATGAATGAGGTCTTAAAATGAGTTTATGACTACAGAATTCTTCAGTTTATTAAATACAGTGTTCATTACCTTATTTCACAGTGTTTGTTACCTTACTTCTAACAGCTTTGAGACATTTTGAGCAGGCTAGGCATCAAAAGAAGTGGTTACTAATAACAGCAAACCTTGTCTAATGTAAGCTTAGTACCAAGAATCTGTTCAAGGAAGAGAGAGTCTCTTTAAGGCAGCATAATGGAGAAGTAGTCTGCTATATAGCTTCTGCTTTCAGGACTGTATTACTATGACAAAGCAGTCCATTTCCAGTTGATACATGTCATTACAGTCCAAAAGAGTAGACTATGACGTGATACCCACACTAGTTTCAAAGCACATCCTTAGTTTAGCCAAGGACTTCCCAATGATAGAATTCCTCAAGACTCACAGCATCCATTCAGGGCGTAAAGAAAACCTGAACTGAAATTGAATCTTTTGGATTGTAGGGCAGTCATTAACATGATGAAATTTTTGTCTACATCTCTTGAATTCAGAGTCTAGGTGTCTTTTTCACCTCACTTCACTGTAAAGCTCCTTGCAGGGAAAGAGAACTTTCATAGACTCATGCATTTGCTGCATTGAAAAAAGTAGTTGAGAAAACGTCCCAATTTAGATGGCTGTTTGACTGGCACAATAACCAGCAGAAAATCTGGTTAGACTTGGGAATAACTGCTTTTCAGCTTGGTCCTTCTGATTTGGATTTTCAAAGTCCTACCTAGCAAATGATTCGTGCTAATCAGACTTCTGCTTTGGTGCACTGCATATGGCTTGGCCACAGGTGCATGTGTATTGTGCAACTGGCTATTGTGCAACATTTGTCATTCTTTATATAAACATCAATTAGGCCTACGCTGGGTTTGTATACCACAGCAATGCACTCACACTTCTCACAGAGAAGTTAGTGGTTTAAGCAGTGCAGCATCTTTTTGATTTATCCAGGTTGATGTCATCTGTGCAAAATTAGGACTGAAAGATCATTTTCAGAGTTGCTTAAATCATAATACTAAAACATCAAACATTTGTCTCCAAAAAGATGCAGGTTGGCTGGTAGAAACTTAAATTTATCTCTAAAGCAGAGTACAGGCACAGAGAGGAAATGAGCTGAAAAAAAATATCATGTACATGTCTTCACCTGATCGCATTAATCACTTGCTTGATGTTACAGAAAAGTCAATGGCATCCTGCCCACAGAAGTCACAAGGCTGTGTATATGTGCACATAAATATAGTAGCTGAGGACTGAGGTTCTTGCTTTGCTTGTTTACCCTGTATCTATCATAAACAGGTTTTTTTTCCAAAATGGAATTTAGACAAATATCAAACATCTTGCGGATCCCACATAATTACCTTTCTGATGACTACACCCCTCCTTTGCACATGTTTAGATTTAAAGATTTCACAGAAAATATTGTTTCTTACTGCAATCACATTCAGAGGACTGAAAAAGTACACATCAGACATCCCAAAAAGTTTTTAAACTTTCTATAATGTATTTTCTTTTATCAGCTGGAATTCATAAGTATAGCATATAAAGATTTCCTATTTAAAAAAACATTCTGTAAAAAATGAAAGTATAGGACTCAGTAGAATTCAGATCTTGATTCCTCAGCAAATTTAAGGCATTGGGTTCTTTTTGCTTTTCCTCTTGATTGTCAGCCTGTAAGAACAACTAGAACTTGATTATTTGAAGTGGGCTTTCTTTCCCCTTGATTCACAAAACACAACTTTACGTAAAAAATAAAATAAAGTATTAATACTTTTCTAAATAATACACACAGCAAAACAGAAACCTACATATCTGTTCTTACCAATGGTTTTCTTACAAAATAGTAGAAAGTGGCCTTTATAAGCAGATAAACAAAAAACCCAGCAACCTTCTTTTGCCAATGAGGAACATAGCTATTGTTCCAAGTGCTCCCAGGGAATGGATCTGTTACGAAATGTGGTAAGTGTGTTCATTTCTTTTCATTTTATAAAACATAGATAGCCATGAATTTGTTAAAAAGTCTGCAAAATTTAACAGGACTTGTGTATCTATTAAATTCTAAGCACTATTTTGATGTTAGTTAAAGTTTTTCCCCAGTATTATGATTTTAATTATTGTTTTGTGGAAGGAAGTGGAACAGTTAGTAAATATATTCTTTACTCAGGGTCTCAGGTTTTGTTAGTAGGGCCCTGCTTTCTAAGGTGGGATGCTAAGTAAGTAAGGTTTTATTTCTTCTTTGTTCCGCATATATAATTGTGTGGGGATGATATATAAAGAAACAGTATACAAGGAAAACTTGGGAAAAGTGATGTCTGTAATTTTTCTCCTTAGATATTTCCAAGGAGATGATATGAGTGACAACTATCAACATGAAGTTAGTGAATATGGACTCATAACTATTCCATACTCATTCAAATCTAGTCACAGTTCCCAGTAAGTTGTTCACGTGTGAAATAGCTAGTAGTTTCAAAAACTGCTTAGTGCCTTAGTATCTTTTCTGCTTTGGGAGCAACTGGCAGTGCCTTCTTCAGTAACAAGTAAAACTATTTTCTGCGAGCAAGTTTTAGTTTGTATTGAAAAAGATTAATATATCTTGCATAATCAGTTACAATAGTTCAGATAAGAGACATTAGCATCAGAAAATGCTGCAGCTTTTCAGAAGCCAGCTGCAGCACACAGACATGGATATTGTTGTGAATATAATGCATTTTATAGCCTTTATTTAAGGTTCTAAAGGTGTCGTTACAAAGTACTGTTTATAGCATTTGCAGGGGAAGGGGAGTTGATTAAGGTAGTGGACATGCATTTTGATTTCAAGTCAGGATTTAATGGTTTAACAGTTAACAGAAGAATTTTTAGTTATTTCTAAGTTTAAAGAAAGAAGGTGGATGAGAGGAAGGAAAGTTTTTTTTGTTTGTTTTTGTTTTTTTTTTTCCAAAAGTAGACTTTATAAAACTGGAAATTCAGCAAGCATATTATATCTAAATACATTTCAGGTTGCATTTTGTCAGTTCTATAGGGATTTAAGCATCTTAGCATTGAGAAATTTTATTTAAACTGACCAAATGATTTATTTCATGACTCCCTTGGTTCTGCATATTTGGTTGGGAGGCGGAGTGAAATGAAAATAGTGTATGAAAGGAGATACAACAGACATTGTATAGGAAGGAACAGGACAAAGAATGGAGTGAGGGAAAATTGAAATAGAGAGGAAATGGGAAAGAAACTAATTCTTTTTAGGCAGTTTGAAAATTAGCATGTGTAGATTGATTAAGGGACTAGGCAAGAAAGCAGATTTTATGCTATATTGGCTGTGCAGCTACAGCACATAATACACTAGTACTGTTTGACAAATAATGAAGAACAGGAAAGGTTGTGATTTAAAAAAAATAAAATAAAAAAAATAGAAAATTCCACTTCAGAAAAGCACATTGAAATTTGCCTAAGTGGCAGTTTGAAGCATTCAGAGTTCAGGAAAGAATGAATTTGTCTTTAAGTTCTGACTAGAGTCTTTAGCTTTACAGGCATCTTCATGTGGGTCTACTAAAGTAACCATTCCTTTTGGGCAGCTCCACTCATCAAGTCAATAGGATTATTATAATTAAAGTGAATTATGTACAGAGCGGTTGCTGGTATCCACACCACAAAGTTTCATTGTGTTGAAGATTATGTGCTATTTCTTAAATGTATTGTTGACCTACAATGTAATACGTATACTGTAGTAATATTGGTGATATACAATTTATACTTAAAACAATAGCAGACTGAAGCAAATGCTGAAATTTTCATAACAATCCCCAATGTGTACGTCTGCCTGAAAAAAACATCTTTGTCATTATCTGGATCTGACTTTTGTTGGATCCTGGAACAAAGAGATAACATTGTTTTTACCAACAGTATCTTTGCTACACAATAATAAGACTTAAGTCATCCTTCTGCTTTTTACTGTGTATACACTATGTGACACTACATTGTGACACTAAACATGTAGAAATCACACTGGGCTGACAGTCATTCTGTTAACAAAAGGCATGCAATATAATTAATGTGCATTTCCTTGAGAGTATGAGAGAAATATTTCATGGTTCACTTTCATTTCTGAATTCACCAGCAAAAGTGAAAACTTAAGAACAAACCCCTGTTGGATTGGAAATAGATTTAATAGTGATCAAAAGCAAATGTAAAATTTCCAAAGGAAAAAAAAAAGGAACAAACTTATTTTAAAAAATAGAATATATTTGGTTTATGTATTTGAATGCATCAAGTTTTTCCCTTGTAACTTTCTATTATTGCCATCAATTGTTGTTGAATTGATTGAAATAGAAAAAAATTGAACTTCTTACCATCACTTAACTTCAAAAGTGACAGTTTGCACATTTCTGTCATTTAGAAATTATCACATGTTCATAAAATTTTGCATTATTTGACTTAGACAACATCATTAAGCTGCTGTGATTATTAAATTTGCAGATACTAGCCAGTGTTCTTTCTCTAAGTTTGATTTTTCATTGCATATTTAAGTGTTCAACTATAAAGAAAAACAACCATCTGCTAATTTGGCAAGTCTCTATTCAGAATCAGAAATTAGCTACTCTTTACACAGATTTCTTTGGACATTTTGAGTCTTTTGGTAGAAGCTAACTTGTTCTCCCCACTAATGCATAGAGTTGCATTTGTTATCGTACTAAGTCTTATACAGATTAAGCTCTCTGACATCTGTTTGCAACAAAAAGCTATAAATGAGCCATAGTACTCTGACTTTCAACCTCAAGTTGTGTCCAGATGGTACCAGTGTAGAGACTATTCCTCCAGTTTCTGTTGCTGCTGTTACTGCCGTGTGCCAAGAGTAGCCGCAAAGTTGACACATTATGGGATGGATAATTTAAAGGGAAGCTCATATTTCTGAAGTTATTTTATGAGATCACAACAATGTGCCTTTTCTTGTTTCTTTTAGTTCTGCAAACTACAATATAATACTCAGGAATCATAGGGGTGGTATTGTCTCTCCTTGGCATTTTGTGGAGCTCCTGCTGGAGGTTTCCTTCAGGTTGTTTTCAAACACAAGTGCAGCTGATAGTACAGAACTCCAGCCTGTGTTTACTTTTCTGTGTATCTTCTTGGAGAGCTTTATACTGCCTTCCCTAGTTGCATTTATCCTTACATTTGGAATTCTACGCCTACTGGAGCCTTTTGGTTGAGGGATGGAATTGATACTGTGAAGCTGTTGGGCTCCTCCTTCCCTCAGCAGGAGCAAACCTGCTACAATGATAGCTCTCATAAGTACTCAGAGGATCCTTTTCAATGTGGATCTTGGTAACAGCAGACTGAAGTCCTCCATTTACTAAAACAGCTAAGAACATGCTTGACTTTAAGCACATAAGTCATGAGCCAGTTATGTGCTTAAAGAGTTTGCTAGATATGCATTATATATCTTCCATTTCATAGGGACAGAAAAGGATTTTTTAATAAGAAGGCAGTAATGAAAACAGGCAGATGGATTGTTGTGGCAAAACACCTCCCATTCCAGCTACAGATGAGAGTAGTCTTCTAACTGTCCTCTGTTTCAAAGCTAACCAATTTAGATTGGTACAATTAGCTACATAGACTGATGAAGCTGGGCTAGTGGAAGTTCACTAACTAATATGCTATTCCATGGATGAATCACTCTGTGATCTCTCCACAGGCCTAGAAAAAAGCTGTTAGACTTAAAATGTGGTTTTTTTAGAAATTACAGTAGTTGTCTCTGTTAATTTACTTTTGCAAAACTTATATTTCTGCACATTGTATGCTATTGTTTGTTAAGCTTAATTGCTTGGAACATCCAACAGTAAAATTGTGAAGGAAACAAAAAAACCCCGGAGTTCCATATCCGTATATTACAATTTTAGAAATCAAAGTTATGGAAAAAAATAATTTAAACAGTGTATTCTAATAGTCTGCAGCCACATGTCTGAGCTCAGCTTACTTATTTAGTCTGGTGATTGACAGATGCATTTGGTAGCTTCTTCGATGTTTTATAATGCAAGAAAGTAAGGCTGAATCTCACTGATATGACTACTTCTGGCTTGTCCGTATCCTCTACTGAAACTCTTTTTTATTACTTTTTTCATCTTGTGCTTATGAGCTAGGAAATTTGCAACGGCTTGTAAACTGCACATGATAAATGAAATTGAATTATAAATCAAAATCTTTGGAACAGATGATGTTTCCTCAGTGAATCTCTTTTGTGCTTCCAAAATTAGTGCTGTCAATCAAACCAAGAGGTGGTGTATAGTTACATGGAGTGGATCCCCTCTCACAAGATACTTTCTTTCAGGAAACCAATCAGAACTGGCACTGACATGATGAGGCAGACCTGTCAGCAGAGCTGGGGTATATAAAGCAAAACAACTATGTTAGCGCTTCTGAGCAGTCGTGCATTCCCCGCCTCGCCTCGGGTGTAGGGATTGCAAAAAACAAAACTACACTGTCAAGACTGTGTAGTTTTGTTTTTATGATTAGAGGCTCTACAATTCTCATGCTGGGATTGTCTAAAAAAATCTTACTCTGGATAAGGACGTCGTTCAAGAAGATTTCGTTGGGCTTAGCCCACTCTTACAGGCACTTTGAGAGATCAGGTTAGTAGCATGTTTCTGCTAGTGTAATGGGTATTTTATCAGTCATTAATAATCCTGATATGATCTATTATGTATAAATTTGCTCACAGGGGGATATAGTTTTCAGAGTATAGATATGGAGCACTTAAATTCCCTGGAAAGATTATGTCTTAAATGTCTGGGAGTAAGTTTTGATAACACTCAGCAAAAAGTTTTTCCAGTATATTTATTGTTAAAGAATATATAAATTAAGATTTGAAAAGTGCATGGGAACATCTGCTTAACTTAAAAACTCCTTTCTGTTGGGAGTGTTCAAGGTTATGCTACTGAGAGATAAACTGAGAAGCTCCAAGAATAGCTCTGATAAAATGCATATGGTATCAGCTAAGCGCTGATGACTTTTTAAGGGAATCAACTGCTAAGGTATCAATTACATGGTAGCTCTGGAACACTTGTCTGCTGTCATTCATAGCTGGGAAGGTTATTTCTGGAACATGACATTTCAGATGCATACTTTCAATTCTAATTATATGAAAAGCCTTATAAGATCAGATCTTCAACACCGAAATTTACTTAGACAATGAAATATATAAACTTTGTGTGAACTCAGTGACAATTCCACTTAATTAAATGACTTCCAATCTATTATGGAGTCAGGAAATTACATACATATATGTATATATATATATATATAAGCTTTCTTAATGTTTAGTTACATTGTAAGATTATTTCCGTATATTTTAGATGAGCTTCAAAACATAGTTATAAATGAAGTAGATCTTAGTGAATTACATATGACAGATGTGTCTTCATCTTCCTTTCAGAAAACTAGTATTGTGTTATGATGAAATGTTGGTCATTTATTTCTGATCTGAACTCATTTCTCCCCACTCTTGAAGCTGAAAAGTTTTGATAAAAGGCTGTTCCTCTGTCAAGATGGAACAAGTATCCAGATAACCAGTAAAGGCAATAAAAAGTAGCACACGATCCCAATACAATATCCAGTTCTGCCCTTATGCTCTTATTGTATGTAGGCGTCAGGCACTGATTTTGATGACGGAACTCATGTCACGAAGAATTTTCACCCCTGTGAAAGGTAGCATGGATTTGGCTCATAGTGAAAGAAACTTTGCTTTCTCGTTAACTTTTAAGTTAAGCCTGGGACTGTCACAAAATCAGACACAAAAGCCAAAGTAAACAATGGTAAATATTTGAGTGAGATTGACTTGAAAAGACTATGGGGTTAATCCTTGTTTAGTAAGAAATGAACGGCTCTCAAGGGAATTTTCTAATGAGAACAATTGTAACTTTAATAGATGTATGATACTATTAAGAAGATATCAGCTTCCTTTTAAAAACATGCACAATTCAACATCAGTAAATAAATATGATCATGCAAATATAAAATACTGCTGATACAGAAGCTTTTTCAGTGGCCATGTGCTATTTAAAAGTAGGATCTTGTGGCATAGGAAGAGAAAGCAAACTATTTTTCTTTCAGATTTCACATGGATCTGCAGTTGTTCAAACCATCAGTGTCAGTGGCTACCTTATATCTGAGCTCACATTTCGAAGGTGGCTGTCTTCCCATATTCAAAATTCCACTGAGATACTCTCTAAGAAAGAGTAGAATTTTATCTGCCTCTTTAATGCCAATATGCTTCTGTGTAAAATGAAATTATTCGTTAATAACAGACTGCTTTTAAAAGAGACCCTGCTGGCATTTTTTTTAATTATTAAAAGCCAAATAGATTGTAGACTTTCACATTTTTTTCAGTTGCTACTTAGTGACCTAGTTGCCTTCCTATTGGAGAATGAAAATACTTTGTACTAACAAAGCATTTTCAAATAATTAAAAAAAAAAATGACATGGACATTATTTTCTCTTTAGGTGAAGGAGACTAATGAACAAATAGAGGCTAGTTGACCTGCACAAGGTCATGCAATGAGTCAAGCAGAGCTTTGTCTCCTGCTGCATACTTGTAATGCCAAATCACAGCTTCACTAAATAGAAGTTTCACGTGCAACTCAGCCAAGTGTGCCCTAAGAATAATTTGCTATACAACTTTGAAAAAACCTACATTTCACCAGGTCAATGTGATTTAAAACTGAGAAGAGTAAATTATGAAAATAATTACAAATATTCCTAAAATATAGCAAGAAAAATGTGTGTATAATAACAATTTTACCATTAATATCTAATTATGTTTTTGTTGCTTTCAGAGTGCCTGTAAAGATGACGACAAAAGCACCAACATTTACGCAGCCATTACAAAGTGTTGTGGCACTGGAGGGTAGTGCCGCAACCTTTGAGGCTCATATTAGTGGTAAGATTTTCATTCATTCTTGCAAGACTGTTGATTTTTTATTATTATTTTTGGTAATGTTTATGCTAAGACAAATGATAACACTTTTTGTAGATCAGAATCTGATCTGAATAAGTAATTATCAGTGCTGAAATGTGAATATATATCCACCTCATATGGTACTGATCAGCACGTTGAGGCGCTGTCAGTTATCTACAAACATACTGGACAAAGGTACAAGGCTTCCCAGGCAATAGCCAATCATCCTGACAATGAGATTCATGTCCAATACTCATCTACATTAGAATCATCAAAACTGGGGGGAAATAGCATTAAAAGTATATATGTGAAAATGCATACTGTGCTAATAAGGGAACTTCATATGGGTGCAGAGAGAGTAATCTTGTTTGGATGATGATCAGACAGAATGAGGAGTCAAGGTACAAAAGGCAAGTCATATGCTAGTTCTTCACTGACGTGGCCACTGAAGAGGATAGAAAACCCTGGTCTGCGAGATAGTAGATGTGTTGGTGATCATGATGGTAGTACAAGGCTGGATTAATATAATTTAAGTTGTTGATGCAATTTAAAGATGCCACATAATTTTAAAAGATACTTAATTTTGCCAGTTTACACACTATTAAAACATCCTGTCTTGTGCAAAATCCAATGCAACCCCCCAAGATAACTATACCAGATAACCAACACCCTGTTCTAAGAGTGCCTCTGACCTTGGCAGTGACTAAGGAGAAATGACATGTGTTCCTGCTGATTGAGCTATATTGTCTTACAGGCATTAGCAATGTGATGATCCACATACCGTAAAACACTACCCAGATGCTCTGTGACAGGTGCAAACACATGATCTGTCCAACTATAAAGATCTCTGACATCTATGGTCCACTGTGGTTCATCCCTTCATCCCTTTGGGTAACACTGGCTCACACAAGGTTGACACAAAGTGTTTGAACATGTCCTGTAGTCTACATCAAATATATTTTTTCATGCCTTACTCTGTTATTTGGCCCTCTACTCTTCAGTTAATTGCCCTGACCTTCTCTTTTTGTCTGTACACCATAAATTTTCTGTGAAAAGTTTCTTTCCACTGATGATAACAATACTTATTATTATGATGATGAATACATAAATATATCATCAGAACAAGTTAGGATGCTAATATTATGGCTCAATGCATGATTTTGGCTATTTTCATTTGTGTGATATCATGGAGTACTTGGGAGGGGAACTTGATTTCTTACTAAGAGGAGATACAGCAGTTTTTCTGATAGCATAGATCATATTTGTATTTTAGTCGCATATATCATTGGAGGCAATCTCCTGTTAGCTTTTATTCACATTGTGAGAGTCTGGAATATCTTTCGTGCCCCAAAAGCATCCACCAAGATTGACAGATCTGACAGTGGCTTGGCATTCAGTTTTTCTAATGCATACATAATACGAAAGTTTTATTTCTCGAACTAATTGCATAAATAATGTACTACACAGCTTTGTTCTGCAACATTGTCCTCACTTTCTATCTGTCATGAATTATTGTGAATTTGAAATTCAGACTTTCTGTTCATCTCTGATAACACTGCCTTTGTATATACAAGTCAAGTGTTAATACAGAGCTACAATTCGAACATGAAGAGCCCAGTTAATCTAAGAGTACCAAAAAGAGGTTAGCAACCACCTGAGATGCAATTTTGCAGTCTGTAAACTAGAACAAATGAATTGTACTGGTGTATCAGACTGTGAATTAATTGCCACATTACAAAGGTTTGATATCAGACAAAAATACCCAGTACCTCCCCCTGTGCTCAGAAAGCGCAGAACACACAAGCCCTGCAATTAAAAGCAGTAAATGCCAGAACAGCTAGGACATCATCACAGGGGGAGCCCTACTGGGTCAGCGTGACTGAGGGAACATGAGATGGCACGTCACTGTCAAGAAAGTATGCCATGCTGCTGGCATTAGAACGGTGCCCATCCTCATGTCTCCACAGTACTGATCAAATATTGAATTTGTTCATAAAGAACTAAGCTGTACTCTGCTTAGCTTTCTTTTAACTGATATTTTCAGGTATTACCTAATGCAAGCTAGCCTTTACACTCTGCATATTGTTGAAAGCATCACATAGATTGTACACTGGCTGACAGTTCCTCTCACATCGTTGTCAGTACAATATCATTGAATTCAATTATTTAAGCAGTGAAGTTGAGGCACTTCAGGTTCATTTTCTTCTTTCTGGCAATAAAGCTCAAAAAAACTCAAGGACAGTTTTAAAATGAAAATGAATGTCCTAATAATTAATAGTCAAATCATAGTGTAATTTGGCACATACAAAAGTAAGTCCCTACTCCATATAGTCCAGGCAAAAATATCTATAATCTGAGGCAGATCTTACCTTTTAATCCCCAGCTCTGTGGCAAGGGACTTGAAGAGTGCTAGTAAATTTGTGAAGTTGAGTTTCTTTTAATATGAATTTTTAATATGAAATGTTGAAGATGCATAGCTCTGGATGAAATCAGTGGGATCTTCTGGATATGCTATCTTTTTGGTGATAATGTCCAAGTTTTCCTATACCAGTACTACAAAATTAAATTACACCAGCCCCATCAGGGCTGTTTGATAATTTCCATCTGTGAAATTAACAATGCTGAAATGTACTTTTACCCTTTTGATTTCAAATCCTCTCTAAAACTGGCCACATTGTCTTTCTGTGTGTGTGTGTTTCTATTTTACGTATATCTAAAAATAAGTCTTTCAAGTATGAGTAAAATTTAAAACTTAAGCAAGTCTGGTGCGACTGCAGACAACCAGTAAAAGCTTCAGCTACATATCTCAGCTTCTTCTTCATTTTAGTCTCACATAGTCATATTCCTGGCACACTAAACCCCCACATAATTATATGAGTTTATAGGAGGGATACTCTAGAAAGGAAGCAGAATTCTGTGGTCCTGGGGTTTTCCAAACCACAGAGTGGAACTGGGAAAATTAGAGCTGCTGTAGTAAGCACATTCCCAGATCTGGTTCCTGAGCCCCTGTGAAGTGCAATTGGTGATTTGGCTTGAGAGGAGAAGTACGTGAAGTAAAATTGGTAGGGGTTTTCATTTTGGAGAAATGATGTTCTAGGACTACAAAAAAAGACTTTGAGCTGGAACTGTCTCCTTAAATTAGTTGTTCTCCTCATGTGGCTCATATGAAAATTTCACCTGTTTGTCAAATGGTTTTCAGGTGCTCAATAAAGTTGGCTGAGTAGAACACTGGGAAGAGAACTTCCATCAGGAATCTAAAAACTAGCAATAAGCAATACTACTTAGATACTAGCAAATAAATAAATAAAAACCCTTCTTACGTGCATCAATTCGTCCCCCTCATAATTTCGATGAACTTTTATTCCTCAATAGGATTGCCGAACTCTACAGTCCACTCATTATTCAAGTGATTTCCTAAATGCAGTAGCATTGCGGTTGTCCTAATGCTCTGTGTATTTTAAAGACCTTCTAAAAAGAAATTCCTTTACCACTGTGTCATTGAATGTATAATCATAGATCTGTGTCTATATCATTACACTCCACTATAAGTGAGTATACATGAGTGAGTATTATGGTAATTTTGGCTATCTGGCATTTCATAGCATCTTAATCTCCTTTTGTCTTCCTTTTTCTTTAGGTTACCCAGTTCCTGAGGTGAGCTGGTATCGGGATGGCCAGGTTCTCTCTGCTGCAACTCTGCCCGGTGTGCAGATCTCGTTTAGTGATGGCCGCGCTAAACTGGTGATCCCCACCGTGACAGAAGCAAACAGTGGCAGATACACTGTACAAGCCACCAATGGATCTGGGCAAGCAACTAGTACTGCTGAGCTACTTGTCACAGGTATCAAGTAACTAAAGAAAGGCACCTCTCTCTGCTAGCTAGAGATAATGAAAAAAAGTTTGAATTTTAAGTACATGGTCAGCAAAGAAATAGCAAACCAAATTCCTTCTCCTAAAGCAGTCTAGAATTCAGCATATATTCTCACCAGTAATTTCTAACAGTGTCCTTTACACCTTAACTTTATAAAGTTTAATCTTGATCTTATAAACTCTTAATCACAATTACAAACTTCTGTCTTAGCCCTGTGTACTTCTGTTCACATGATCTGTCACACTGGCTATGTTCAAACTATGCATAAAAGAAAAGATAAAATTCGGCAGGATGGAGCCCTTAATATTTAATAATGTAAATGATATTTAACAGAATAACTGACATAGAGCCATACCCAAGAGACTGTGCTTACTACCTATGGTTATAATCAATGTATCTCTAATTCTAGAAACATTTGCAATCATGGACATAATCAGAAATATCAGAAATTTTGAACACATGGAAGAAAGTTAAGGTTGTTTGCATTTTGGCAAATCAACTCTTAATGTTCTGAATGTTTGAGAAGGTAGTATCATCTGTCAGTAGCACGTGAAGGAGAAATTAACCTTGTGCACTTCTAGTAATGATAATATCTAGCCTTACAGTTCTTTTTAACAGATGTTAATGGTTTTCTATTTATTTCTTCAATAAAACTGCAGCTGGAACAGCACCACCAAACTTCTCACAACGACTACAGAGCATGACTGCAAGGCAGGGAAGTCAAGTTCGGCTTGACGTGAGAGTGACTGGAATCCCTACACCTGTGGTGAAGTTCTATCGGGATGGAGTAGAAATCCAAAGCTCCCCCGATTTTCAAATTTTACAAGAAGGAGACCTTTACAGCTTAATAATTGCAGAAGCGTATCCTGAAGACTCCGGTACCTATTCAGTAAATGCCACGAATAATGTGGGACGTGCTACTTCAACAGCTGAATTGCTAATTCAAGGTAATGGAGTTGAAGTTGCAAGCCATGAAAATAAGAGAGCGTTCATTGTTGTAATGGTACAATATGCACCACTTCATCAAAGTTATATCAATAAGTTCATTTATAACTTCTTTCTCAAGAGTTATTAACTTGCTGGGAAAAAGCAGTGTCATTGGTGAAATTTGCCAAAGATTTTTGTCTGAGACTTTAAAAGGACCTTTTCTGCAGAGTGGGTCTTCTTCAAACTGAGGATACAGTAGACAGAAAAAAGCAGAATACTTTCAGTTCTTCTCATTTTATTCTGTAGATTTCTCAAAGCTGTATTTGTAAGTTGGCTTTGATAGAATTGATATATTGACTGCATAACTGTACATGGTCTTGTAAATGAGCCTGGTAAGGATGCAGACGGTTCTTAGAGGAGAACTGTAGCAGTGAATCATTCTACCCAGAGCAGTCTTGCTTGGATTTCACCTCAGTCAGGCTTGCAGGCTGTGTAGTCATTTGAGATCCAGGGCTGATTCTGAAGAACCTACAGCAAATGTGTTTTGTTTTGGTTGCTTTCTAATGACATAGTAATGCAGAAATATTATTTCAACTGTTTTCCCAATTATCTGTCTATAGATATGGCAGGAAAAACAGATGGTTGCTTAATTATTTCTCTGTTGTTTATATACACTTGTATATATTTGGAATTGACCATTCATTTATTTCTGCAACTGCTTATTTTCTGTTGCCATATGCAACTCTCCTGACCATGTTTTCTCTTCTAAAAGGTGAGGAAGAAGCCGTTCCTGCTAAAAAGACAAAGACAATTGTTTCGACTGCTCAGATTTCCGAAACAAGACAAGCCAGAATTGAAAAGGTATATTTTTCAAAAACAAAGCAGGTAAAGCTAAAATGTGGATGACTACTTCTACAGTATCTCATACTTGTTTTCTTGATTTCATTGTAGAAGATTGAAACCCACTTTGATGCCAGATCACTTACAAGTGTTGAAATGGTCGTAGAAGGTGCAACAGCCCAACAGCTCCCACACAAGGCACCTCCACGAATGCCTCCTAGACCTACATCAAAATCACCAACCCCACCAATAATTGCTGCAAAAGCACAAATGGCACGACAGCAGTCACCATCACCTGTTAGACAATCACCATCACCTGTAAGACATGTCAGAGCACCAACACCCTCACCAGTAAGGTAAACTTATTATTCTTTCAAACAAGATCGCTTTTTGAATCACTTTCACATATGGCAGTAATGCTGTAGAATGAGAGCATAGCATAAGATGAAAGAACGCACTGACTTAATACTGACTGAGTTTATTCTGACTGTGAGCTATAATGTGCTATATTTGCCACTGCTGTAGATGTGCATGCCTCTTATGTAAATTTCCTATCCCATATGGAAGAAAATCCTTTAAAGAATAAAACCAATTTGATTGCTCTACATACAGCTGAAGTAGCACTCAAAGCTCCAAGTTCATGATGAAAGACAAGAAAACAACAGGGCAGTTGGCCCTTGATTATTTTAGGTGAACAGAGATAAGAGCAATGACACTCTGATGAGGGCAAACAGAATGGAAGGATTTGTCAAAAAATGCAAAGACATGTTCTATGTGTGCGCTGGTAATGACTGCAGAAATAATAATTTGAAGGTAGGCAAAGTGTAAATGTGGTTATGGAAAAATGAAGGTTAACTCTGCTGTGTAAAGAGTCTTGAGAGGGAAAGCGAGTGATTTGAAGAGCAGGGCTCATGATCTGGGAGACGCCAGGAGGTCTGTGCTGAGAGGCAGGTAAAGAGAAAATTGCTTTGGAAGTCTTGCAGTTTCAGCATCCTGAAGCACTAGTGTCATGGAAGGAACGTCTCCAAGCTGAGCACTCAGAAGACACCCATTTAAATTGTCAGAGCTAGGTATGCTGGTGAATTTTGCCTCATTGAGAATAACTTGCAAGGGCAGGAAGAAATGTATTGATAGTAACTAGCAATAACTACATAGATGAAAGAATAATTCAATAGTGCCATCTAGTGTGCATATAGAACCAGAAGTTTGTACTCTGATAGTCAAACCACTTTTAGACATACCACACGTTAGAAAATAAATATAAAAACTAATATGATGCTGCTGCCCCCTGCTGCTGCAATCTGTTAATGTTATCTGGGAAATGCAGAATAAAAAATTTCCTATCAAAGAACCTCTAAGTTAGAAAGCCTGTTAAAGCATTTTGCAAAATGCTTTAAAACTATCTTCTGGGACTGGGATTGAATTTTTGGAATATCAGAATTTAGAAACTAGCATTTCCAAGTGGCCACCAATTATTGTGGCTGATATTTGTCAATGTAAGTATGGGGAAAAAACTATAGCCCTGATCAGAAGCTTGTCTGGAGTCTGAACACATGTATGGATGACACATGGAAATGAGATGTGGTGCAGGAGTAGATACAGTTGTGTTGTTGCTAGGTGGCTGCCACAGCATATTTTTATGAAGAGCAGTTACACTAATCATTTTGTGTCTCTACAGAGACCGGACTACAAATATAATATGTAATACTCAAAGCCTGTAAGCCTTTTGTATTATTCCTGTTAAGAAAATTAAGATAGAGCAATGGAAACTAATGATGTATTTTTATATTTTTAATGTATATTCTTGAGTGAAATGCCCTTTGACATTTGCCCTTATTTCTTTTTGGAAATCTAACTAAGCTACTACAAAGATGACAAAAACACACACTAGGCATAATGTTAAAAACAGGTAAGTGTAATTTACAAGTAGAACACCTCAAAAACTTTTTAAAAATCAAACTACAAATAGCTGAAGATACCCTAAATCGGGAGTGAATTCAAGTTCAGGCTGAAGTTGTTTATACAGTTGTTGTATGACACTACATTAATTATATTAATAATTTATTTTTTCATTAGGTCAGTTTCTCCTGCTGGAAGAATCTCCACCTCACCTATCAGACCAGTGAAATCTCCATCTCCGATCCGTAAAACACATGTAGTGACAACAGCTGGGGCTGAAGTCCTTCCTCCATGGAAGCAGGAAGGATATGCTGTAACCACAGAAGCCCAGATGAAGGAAACAAGAGTATCTACAAGCGCTGCCGAAATAAGAACTGAAGAAAGATGGGAGGGGAGATATGGGGTCCAAGAACAAGTAACAATTAGTGGTGCTGCTGCTGGTGAGGTCACGGCTGGTGCTAGAGAGGTAAAGTTTATTTTTGGAGAGAGCTTTGGTTTTGCTCTATGTGTGGATTCACCAGTGCTGTATAGAGCTGCTAAATGGAACCCGAGTGGCTGCGTATAAATACGTGTATCTGCTCTTGAGAGAGTTCTGCTGCAAATATTTAAATGCTTCTTTGCAACATTCTGTCTCTGTACTTGTTTTGTGCTTCTACTGAATGTATGCAAAACACGAAAAATGTCTTTTCATGTGACTAATATAGGTGAGAAAGGACAGTGAAAAAACAGCAGCTGTTGCTACGGTTGTTGCTGCTGTGGATCAAGCCATGGTGAGAGAACCAGCTCCAAGTGTTGTAGAGCAAACTGCTAAAAGGACAGCAATGACTGCAGTCCACGTTCAACCTGTTCAGGAGCAGGTAGAAATAGAGCACAGATATTCTATGATTTCCCCTTTATCCCTTCATCCAACAGACAAACAAGGCATGATTCACTGTGAGGCATTAACAAGATATTAGCCAGTGCACCACAAAAGCATGCATACTCATATAGAGCATCTGGACTGTAAAGGAGTGCTCATGGATCACTTATTGCATTGCTTTCCATCATAGCAGGACTGAACTAATTATTCTTAAACTGGTTTTAAGTTTAAGAATGTCTTCTATGAAAGTGATCCTGTATTCTCCCTTGTCATTTATTATCTAACATTCTTACAGTGATGAAGTTTTTCCTCTAATATGTTATTTATAATTTCCTCACTAGGAATAAAATAATTCTCCCTTAGTATTTTCCCTTCACTTGCATTCCTCTCTATTTTTCCTTCTCCTCTTCTTTTGATGATCAATTTGTTAAAATGAATTTTAAGGCTTTTTTTTTTTTTATTTGTTGCTATAAAAATCAGATGAGAAAGGAGGCAACAGTAGTAGTTACCAGTGATAAAGCCACAAAACAAACAGTAATATCGAGAACTAGAGAAGGAATTACTTCACAAGAACAAACGCACATCTCTCATGAAAAGGTGAATACAGATGTTATCTATGATTGTCATATCCTACCTTGTTCAAAAATCTAATATCTCATCAAAAAGACAAGCCTATGAACAAGACAAATGATGTAAATGATGTAATGTTATTTTTCCTTATATATATGTTCACTGTTCTAGTTTACATTGCTATCATTCTTCTCTCTTTGATGATAACTGTCTTTCCTTTTTTATTTCACTTCCATTATTAACACCTACGAATGTTATAGATAAACTTGCAAAACATTAACTTAGAAAAAGATCTATTTTTTATATATTGTATGGTGATTTACTAGATAGCATTCTAAATCATTCAAGGAACTGACATGTAGGAAACATCTCTTAACTTTCCAATTTTTTTTTTTTTTATTTTGTTTCCAAGCTTGCCATTTGTATCCTGCTCTGTCTGTTGGCAACACAGTGGGTCAGAAAAAGGAGGAAAAACTCATTCTGCATTAAAGTCAATTTTGAAAATATTGATGAGTGAATGGGATTCAGATTATTTTAGCATGTGTTTTATCAGACAAATGTAATTTAATGGAAGACCAGCTTTTATAGAGAAATGTTACATTTGCATTCTTGCTGAAATGCATGAGGAAGAAAGTTTAACCTATCTTTAAAGTACTGAAAAACAGAAATCCACCTGGGCAAAAAATTATGTGCTTATGTGCAGGTTACATCTGAACTTCTTGGCAAAGTAAAAGTTACCTAAAACTTGTTTTTGATATCCTACGCTTTCTCAAACTGATTGTGATGCAGGACAGTTTTTCTCTCATCCGATTTATTTTTATTGCTGCATTCAATAGCAAAGCAAGCATTTGTGGAATGTTTTATTATTTTTATGCTCACTGTACATACGTTTTATAAAAAGTCTGTTTATGTTGTTGTTGTCATTTCCAGATAAGATGATTTTGAAATCCAGAGTCTGACATTTTTCTTCCCTTTTGTTTGTATACTCTTTTCCATATGTATCGAAAACTGCATACCTTACCTTTTTAATCAACATATCATTTAAACTTCTTTATTTGTAAACATCCAGGTAAGAAAAGAAGGAGAGAAAACTCCAGTACCCAGAGTAATAATTGCCACAGACAAAGCCAAAGAGCAAGAACGAATATCAAGAGCTAGAGAAGAAATATCTACCAGACACGAACAAGTGCACATAGCTCATGAAAAGGTAAATAAATGTTACAGATCTTTAATTAATTGTTATACTCCAAAAAATTTATAAAACCTCATTCTTCATGCTATGTATCTTTGCTCTGCTTCTTCATGAAGAGAAGTTTACAAAATGAAAACTTTATAAAGCAAGGTATTCCAGATACAGGCCCAGCACTGCAAGTCCAGTTACACTGACCTCATAGTGGCTCTGTTTACAGAGGAAGAGTACAGCTCCCTTCCTACAGATCTTTTGAGCATTATGGCTTTTATTGCCAGGGTGCTCAGAATTTCATCGGATGCTTAATGACCTTTGCTTTTTGTCTGAAGATAGATTTCTGAAGATAAATTGTAAAGTTTATCTCTCATGATATGATATTCACGTGTGGAGTTGGATTTAATGAAGTTCATATTTGTGTGAGGACTGGAATGTACCTGCTAGAGTACATGGAACCATTGTTTGTTGGGGTAACCAATGAAGTGGTTCCATCTACTGATGGGAGTAAATATTAAGGCAGTAATACTCATTTTTATACAAACAGTTTTTACAAAACATGACAATGATATATCACAACTAGGAAGTGAGAAGATTCTTCTCTAATTTACACATAGATTAATGCAATATGTTAATGACTTTGCGCTTTGTTCAGCTGGCATATAAACTATAACTTGGTCTATACAAAGGAATTATTCCTTTTCTCAGGTGATGTTTTTCTCTTATTGATACACATTCTGAAACCTTATCCCACTTTCCTGAAAAGCTGTGTAATTTTGACAACAGGCGTAATTGATTACAATTATTTTTCTTTACCATAAAAACCAGATGAGAAAGGAAGATATGAAACCTTCTGTACCCAAGGTAGTAATTACCACTGATAAACCTAAACCACCAGTCATAATATCAAAAAGTAAAGAAGAAATTGCTACCAAACAAGAACAAGTGAGCATAAGCCATGAAAAGGTGAATAGAACTATTACAACCATATTTGTTTTTTTATCCTCTCTTCTCTACAAACATTGTGTCCCTCAAAAAAAAAAAACTAACTATACATTTCTACTTCATTTTTTTTCTAAGATTTATTCCACTTACAAACTTTTAGAACTACTTTTAATGAGACTATGTTATTCCACCTCTACCTTTCTCTCCTAACTATTTCCATTAATGGGATGCCCGTAATTCTTTTCTGACTGACCTTTGGCATGGAATGACTGATTCCTGAAATGCATTAAACTTCTTTTAAAAAAAAAAAAAAAAAAAAACAAACATTACTTTTGTTTAAATAAGTGTCAGAAAGTAACAATACTTACCAGTATACATATAATACAGAGCTGTGTGCAGTGCACCACGATCTAACCCCTTAATTCTCCTTCCCTGTTCCCATTCCAAAATGCTTTCCCATTGTTCAAATATCTTTCAAGATCATATGTAACTGAAATTTTTATTTCTGCTATAATAATTAGATTAAAAAGGAAGCCAAGAAAACTACTGTAGTTCCGAAAGTAATTGCCACTGATAAGCCCAAAGCACCAGTCACAGTGTCCAGAACTAGAGAAGAAATTACAGCCAAGCAAGAACAAATTCATCTGTCTTATGATCAGGTGAATACAGCTGTTGCAGATGTGGAATGCACTGTTACAATTTGTTTTATCTGCAAACCTCACCTTTTAAGAGCTACTTGGGTGCAATAGAATGCCCTCAAATTAATTCCTGATAACATACCCATTAAGGGGGATGATTATCAAGTAACAGAGTCATTGTGATTAGGTTTCTAGTGATAAAGAGATTTATGTCTCACCCTGTTAGGAAATGCCCCTTTTGAGATTACAGTTGGATTTCTCTGTGAAAGTCTGCTCCCTACCAATGACTTTCACATAATGTTTGTTTGTTCAAATTTTTGTCTCTGCAATCTTTTTTTCTGCAAGATGATTCCTTGCAATTTTACGGTTATGAGAAGGAACAACCTCTCTCTATTAAGGTTTGAATTGTATTGTTCATTGTACAATAGAAACTTTAACATCCCTTCAAGTCTGCCCAGCATATCACTTTTGACAATCAGCCACTTGTTGACACTGCTTTGTTCCAGTAGCACTCCCACAGCAGAAAAGCTTTTCTATTATAACATAACCTGGAACTCTTATATGTGGAACCTGTAGTTGCCAACAGGTTTTATTTAAAGTCTATCTACCTACTTTGTTAAAAACAGTATGGTAGATTAATAAAATAATTTTATAATACATAATTAAAATTGCATAGCATACAAAACTCAGGTCAGACTGTTAAGAGATTACAGTTATTTGTTAGATGATGTAAATTTAGGGACAAATTAAAGTTGGTATAAAAAATTATTTTAAAATCAGCAATGATACTGAAAAAGAGATCTCTGTTACCTAAACAACTACCTTAGTAACAAAACAAATTCTCTGTAAACAAGCACATTTTGTCCTTGCTTAAGTTATTTTAGTTTAAGGTGAAAATTTCATGCTGATTTAAAAATAATTATCTATTAGGTTTTTTCCCCATCTACAAGGCATGCATTTTATTTGCTCTGTTGCTACATGCAGATCAGTTATGACAGTAGTAATAAACACTGGTAGTAATCATCCTATTACCTACTGTTGCATGACTGGGCAGAAATTTGGACCCTGATAACACAGAAGTTGACAGGATTTATCAGTTATTAGAAACAAATAAAAGTCCTGATACAAATGCATTATTTCCAATTTCTCAGAAAACTCCTTTTTTTTGTAAAATAATTTAAAATAGATTAGCACTGAATTAACACATATGACTGTGGTAAAAATTTTTATGGGTATAGTCCTTAGTAAATACATTCACATCAGATGCTAGACACATTCTCTACATTTTTAATAGCATCTAACAGTTACATAGAGCTGATGAGCATACTGACTCATAATTTAAAAACTATGTGCACATTTACACAGCTGCTGTACTCAGACTCAGCTGTAAATGTGACTATAAAGTAGTAAAAGTGGTCTTGCATACAAATATTGATATGTATAAAGTACACAAACATAGATATGTTCTGAACGTGCATAGATAGAGCTTAGAAAAAATATGTCTATATTGGAATCTTCTGACTCTGAAGTGCATTTATGGGTGAACACATTTGATATTTACATTAGTACTTTTGTATATCTATGCACTCTGTCTGGAGTATACTTTACTGAGCACTATATTTATAAGTATTTGCAAGATATGCACACCTTTAATACAATGATGAATATTTCTATAAATTCTGCCAATTTTATCGGTAGACTGAAGCTGGAAAAAGGGCTGAAGCTGTAGCTACAGTTGTTGCAGCAGTTGATCAGGCACGTGTTCGATCACCCTGGGAACCAGAACAAGCAGATGAAGCTTATGTAAAGCAGAAAACTTTGGAATATGGCTATAAAGAGCACGCTGTAAGAGACCATGTTGCTGAGGCCCCAGCAGAACGTCATATTGTCACTAAAGAAGTTAAAACTGTCTATGTTCCTCCTGAGAAACATATCTCAGCTGCTGAAAAGAAGGAAGTTCATGTATCAACAGAGGTTAGATTCAGTTTACATTACATTCTTTTCCAAAAACTATGTCCCAGTGAAATCTGTTTCGGGTTGGATAAGAGCATCACATTCTCTACAACTTTTTTCATTCCTTTGTGTAGATAAAAAGAGCAACAGAAACTATGACTGAGAAAACAATTCACGTTGAACACCCGCGACCCCGCACGGCAAGCCCTCACTTCACAGTCTCAAAAATTGCTGTTCCTAAACCAGAGCATGCATATGAGGTAAGAAGTGAAAACTGTATCCAGGAAGAACAGCATGCTCATCTATAATAACCAGTAGGTCACCCATTCTATTTGGCTTTTTCTCCCACTCCATTATGGTGCTTTCCCAAGAAGAAAAACAAGAATTCTATGCTCTCCACAGTAGTTTTTGTTGGCTTGTTTGACTAAGAAAGAGCAGTGCTGAAAACAGACACACAAACTGCTAGAACATGATTTGTAATTATTAGTTGTTTAGACAAGCTTATCATCTGTTTAAGGACGGAGCTTTGATACTTCATGTCATACAGTGAAATTGTAAACATTTGTCATGCAACTTATGTTTTTAAACAGCAGAAGTATCCCTCTTCAATTTTATTATGTACATCAGTTTACTAGCACATTGGAAACAGTGCTTCTTTCTTCCTTGCAGATTACTACATACTAAGCTAATTTTTGAAACAGAAAAAATCCAGACTGCATAATATGACACGATCAATTTTTAATGTTATCTTTTCTATTCTTCTGTTTGACTCCTTCACATAATATTAAAAGTTCCCATTTAATTAATTTTCTCATTCAAGCACTCTCTTCACCTGAACTTTAAAAAAGAACTGTTTTTTCCCTCAAACATAATTAAACACTATAAAAATTACCTAAAATATTTTTCTTTAAAGATTTATCTATGTTTTCCAAAGTTGTTACACCTACAACAACATTTTGAAATATATTCAGTTATTTTAATCACTGACGGTTACAAAATTAGTAGTATTGTTTATTGCAGTATTAGATTAAATGGAAAGCTAAGGCCTCAAGTGAATAAATTTAGAGGACATTTCTCATGTTGCATGAGCAACAAGAGCTTCCTGACTATTTAAAGATCAAATTCTAAAGTAAAAAAAGAGAAAATATTTGCACATTAGACACATCAAAAATAATATAAGGATATATCATCTCTGGTATTCTACTGTTGCAATCTAAAACTAAAAGTAATTTTTGTATGCATAGCTTTTGCAGTGTCAACAAATAAGTAACGAAGGAAGCAACTGGTGCATATGCAATCTGCTCTCCTTTGAAAACAAGAGAACAACAAAGCTGTAACTCTTCTCTTCTGTTCCCTAGGTTTCAATAGCAGGATCTGCAATGGCTACTCTGGAAAAAGAGTTATCAGCCACTTCTGCTGTGCAAAAGATCACCAAGCCTGTGAAACCACCTCAGCTAAAGCCACATGAAGTCAGGATAAAAGCAGAGCCAGTTGCCCCTCCACAGTTTCCCTTTGGAGAGGCTGCTGAAACCTATAAAAGTCGCTATGATGTTGAGACTAAAAAAGAGACAGGTGTAAGCATTAAAGGTGAAACTGTGCGGGAAGAACACTTGGTCTTGCGGAAAGAAGGTGAAGCAAAGGTATGTTATTAAGCAAATTTCCATCACTTTGACTTTCATCTTAAAAACATAGCATAGCCTCACTTTTTTTCTGTTTCCTCATTGCAATATTCCACTTTTTCAGCATTCCACTGACTTTTATCTCTTTGCTGTTTTACGCAAATCCTTCTAAGGACCTAATACTTACCTATGACAAGCAAAGAGTTCTTTGCTTTATTTTCTTATGTAAATTCTGCTTGTTAAGTCCTTGGCTTTGTTAGGTGTTTATTAACTGTGCTTTATACAACCTAGGTGACAGAAACTGCCAGAGTTCCTGTGCCTGCAGAAATCCCTGCTACTCCACCCACCTTAGTCTCAGTAAGTAATATATATATGTAGATTAGGGGAGTTACACTATGTTTTCACTCATTTTGTATTCTAACTTTTGTCTTTGAAAACCTGACCATGAAAATTTGGCTTTGTTTAATCTTTTTAACTCTATTAAACTTACTCAGCCATACAATTTATCTCTAATACAAACTATTCAGAATGTCTGTTATGGGGGTGATTCTTCACAATTATGTCACACAGTAGATTGATCTTTGCTGCAGTGAAACAATTTCTCACCGTGATCTGCATAAATATCCACCTACCTTTTCATTTTCTTGTTAATAACAGTAATGTTCAGAGATCCCAAATCCAGTTTCAAATACTTCCTTTTGGAAAATGCCTCTTTTTTCCTGGATACACTGCTGAACAGAACAATGTTTTGAATTAAATGTTAAGTTTTCCATTCAAACGGGTTTTAGTTATTTAAATATCTGTTCAGTAGTGAAAATATATACTGACTGCAATACTTATTTTTTGTCCTACAGGGCCTCAAAAATAAGACTGTGACTGAAGGTGAGTCTGTAACTCTGGAGTGCCATATCTCTGGTCATCCTCAGCCTACTGTGACATGGTACAGGGAAGACTATAAGATTGAGAGCTCAATGGACTTCCAGATCACTTTCAAAGCAGGGATTGCTCGCCTTGTGATTCGTGAAGCCTTTGCAGAAGACAGTGGAAGATTTACCTGCACTGCTACCAATAAGGCGGGGAGTGTCAGCACATCTTGCCACTTACATGTGAAAGGTAAGATTATAATCTTCCTACAGTGATAAATATACTTGTTAACTGCATCTTACTTGTAATGTAACTTAGACATTTTCTCAGCTCCCAAGTAGAACGTATTCCTTAAATTGTATTCCAGGGCTGTCAGGTAATAGGGCTGTAAGAATATGAGGAAAAGATCAATTAAGGGCTGATAAAGGCTCTTAACTCGTTTCCTCAGTGGAAGTACCTGGCCTTCTGGGCCAACTAACTACTTAACCTTCTCTCTCTTTGTGTCAACTAAACTCACTGTTTAATAGCGATTAAAGTATTTTAAAATCCACTATATCATATTTGCCTTGCAGTTTCAGAAGAAATTGAGACTCGAGAAACCATTTCTGAGAAGGCTGTTACAGAAGAGAAACGGTAAAGTTACTTTCCTAAACAGACTGCTGCTATTGTGGTCATTAGTTTCTTGTACTCTGTTTATGAGAGCCTCAGACATCAGCTCATTTACCTGCACTGGAATCTTGTTTCAGCTATGTGGAGACAAAGGACATTGTAATGGAAGATGTCTCTACTGCAGCAGAGGAAGTAATGGGAGAACCCATGCCTCCTTTCTTCATCAGAAAACCCATAGTACATAAATTAATTGAAGGTGGGAGCATTATTTTTGAATGCCAAGTAGGGGGCAACCCAAAGCCACATGTCTACTGGAAAAAAGGTGGAGTTCCTCTAACGACTGGCTACAGGTACTTTGAATACAATGCACAAAAATTATGTAAGCATAATTTTTAAGAATATTTAATTGGCAGTACCATAATTTTGATTCCCTTACTGATGCTGAGCCAAATAACATCACTGATTTCTGTGAAATTTTATTTTTGAAATGGAGAAATCTTAGGATCATGTCTTAATGTGAAACTTTAGAAGGCTGCTATGTTTTAAAATATAAATATTCAAAAGACCCTAAAATGAGAAATTATGCATATCCTTAAAAACAAATCAGGAAGAAGTTTTGCATTTGTTTTATCCTGTCTGTGCAGTGTTTGCATTTGGCTATGCAAATGCGGTCTATAGAAAGCAACACACTTTCTAGCAGAGGAAAAAAATATATATTTATCACATTCTTGAAGTATATCATGCTGTAATGATCCATATTAAGATAAACTATGTGCACACAACATATACCATTTTACTGTGTCTGACAACTAGATCTCTGATACTTCAGTACTGCTGTTTACATCTCATTTATTTTAGTGACAACAGAAAGAAAATAGACCTCTACTCTAGTTTCAGCATGGTCACTTTTCCTACACTGTTCTGCAGATGCATTGAGTGAGAATTGCCTGCAAAAGTTCCTCTTTTTTTGTCTTATACAAGTCAGGAGTGATTCTAATTAATTGTATAACTAAAATCAAATTCAATAAAAAGTATATTCATCAGAATTATAGAGAGCTTGTACTTATATTTTCTATAGATACAAAATAAGTTACAAAAGAGAAACCGGGGAATGCAAACTTGAAATTTCCATGACTTTTGCCGATGATGCCGGAGAATACACTATTGTTGTTCGTAATAAACATGGTGAAGCTTCTGCAACGGTCTCCTTACTAGAAGAAGGTACATAGTAGATTAAAGAAATGGGAAGAATGTTTCTTAAAATTAACTTTAAAATGTGAGAAATATTTTAAATGGTGCTGAAAATTCTTTGCAGCTTAGTTTGATCAATTCAAGAAACATAAAGCGAGATCTGGTGGCTCTGTTGCTGCAAGGTAGAGAATTTGACATCAGATTCTTGAAGGACTTATACTCTTTGCTGGAATGTGTAGCTATAGAAACCTTCTTCTGTTGATGTCCATAACAGTCTATATAACATAAGACATTCAGAGTCATGTGGGGAAAGGGGGTTAATCAAGTTCTATTACAGGGAAAGAAGCTAACCTTTTTTTTTTTTTAATCAATTGTTCATGTAAAAATGCATGAAAGTTTGCAGAAGACAGAGCCACAGTGAAGAAATTGTAAAATAGACTCTACGAGCACTTTGAGAACTAGAACACCTAAATAGCACAGTGAAACTTTTGCTTGTTTATAAAGCTCATCTGAGGGCATCAGTCTTTGTATTTTATTGCTGTTAGCATTTTATTGGCTAAACAGGCAGAAACTCTGCTTGAATCACCAAAAACAGTACAATAAGCTTGTACTTGTTTTCTCTATTCAATCCAGTGAAAACCACAAAAACTTGTCAAAATTAATGTGTTCTTATTTCTTAGCTGATTATGAAGCCTACATAAAATCACAACAAGAAATGATGTACCAAACTCAAGTGACTGCATACGTACAGGAACCTAAAGTGGCTGAGGTAGCCCCAGCTATTTCATATGGTGACTTTGAAAAAGAATATGAAAAAGAACAAGCACTAATTAGGAAGAAAATGGCAAAAGATACAGTGATGGTCAGAACTTTTGTAGAAGATGAGGTATGTGTTTCACTCCATACTGATTTTATATACTGAGATTTTACCAGAACAAATCACTTCTTTACAAGGTCATTATCTGACACACAGAACTGATAGTCTTGCTCTTCTGTACAGGAATTCCATATTTCTTCTTTCGAAGAAAGACTTATCAAGGAAATTGAACTCAGAATTATTAAGACCACCTTAGATGAACTTCTTGAAGAAGACGGAGAGGAGATGATGGTTGATATTTCTGAATCTGAAGCTATAGAAGCAGGATTTGATTTAAGATTAAAGAATTACAGAACCTTTGAAGGGACAGGAGTTACTTTCCATTGCAAGACAACTGGATATCCATTGCCAAAGGTAACCCAAACCTGTAGGGCGTTATTTAAAAAGCCATCGCTAACCTTACTTGAAAAATCTCTTAACATCTCATTGTCAGTCATCCTACATTCTGCATAGAAAACAGCAAATCTTAAAGGAAAGCCAGTCTTTTGTTTTGCTATCAAGCTGAATTTTCCTTTCCTTAATAGAGTAACATTGTGTCAGTTAGCCAGTTCAGAGGTAGATGAGATTTACCAGTTAAACTGGTCTTGCTCCTGAGTATATCTGAGTTAGCTCACACAAGTATGGAACACAATAGCCAGTCGGGTCTAGGTCACTTTGCTCTTTGTCAAAATGGGATTTGTATCTGCTTCTAGCTCCAAAACTTGTGTTTTAGGCTATGTGAAAACTTTAGCCTCAATTATTTTAAGTAAAAATGTTAGTTAACATATATACATAGGCTGTGATGATGCATCAGCTGAAACATAGGAAGTTGTAATATGTTGTATGCATGGGTCATTACTGGATCTTAGTCTTTAGGAGAGCTCACATAGCATTCCACTGTTTCTTTCCATGCAGATTGCATGGTACAAAGATGGTAAGCGCATAAGGCATGGAGAGCGCTACCGTATGGAACTTCTGCAAGACGGCAGTGCCAGTCTGCGTTTGCCTGTTGTTTTACCTGAAGATGAAGGAATTTATACTGTCTTTGCCAGTAATATGAAAGGAAATGCCATTTGCTCAGCAAAACTCTACGTTGAGCCAGTTGCACCCACAGCAACTCCAGGTTATATGCCAGGACCAGAAGTTATGAGAAGATATAGGTGGGTACAAAGTAATATATAAATTTCATGAGACTTCAGTCTGTTGCGATAGACAGTCCAAAAACTCATTACACAGCAGCTAAACAGCTTAAGTTAGTGGTATTTGCATACCTCTAGAGAAACTCTAAATGCTGTTTTCATGGCTTATATTGATTTATGTGCCAACTCTTTATCTGATTTGCCTTCTTAATGAGCAACACAGTTCCTGGAGTATCATCATTCACATGCATATCCAGCCACAGTATCAGATTTACAATGTCAGTAAACATATTTATTTCTTAAAGTACTCATGTTTTGGAACAAAATTCTTCTGCACTTGGGAGTTTTAGTACTGTGTGCAACTCTTACTCCCCACCCTTGAAACAGCTGTATTTTATGACAGAAAAAAATCCAGCATTGGCATGTACTGTGTTCTGTCTCCATGTACATACACACACATGCACAAACGTACACAGGATTACACCCGTGTCTGTATAACAGCCAAACCTCCAAAATTTCCCTGCCTATAGTATGTCCTAATACTATTCAGCTATACAAATTACTGTCAAAAACCTCAAGAAAATTGACTACAAATAAAAATTAATTGTGTCACAACTTGTCATACAGATAAATTGATAAACCTCTTTAAAATAAACTATGCTAAAAGCAAAACTTGAACTCCATTTATCGTGTCAGCCCACTGCTATATGACATCATATACATATGTCTTATCTTTTTCTTCCAGGTCTATTTCTCCACGCTCTCCAAGCCGGTCTCCTGCCCGCAGTTCTCCTTCTCGTTCTCCTGCTCGTAGATTAGAAGAAACTGATGAAGGACAACTAGAGAGACTATATAAGCCAGTTTTTGTGCTGAAGCCTACATCATTTAAGTGTTCACAGGGGCAGACAGCAAGATTTGACTTAAAAGTCGTTGGCAGACCTATGCCAGAGACATATTGGTTCCATAATGGTACATCAGTCTCATTTTCATCAACAAATAATCTTAAAAAACATTTTTATATGTATTTTACATCTTGTTGAGACATTGTTTTGAGTGTAACTTTTTTTTTTTCCCCCCCATATGTATCTGCAGGTCAACAAGTGGTTAATGACTACACCCACAAAATAGTGATTAAAGAAGATGGCACTCAGTCATTGATCATTGTTCCTGCTATGCCTGATGACTCTGGAGAATGGGCTGTAATTGCTCAGAACAGAGCAGGCAAAGCTTCAGTCTCAATGACACTGACTGTGGAAGGTATCTACTATGCATGCTATTTTTAGGAGGCTGAGGAGTGGTTCTTATTAAAAACCATGGTTATGTCATTTCCTCTTGTGATAACTTACCTTTACTCTTTCAGCTAAGGAAGACATAGTCAGACCACACTTTGTGGAAAGACTGAAGAATGTTAGTGTAAAGGAGGGCTCTAGACTGGAGATGGCAGTGAAAGCTACTGGTAACCCTAATCCTGACATTGTATGGCTGAAGAACAGTGACATCATTGTACCTCATAAATACCCCAAAATAAAGTAAGCATTTTTATTTTGTTTAAATAGCAAAGTGCCCCCTTCTGTGTGCTGAATCCCTAGAAGGGATTCACTAAGGGCTTAGTCCAATGACCACTGAAGCTACTAACAGCTTTTGCACTGCAGCAAGGCTAAGAGATATAAAATGCCTTGTAGGACTCACTCCATTTTTTCCAGCCCGTGTCTTTGTGTATTTTGTATTCTGCAAATTCAATGCTTTTACAACAGAGATTTAGGGAACCTTTATCTGTCTCTGATTTTAAGTCCTCTGCAGGCAAAACTGCCATTAAATTTGAGACTGGTTTTTATTATCCTTATCTGTTTGATTCTTAGGCACTGCAGTCATAAACAATAATAAACATCAACAACATGTCTAATTCCTCCAGAAATCTACTTTAGAGGCTTTGACCTAATTTTGGAGAAGGGCAAAAATAAATAACAAAGTGGTGCAAAAAAGTTTTAAAAAAATTGTTTTAATATTTCAGGATTGAGGGAACCAAAGGGACAGCTGCCCTTAAAATTGAATCTACTGCCAGGCAAGATGCTGCATGGTATACTGCTACTGCTATCAATAAAGCTGGACGGGACACTACTCGTTGCAAAGTAAATGTTGAAGTTCAACATACAGAACCTGAACCAGAAAGGAGATTAATCATTCCAAAAGGAACTTACAAAGCCAAGGAGATTGCAGCACCAGAGTTAGAGCCTCTCCATTTGCGTTATGGCCAAGAGCAATGGGAGGAAGGAGATCTCTATGACAAAGAAAAGCAACAGAAACCATTTTTTAAGAAGAAGCTCACATCTTTAAGGCTCAAGCAATTTGGACCAGCACACTTTGAGTGCAGGCTTACACCCATTGGTGACCCAACCATGGTGGTGGAGTGGTTGCATGACGGCAAACCCTTGGAAGCAGCTAACAGACTCCGCATGATCAATGAGTTTGGGTACTGTAGCCTGGACTATGGAGTAGCCTATTCCAGAGATAGTGGAGTGATCACTTGCAGGGCAACTAACAAATATGGTACAGACCATACATCCGCTACTCTGATCGTGAAGGATGAGAAAAGCCTTGTGGAAGAATCCCAGTTGCCAGAAGGCAGAAGGGGACTGCAGCGAATTGAAGAGTTAGAAAGAATGGCTCATGAGGGTGCTCTTCCTGCAGTTGCCGTGGACCAAAAGGAAAAACAAAAACCAGAAATTGTTTTGGTTCCTGAACCTGCAAGAGTCCTGGAAGGTGAAACAGCGCGATTCCGCTGCCGTGTGACTGGCTATCCTCTGCCCAAGGTCAACTGGTACCTCAATGGACAGCTCATCCGTAAGAGCAAAAGGTTTAGACTCCGGTATGACGGAATCTACTACTTGGATATTGTGGACTGCAAATCGTATGACACAGGAGAGGTGAAAGTCACTGCAGAGAATCCAGAAGGCTTTATTGAACATAAGGTGAGACTTGAGATCCAGCAGAGGGAAGACTTCAGATCTGTTCTTCGTCGTGCTCCTGAACCCAAACATGAGCCTGTAGTGACAGAGCCTGGAAAACTTCTCTTTGAGGTACAGAAGGTAGACAAACCTACAGAGGCAACAACCAAAGAAGTGGTGAAACTGAAAAGGGCTGAAAGAATCACTCATGAGAAGCTTTCAGAGGAATCTGAAGAGCTACGTAGTAAATTCAAGCGTAGGACAGAAGAGGGCTATTATGAAGCCATCACTGCTGTGGAACTTAAGTCTCGCAAAAAAGATGAATCATATGAAGAAATGTTAAAAAAGACAAAAGAAGAACTTCTTCACTGGACCAAAGAGATCCCAGAGGAAGAGAAGAAAGCACTTCCTCCTGAAGGCAAAATTACCATTCCAACATTCAAACCAGAGAAGGTTGAGCTTAGTCCAAGCATGGAGGCTCCCAAGATATTTGAACGAATTCAAAGCCAGACTGTAGCCCAGGGGACAGATGCACACTTCCGTGTGAGAGTGGTAGGAAAACCAGACCCTGAGTGTCAGTGGTTCAAAAATGGTGTGCAGATTGAAAGGACTGATCGTGTGTATTGGTACTGGCCTGAAGATAATGTTTGTGAATTAGTCATCAGAGATGTGACTTCTGATGATTCTGCCAGCATCATGGTGAAAGCAGTCAATATAGCTGGTGAAACTTCTAGCCATGCTTTCCTGTTAGTGCAAGGTAATTTAAATTCTCTTACTTTTATCCTACTGCTTATCATAGTGTGTTAAGTCTGTATGGTCAGTGCACTGTTGATACATCACGTATTGTTTTGCAGCCAAGCAGTTAATCAGCTTCACCCAGAAGTTGCAAGATATTGTTGCTAAAGAGAGAGACTCCATGGCAACATTTGAATGTGAGACATCAGAACCCTTTGTCAAAGTGAAATGGTTTAAGGATGGAATTGAGATTCATTCTGGAGACAAATACCGGATGCATTCAGACAGAAAGGCTCATTTTCTTTCTGTGCTTGCGATTGAAGTGTCTGATGCTGATAGCTACAGCTGTGCACTGGTAGAAGACGAATCCATAAAAACTACCGCAAAGCTTACTGTTGAAGGTAAGAAGCACACAAGTCAGTATCATGCAGTACTGTTACAGTGAAATCAGCTTCAAGCAGAAATAAAACAATTTAAGCTGATGTCTAATGCACTAAGATATGTTCAAGCTGCTTTCATATTCTCAGAATCCAGTATGAAAATTTTGAGATATATTTATGTAAAATGATTACACTGTATATATATTAATTTTCTTAGGCTCATTTAATAAGAAATGTTTTAATCAGGGGTATCTAATCAAGCTTATTCATGAATGTAATTATTTTGCCTGTAGGTGCTGTGATTGAGTTTGTTAAAGAACTTGAGGATATTGAAGTACCAGAATCCTTCTCAGGTGAACTTGAATGTGAGGTTTCCCCAGAAGATGTGGAGGGCAAATGGTATCACGGCGATGTTGAACTCACTTCTAATCATAAATATGTGATTACATCCCGTCGTGGTCGCCAAATCCTCACTATTAAAGATGTTAATAAAGATGATCAAGGAGAGTATAGCTTTGTTGTTGACGGAAAAAGGACTCACTGCAAACTGAAGATGAAGCGTAAGCATTTCTAATACTTATATTGTCTCTATATCATAGATTTTCTATATTATAGCATATATTATAGCTATATCACTGTATCCCATACTGCCTGAATATTCAATAATCTGCTTATCTGTTGTAATTAACTAACTTCATTTCATTCCACAGCTCGTCCCATGGTTATTCTTCAAGGACTTACTGATCAAAAAGTCTGTGAGGGAGATATTGTACAACTTGAAGTTAAAGTCTCCCTAGAAAATGTGGAAGGTGTCTGGATGAAAGATGGTCATGAAATTCAATCAAGTGATCGTATTCACATTGTGTTGGATAAACAGTCACACATGTTGCTAATAGAAGACGCAACAAAGGAAGATAGTGGAGCTTACTCTTTTAGTGTTCCTGGTCTTGGATTGTCAACCACTGGACGGATCACAGTGTACAGTAAGTCATTATCATGATTTTGAAGGTGTGTTTGATTTTTCGGTCCTTTAGGATTACTTTTTAAAGGCATAGTTTTTTCATTATGGATATTTTTGTAACTTGACAGGTGTGGAAATAGTGGTGCCTCTAAAAGATGTTCACGTAATTGAAGGAACAAAAGCTATCCTCGAATGCAAAGTTTCAGCACCTGATGTGTCTACCTCCAAATGGTACCTAAATGATCATCAGATAAAACCTGATGAACGTGTACAAGCTGTATGTAAAGGCACTAAACAGAGGCTAGTGCTTACCAGAACCCATGCATCAGATGAAGGACACTATAAGCTAATGGTTGGCAAAGTTGAAACAAGTTGCAATGTCACAGTTGAAAGTAGGTTTCCTTTAAGATGCACAGTTCTTTGTGAGATTATTTCTTTAACTACAAAACTGTGGAAGCAACTAATATGTTTGTAATGTATTCTTTTTATAGAAATTCGGATTATTAGAGGTCTTCATGACATCACATGCACTGAAACACAGAATGTATCCTTTGAGGTCGAGCTCTCCCATTCAGGGATTGATGTAATTTGGCATTTCAAAGGCCAAGAGATAAAGGCTGGTCCTAAATATAAAATTGAAGCACGTGGCAAAATATATAAATTGACAGTGGTGAAGATGATGAAAGATGATGAAGGAGAATATGTATTTTATGCTGGAGAGAAGAAAACATCTGGAAAGCTTATAGTAGCAGGTTAGTAGGGTTAAAGTCCAAGATTTTTATTTCACTGTGATTTAAAAGCAATGCCTAATGTACTGTATTTTGTAATTGTAGCAATTGTGCTCTTTCTGTACTTTTTTTGTCTTTAATTGTATTTTTTTCCTGTGTTGTCCTTGCTCATCCTGTTATCTTTTGTGATTGGTATAATTTGAATTCAACAAAGCTTTTAAGTAAGTGCTTATGTGTTTTGCTAAATCAGAGCTATAGTATGGAAAAAAAAGCTGTAGTATGCTTTTGATGTAATTAATGTAGAAAAGAAGGTTTTTGTCTTGAATATTCATTATACCTGTGCTGATAAGAAGAATAAACGAGAATAACTAGGATAGAAGTAAGAAACATCTTTTTGTGATGTTCGGGTCATATTCTAGTCTTGATTTTTCACAGAACTCAGAATGTCTATGGCATGCTGCAAATTGGGGCAAAGAATTACAACATCAACTTTTCACATAGTTGCGTTTCCGTATGGGGAAAAGTCAAACAGCAACACAACAAAACCATGCACTTTTTCTTCCCAATAGGTGGTGCCATCTCAAAGCCTCTCACTGACCTGACTGTGGCGGAGTCCCAGACAGCTGTTTTTGAATGTGAGGTGGCAAATCCTGAATCAGATGGCCAGTGGCTAAAAAATGGTAGACCATTAACTATGACAGATCAGTACCGTGCTGAATCGGATGGTGTAAAGAGAAGGCTCAATATCCCTGTCACAAAACTGGATGATATGGGTGAATACAGCTATGAAATAGCAAGCTCAAAGACATCTGCCAAACTGAAGGTCGAAGGTCAGTATTTTTTATAACTGACTGATGTCTTTAAGACTCAGTCCAGCATCACTCACTGTGTCTTGGATCAGGCCCTAAGATGCAAGCATATTTTGCTTCACTTTTTGAAAATATTTTTATATTATGTGCTTTCCGAGGTAGCAAACCTACCTTATTTTGGGGTCTCCATGTTTGGAATTTAGCATGGTATTTTAATAAAACCATGTTTTATTCAAGGTACTATTCACATTCACTCTTTTCTAGTTGTGTAGTAAACATACCAAATAAAAAAGTCCTGTTTCTTATGAATGCTACAAGTAAACATTCGTTTTTGTGTTCCAAGAACACCACAGGTGGAAACTGTATAAATCAAGATATACATACTGGATTTTAAAATGAAGCACGATAATTCAGTTTTATTAAGATTAATCTATTTATGTTAATTTTTAATTATGATCTGTTTTGTCAAGTTTTTTGGTGTTGTTTTTTTTTCCCCTAGCTGTTAAGATAAAGAAGACACTGAAGAACTTGACTGTGACAGAAACACAGGAGGCAGTTTTCAGTGTAGAACTGACCCATCCTGATGTGAAAGGAGCTCTGTGGATTAAAAATGGTGTTGAACTTGAATCAAATGACAAATACGACATTTCAGTGAAAGGAACTATTCACACACTGAAAATCAAACACTGTGTTGTCACTGATGAATCTGTTTATAGCTTTAAGCTTGGAAAGATAGGAGCAAATGCCAGGCTTCATGTGGAAAGTAAGTCAATCAAGTTTGAATATTTGCTTTAGTGTGTGGTTTGAAATTCAAATCAAACACACTGCTGAATCTTGCTAACTTGTTTTCCTCAAGCTGTCAAGATCATCAAAAAGCCAAAGGATGTGACTGCTTTGGAAAATGCCGTTGTCTCCTTTGAACTGAGTGTATCCCATGATACTGTACCAGTCCGATGGTTCCACAAAAATGTTGAGCTTAAACAAAGTGATAAATACAAGATGATCTCGCAAAGGAAAGTTCACAAGCTTATGCTGCATAACATATCTCCTGCTGATGCTGGGGAATACACAGCTCTTGTTGGGCAAATTGAATGTAAAGCAAAACTGTTTGTGGAAAGTAAGTATTGTAAATTTATAAGAAAGTAATTAATCGCTACAGCAACTCATATTGAACAACTTGACCTGACATTTCATAGCTTGTTATCCCAGGGTTTTTTTTCAGTCTTCTACACATACTGGCTTTAAAAAACTCCTTTCTTTTCTTTTGTCTTTTTTTTTTTTTTCCTTCTTAGCCATACACATCACAAAGACTATGAAAAACATTGAGATCCCTGAGACCAAAACCGCCTCTTTTCAATGTGAAGTTTCTCATTTCAATGTGCCTGCTGTCTGGTTGAAAAATGGTGTAGAGATTGAAATGAGTGAAAAGTTCAAAATAGTGGTCCAGGGGAAACTCCATCAGCTCAATATCATGAACACAAGTAGTGAAGATTCTGCGGAATACACCTTTGTCTGTGGAAATGACAGAGTCAGTGCAACTCTGACCGTAAAACGTACGTAAAAATCAAATTAACCAGAATATTTTACAGTTACTAATAATAGAGTTTGTGTTAATACATGCACTTGGTGCAATTCAGACAAAACCAGCACTGTTGTAGAGGTTTTTTCAAATAAACAGCCTCAATTATATTTTTAAAAGAGATCTGGAAGCTGTGAACTTGAAAGTCAGATCCCGGATTCTTCTGTTTAAGCCAAGATGCCTAAACACCAAGTCACCATAGGAGACAGAATTTGTATTCTTATGTCATTCAGAAGTTTTGGGAAATTTAATTGTAGTATTGGTTCTGGACACAGAGCTTTCCTTTTAATGTCACCAAATATCAGAATCTGTCTTAAAGAATTTTAAACATCTCTGATACAGTTAACCTGTTTAAAATAAAACAAAACAGAACAAACCCAAACCACGTCCATTTCTTTTCTTCTAGCCATTTTAATCACCTCCATGCTAAAAGACATCAATGCTGAAGAGAAAGATACAATAACATTTGAAGTTACTGTTAACTATGAAGGTATCTCATATAAATGGCTGAAGAATGGGGTAGAAATAAAATCAACTGATAAATGCCAGATACGAACAAAGAAGCTCACACACTCCCTCTCCATAAGGAATGTGCATTTTGGTGATGCTGCAGAATACAGTTTTGTTGCTGGAAAAGCAGCTTCATCAGCCACTTTATATGTGGAAGGTATTTGTCTCCTCGATTTGTATATTTAGTCACTTCTAGTGCCTTAAATAGCATCATGGCACTCGTTCTATTTATTTTTTTTTTTCTGCCCTAGCTCGTCACATTGAATTTAGGAAGCATATTAAAGACATCAAGGTTGTGGAGAAGAAGAGGGCTATTTTTGAATGTGAAATTTCAGAACCTGACATTCAGGTCCAGTGGATGAAGGATGGACAAGAACTCCAGATTGGTGACAGGTAAATGATTGCTTCTACACCATATTAACTTTTGTTATGTATTATCCCCCAGGAAATAACCTGTTCATTTTCTTTTCTGATGTCCTTAGGATGAAAATTCAGAGAGAGAAATATGTCCATCGTCTCATCATACCTTCCACAAGAATGTCTGATGCTGGTCAGTACACTGTAGTAGCAGGTGGAAACACATCCAGTGCCAATTTGGTAGTGGAAGGTCGTGACATTCGTATCAGAAGCATCCGTAAGGATATTCAGGTATGGCCTATACAGAAGAATAAATATTTCATATCTTTGTCACTCAAAGAATAATGCAAAGTAACAACAACAATATATAACCAGCAAGAGTCCTAACACAAAAATCTGTAATCATAAGGTCAGAGCCACCTTCTAGGAAACTGGAATGTAGGACCATCTGTAAAAACAAATGCTGTTTCTAATATTTATCCTACTTGTTCAAAGGTCATTGAGAGACAAAGAGCTGAAATTGAATTTGAAGTCAATGAAGATGACATTGAACCACAGTGGTACAAAGACGGTATTGAGATCAACTTCCAATATGAGGAAAGATACAGTTATGTGGTGGAAAGGAGAGTCCATCGAATGAGCATCTTTGAAACCACTTACTCTGATGCTGGAGAATATACTTTTGTTGCAGGACGGAATAGAAGTTCTGTTGTTCTCTATGTGAATGGTATGTGTCCCCACAAACAATGCTTTGACTGTATTTATTACTGTGTGTTTTTCTGATTTCTATATAACTTTTCTGGAATTCTAACTCTGAAAGATAAAAAAATAAAAAAAACAACCCAAAAAGAATCTTATGTCTGGAACACTACCAAAATCCTCATGTACATGGATGTTTCTTGCTCTACTGAAATAGCTGACTAGCTGATGAAAATGTTATAGCAGTTCTTTTCCCCACTGTATTTATTTAGACCAGGAAATTCTCAAGTCCACATAAAATTAATTTGTTCATATGGAGAAATATGCCTTGCCAGAGGGATCAATCTAACAATTCTTGGACACATTTTGCCAGAAAACACGCCAACACAGCTAATTATGTTAAGGCACTTGCTGCTAGATCATTCTGCCTTTATCAAGGAAAGGGCAGATTTTCATGGGCATGTAAGATTGGGAATATTAAGATTTAAAAATTACTTGCTAATATTTTTCAAGCCTTGATAAATATCAATAATGAGATTTCTCTCTCTCATTCTCCCCCCCACCCCCAAATTTGCAGCTCCAGAGCCACCCCAGATTATTCATGAGCTAGAGCCAACCACTGTGGAGTCTGGCAAACCTGCTCGCTTCTGTGCTGTGATATCAGGCAAACCCCAGCCAAAAATTTCGTGGTACAAAGATGATCAACGGCTTTCTCCAGGTTTCAAGTGCAAATTTCTTCATGATGCACAAGAATATACTCTATTGCTGATTGAAACTTTCCCTGAAGATGCAGCAGTGTACACCTGTGAAGCAAAAAATGACTACGGAGTTGCTACAACTTCAGCTTCGCTTTCAGTAGAAAGTGAGTGTCCTGTGCTCATAACAGTGTCTGTGAAATAAAATTGTCAAGTTGTGTGTAATCTTTTTCATGTTTAAAAATTACTTCTTTTTCTTACCCTTTAGTCCCAGAAGTTGTTTCTCCTGAGCTGGAAGTGCCAGTGTATCCACCTACTGTCATAATACCGCTACGTGATGCTGTTACATCAGAGGGCCAGTCTGCTTGTTTTCAGTGCAGAGTTACAGGCACAGGTAGGTTTAATGAAATCCTGTACATCTTTTCATCTCAGAATTTTTTGTCTTGAACTCAGAAAAAAGGCAACAGTATATGTGCAGGGATCAATCTTTCCCTAGAAGTAGAACTATTTTATATACTCACGCAACAAAGTGTTACTCACTGACAACTATCAGTTAAGCAAGTCATATGTCAAAAATGGCACCAAGCATGGAAGTTATAAACTGTCATAAACATTAAGCACTTCTTAAAAGCAGGTCCATTTAAAAAAATTGTCTTCGGAAGCTTCTCAGCATTTCAAATGCTAACTGATGTTGGAAAACTGTCAGTGAGTAAAATGCAGTTTCAAAACATGTAGTATCATGGTGGAAAAGCTTTATCATTTTAAATTAACATGGCAAAGTTTCTGATGACACACAGTGTTGTGTCAATTAACTAAACATACAGACTGAAACTGTGCCTCAACCTTTATCCCAAGTATTTTGTAGCACTCTACAAACAGTAAACCACAATTGCATTCTTTTTCCTAGCATAAAAAGGTGTTTGCTCATTGTCTTTTTAAATGTAGATTTTCCTTAAATAAGTTTGCTAGTTTTAGTTCATAGAATATCATTCTACAACTGAAATAATTATTTCCAGGTTAACACAAAACCAAATAAAACTACCTTGAGTGTGACTAGTAATAAAATATTCACATGGTAAACTGCAGAATAAGATCCAGTTCTAATCTCAAAGATTTAGTTATTTAAAGATAAATGAAACTCCAAATTTAAAAATAATCCCGACTGATAGCTGTGTAGAACACAGCAAAACAAGAAAAAAAAACCCCAACAACAACAAAAAAACCACAAAAAAACCAAAACCCAAACACACAAAATTGGTAATATACATATATATGCAAATATATATAATTTCCATTGCCTTCACTTGAAATCAAACTCCATTTTTTTTTTTTAAAAGCTTTACAACAAATCTGCATTAGAAATGATACTAAAACTCAGGAAATGTGTGTTGGAAAGACTGGCCTGCCCTTGTGCAAAGTATGCTATCGTAACTTTTTTTACAAGAACTGTATTTATGTGAATGTGGAAGCTGCCTTTACAGCACAGAGCATAAGGATCCTTTAATCTAGGATGAAATTACACACTATGCAACTGGCTATTGAAAACACTCTCTCTTCTGATGACAGTAACAGCACGCTATCGTACAAAAACATTTGATTCATGATGTAACATAGTGCCAGGTGGAGAGGCAAGGTTAAAGCTGGCTGCAGTTGTCTTCTTTCCCAAGTCTACAAGAATCTATATGTCAAATAACAATTTATATAGGAATTTTACAAAGGTACAGAGCTAGGATATTTCTTGAGAAATATGAGGTGTATAACTTATAATATTTGCAAAAAAGCAAAAAAAAAAAAAGAGGCAAGGTGCTGTCTTTAGTGAAAGGATATTCAGTTTTAATTTCTTTAACCTGGTAAGCTCAACTTGGTGATTTTATAGGCTGTTTAATCAGGAATTGTAACAGAATCCATTTTCAAAAATGAGACTTTCTCTGATAGTGGTAGTAGCAAATTATTTTTAAATTTATACTTTGAGAGGAAAGGAAAAATCATTTTTACTCAGGAATATAGCAGCACCAGAATCAGTTTTCCCATATAAATATTTTCAATGCAGAAATCAAAACTTAAAGCAACATGTAGGCCACTTTCCACTGATCATATATTACCAAAGTAATACAAGGCATATTTAAACTTAAAAAAGATACTTGAGATTAAGATTTCTGACAGATATGAATATAAAAATAGTGTTCACTTACTAGTCTAATATCATAACTTACACATTTTTTCTTCTTTCTGTTGCTTGAGTAGATCTGAAGGTCTCTTGGTACAGCAAAGAGAGAGAGATCAAGCCATCACGGTTTTTTAGAATGACTCAGTTTGAAGACACTTACCAGCTGGAGATTGCTGAAGCTTATCCTGAGGACGAAGGAATCTATACCTTTGTGGCTAGTAATTCTGTAGGCCAAGTGACAAGCACTGCTACCTTGAAGTTAGAAGGTACAGTGTGTGATTAAAGAAGATTTTTTTTTTTTTTAGGTCATGTTCCATTACTAATCTTACTTTAAACTGATGATTATATGTGAGTCATTGTCTGTCATGTTGTCTTTTAACTCAATTAATTGCTACCATTTACAATATCCACAGCATCCATTTATGTCTCCAAAATATAGGTCATGCACAGGAAAACTTATTTCATGATTTTTTAATGTTCCACGCAGCTCACCTTTTCATTCTCTCCAGTATTATAATCTGTCATGCACCAAATGTGGCAGAAACCTTTCTCATAGAAGTGCTTTGCTTACACATTCTTTGATTTGACTGTGAGGAGAATCTAGTAAGAGTTTTTGTATAAAATAAATTACTTTGAAAGTGTTTGAAAACATGTTAAATAGAGGTGTGTACCAGGTAGCAAGTAGTTTATATTCGTATGAATTGATGAAACATTGACCAAAGTTTTAGAGCAGAAATATTGTCTGGAGAATTTGCTATTTAAATTCTATATTGTATTTTATATTATTTAACCATATATTTTTTTATTTTGTTTTCTTTTTGCAACAGATTTCATAAATGATGAATTAGAATAATTCAGGCTGTTAAGTTGCAAGTTAGAAAAACAATCTTGAAAGAGAGAATTTATTGTAGTGTAGGGTAAGAGATTAAAAGTTGGCATGCTTCTTTTCAGGATTTAAAAAGGTTGAAGAAGTTACATCAGAGTCCCATTGGCATGTTTCTTCATCTGTTTCACTTAACGAGGAGTCTATTGGCCAAAGGCCCACCTTTATCCAGCCTATTTCAAGCTGCAGGGTATGCAGCGGGGAATCAGTCAGATTTCAAGCTAGAGTCTCTGGCATGCCCAAACCAAAAATCCAGTGGTTTCATAATCAACAACTCATGTTGCCAACAAAAGACTTAGTTTTCCACTTTGATGAGTCAACAGGCACAGCTATACTGATAATAGTAGATGCTTTCTTAGAGCATGCTGGGCAATACGCTTGCAAGGCAAGAAATAGTGCTGGAGAAACAACTTGTACAGCTACACTTACAGTGACTGCAGAAGGTAAAGCCCCATTTTTACTTCAAAGGGATTCAATTTGTTGTATACCACACTTTATGCTGTTACTAATGTTCTTCCCTTGTTTCGCATCTTTTCTTTACCAGCTAATGTTAGTAGTACCCACCCTCTGTAACCCAGTCACTCATTTCTTCTGTTTAAGCTGTAACATTTGGAAACTTGAAAATTTGTATCGTGATACAGGTCAAAGAATAGAATCATTTTACTGAAGGCATTCAGATTTTTTAAACAATTAATTAAGTGATCTTTATAGCATTGATTTGAGGTATTTTGCACTATCCTGTAGGAAAAAAAGAAAAAGAAAAAAGAAAATACCTCCTTAAAAAGTTCCGTTATAAGTTTCCATACTAAAACGGACAACTTCAGTGAAGGAAGAGACAAGCATCAACTGCATGACTAGCTTAGGCACCACTTGTCACTCATAGATGTGAATGGGTAATCTTTGTGTCAAAAGTGTAGTGCATCTGGCATGCTGTTTTCAAATGAAGATCATTTATTTTCATCCTCCATGCTGTTTGATTTATTCAGAGCATGGTCCAGTAAAGTTCTTTAGATACTAATATTGTTATTATTTTTGTTACTTGATTACACAGTGCAAGCCCTAGATAGGCAAAGTTCTGGGAAAGATGTAAAAGAGTCTATCCGGTCACAGGCTATATCAGAACTTCATGTTGCTCCTCTCACAAAGAAGAACATTAAAACTTATCAAAAAGAATTTAAATCAGTACAACAGCCGTCACAGGAATTGGGTGTACAGGTTTTTGAAAGCATATCAGAAAGTTTGACCATGAAGGCTACATCAACTGAAGAAATGGAAGCCATGCACACAACAATTCTTTCCCAAACATCTCAGAGCACCAGGATCTCTATGGCCACTGCTCAGGAAATGAAAGATGTCCCTCCAAAGATTCTCTTGCAGCTCAGAGACATAACTGTGAAATGTGGTGACACTGCTCAGTTCATATGTGGCTTAGAAAATGAATTCTTCTCTGAGTTTCTCTGGGCTCATGAAGGTGAAAGGATAGAATTGTCTGAAAAATTGAAGATATCACAGAATGGAAGTGTCCTACTGCTCACAATCCTAAATGCCCAGCTAACAGACCAAGGACTGTACAGTTGTACTGTATATAATGCTTACGGCGGGACAACAACAGCTGCAGTACTAACAGTCAAAGGTGGTTATCTGACTTTTAACATTATGACTTACCTTTTGCAACTTCATTATCACTGCCTACAGCTCACTCATATTTCCTTTATTATCAGTATATAATTGAGAAGGCTCTAATAATGATGCTTTGAGATTCTTCCTTCCGCATATACAGCTCTATTCGTAAGTGACATGTGCAGTACTGGGAACTTGGTATTGTAACTTCATGCCTCTTCCCAACAAGTCACAGATGTCTGAGGCTTTTTGTTCCTCTGTCTTTCATGATACGTGGTGAGATGTAAAGAAAAACAGTCTGGTAGGAATTTTTACCTTTTCTGAATTCCTGAAGCTGGAGTTTAAGGAAGATCATGTCAGATAAGCAATGTTGAACTAGATACCTAGTTATTTCAAACTTTATGGGTCCAACTTGTTTCCAATAAATCCAAGGTTCCAATTCCAAGGTAGGCAATGTAAGTCAAAGTACTTGAAAGGATTAATGGGTGTAGGTATTGTACTACTGCACTAGTGAATGGTCTTCTACCTTTTACTCTCCCTGAGTTATAAGTATTTATTTTTGCTAAGACGCCTTCCACTTCTTCCTGACATCAGCACATTAAAATGCTAGTAGTCTTACCACTAGTGAAGGCACAAAAATGTATTATCACCACACTGTCCAGGTGTATTTCTGCTGAGTTCAAAGGAATCAAGAGCAGAAAGCTAAGATGAATCTTGAGGAAGCCATTGACCCTTTTGATTTTGCTTTTACATATTAAAGTTTCGTTCTGCACTCTTAAGCTGTGCAAAGCGCTTTACGTAATCTGCTGCCACTTTCTAAATTGAGGGTCTCGATTAAAAGGAAAGATGTACTTATATTAGGCATTACAGACTAAGTCTTGTCCCATGAAAGGCCTATAGGCTTAACTGTTATCTAGCATTAGTCCAGCAGGAATAGAGCTCTTAAATGTGTACTAGCATTGCTGTAGCACTAATATGATGGACATTCTTTCAATACTAATTACTGGGGGGTTTCCCCTAAGTATAAGGATATTTTTATTCCTGCAAAATGTCTGACCTAATCCTTTTCCTAACTTTATTCTTACCTAGCAAAAGAAGCACAAGCCAAAGCAGTAACAAAAATTACCCTTGAATCAGATACTAAAAGCTTTAAAGCAGCCAAAGATTGTCAGTTTAAAGCATCTGAAGTTAAGCAAGAATCTTCCAAGAAAACCTCGAGCTTGTTTATATCTACATCCCAAAGACCATATGAAACTGAGAAGCAAAGAAACAGAGTCTACTATCCTGATGTTGTGCCATGTGAAGACATCACAGAAACTGATGCCAAAGCACCAGAGTTTCTTGAAACTCTGCCTTCAGAAACCACTGTAAAAGAAGGAGATGATGTGTTACTCTTTTGTATAATGAAGGGTGTGCCTACACCTTGCGTGGTCTGGCTGTACAATCAGCTAATAGTTGAGGAGTCTGCACAGTGTTCCTTAAAACATGATGGGCCACTGTGCACTTTAAGATTGTTGAAAGTTGGTCAGAACCACAAGGGTATATACAAGTGCAGAATAGTTAATCCTGCAGGACAAGCCGAGTGCAGCACCCATCTGAGAGTGACAGGTTGGCAACTGCATGTTCCTTCCAAGTATCAATTCCTCATGCATAGCATCATTGCATTCCAGTACATTCATTCCCTGGGAGATGATAAAGAACGAGAAGCATCTCATTAGTCTGTGGATTGTTGAATGTTTTCTTCAGGGATTTAAGGCATGATAAAGGCATGTTACATTAGAAACTTTCCTCCACCTTGCAAAAAAAAAGAAAGCAAATCTTATAGAAAAGTGTACATTGCAAACAAGTTTGAAAGCATTTGATTACTCTGTTCTCAAAATTTATCAAGTGTTTGAATTATTTGGCATGCATTTATGTGTATGTATGTGTGGATTTCTGTATATTTGCAAGAGAGATCAGATGGTTTTACTACATATAGTGTTGATTGGCATATTTAGCAACAATAGCTCAAAAATCATTGTCTTTTTATTCCAGCTCCTGAAAAAATTATTCATGAGAAGCTAGAGGAAGAGATTGAAATGGAAGTGAAAGGTACAGTCACCAATTATGTTACACAGAATAATTAGTACCAGTAATTAGTAACATTGTGAAAAGTTTTTATCTGCTTACACATAGTGTCTGATGGGGAAAGAAAGACACACTTCAAAGCATATTGGAATATGTTGCATGTTTGTTTTGATATGCAAAGGGTTACCTGCATTATAAGGTTATTTAAGTTTTAAAATATGTTTAAAACTTCAAATTTATAATTTTGCAGCCATATTCTTAACTTTTACTTCATGCTTTGCAGCTATTCACAGAGCTTTTATTTGTTCAATTTCCTTTTGAATGCATGGAATAGTTTACTTCAGAAGGAAGTTATAAAAATCTTAATCATATTATTTTTAAACATGTTAGCAATCTAACATTAATCAGTTCAATGGACACTATTGGATGGAAGTATACTAGAAAGCATTTGTTTTTTAGGATATGTGAAAGCTACACATTCCTGTTGATTCCTTGCACTTTTTTTACATACATTAATTCATCATTATACATCTCTTACCTTGGCTTGCAGATAGCATACGTGGTTCATGTTGCTTGCTTTTTTCCCTGTGCATAACACTGTGAAGTTAGTGGCTGTATTAGTTCGAATAAACGCCTTCTCATTTCATATTAGCTAATTACTTACTTTTTTTTTAATATCTTTCAAAATATTTTTTCTCAATTGTTTGAACATTTAATCTACAAAGAGAAGGGTCAGAAAGGGCGTTTATTCTACTGTCTGCAAGTCAGGTAAGATTTTCTTCTTTGCCACCCAAAGACACACAGCTTTTCCAGGCAGCAAAAACATACACGCAGAAGAACATGTTATTTTGAAATTCATTTTTGCTTGTTCAAGAAGAAATTTCCACAGTCTGAAGAAAGAACAGACAACGAACGATTTTCGTGTCAATCTTTAAAACAGAGCAAGGCGTTGCGTTTATTCGAACAAATATGGTGAGTGAATTACTTTTTTTTCCTGGGTGTGTGATGAAATCTGTTGCATGCCCATTTTTTATTTCAATATATTGTTATTTCATTTTTTTCAATCACATGGCAGGCAGAGTGTGGCATGTTGTAACCCAGTCTCCTTCTCTTACAGAGCAGCACAGCAAGGTGAACCTCGAGGGACCCGAGACATCAGAAATGCTGGCTTGTCCCCAGAACTGCAAACCCACCTTCACACAGGGCCTCAAGTGTAGGTCTGTCTTGGAGGGGGACCCTGCACTCTTCCACTGCAAGTTGGTGGCATGCCCGGCGCCCCACATGGCCTGGTTTCACAACAACCGGCCGGTCCGCCAGGACTGCCGCAAGGTGATCCGCACTGAGAGTGAGGAGCACACGCATCATGCCAGCCTGGAGGTGCGGGATGTGCGGGACCACGATGCTGGCAGCTACAGGGTATTTGCTATTAACAGTGAGGGCTCAGCTGAGTCCACTGCCTCGCTGCTGGTGGCACGCAGTGGGGAGCTGCAGGGCTTAGGTTTCGCAGGGAAAGCTGAATGGATGCGGGAGAGCTGGAAGTGCCTACTGCAGCAGCGGCGGGAGGACCGACTGCGGGTGGTGCTCCGCTGCACTGGCTCGCCCTTCGACAAGGGACAGGAGGCCGAGCAGTTGCTTGGGGACCTCTCCCCAGCCCGGAGCATGGTACGAACCATCCGTTTCCAGAGGCTACCGCTGGCGGGGCCTCACCGTCCAGGGCTAGCATGTGGTAGGGAGCATAGTGGCACAGTGGTGGATGCTGAGGAGCTGCTGGATGAGGAGATCCGCTGGAAGCTGCAGCGGCTGCGGGAGGCAAAGAGGGCAGCGCTGAAAAAGAAGCAGGAATCCCTCATGTCCATGCCCCACGAGGGCCCTCCTGGGAAGCCCAGCCCACCTGAGGCAGCTGCCACCATGGATGGCTCGGAGCCCTTCACAGTGCAGGTAGTGAAGGGATACTGCAGGCCGAAGGCCGTGGGGGAGAGATGGCAGGTACCAGGTGGGCTCCTGGAGCCCTGCCCACCTGTCTTTGTCCAGGAGGTAAAGCCCCAGGAGTCTGTTGAGGGGCAGAGATGCACCTTCTCCTGCCTCTTCCATGGCCGCCCACAGCCCACAGTCACTTGGTACAACAATGCCAAGCCCGTGGGGCGCATCCGGGGCACTGCTGTTCACACCACAGAGTGCCGCTCTACACTGACCTTCCCATCCCTGCTCCCACAGCATGGTGGCACAGTGACCTGTGTCATCTTCAACCCACTGGGCACAGTCAGCACCTCAGCTGCACTCCATGTAAGGCAGCAGATGCCAATCTATGAGGCCACAAAGAAGGAGGAGGAAGATGAAGGGAAGAAAGAGGTGGAGGAGGATGAGGAGCAGAAGATGAAGGAGGAGGTGGAAGGGGAGAAAGAGAAGAAGGAGTTGGAGGAGGAGGAAGAGGAAGAAGAAGAAGAAGTCGGCCTGGCCTTCACAGCAGAGCAGGGACTGCCAAGTGCAGTCCCAGACTCAGACTTGCTGTCGCTACCTGTGGAAATCAAAATCACTGCCCCTACTCCAACACCAGAGCAAGACACAGAGCTAAGGGAGGCCATGCAGCCCTCTCCAGACCAGGCTGCTCCCACCATAAAGCACAAGTTCAAGTTTTCATTTGATGTGGGAAACGAGCCACCTCAATTTGTGGCAGAAGCCCCAGCACACATTCATTGCCATGAAGGGGAGGCAGTGGTGTTGGAGTGTGCTGTGTCTGGGCAGCCGCCACCAGCTGTGGCCTGGTCCCTGAATGGCCACAGTCTCTCTGCCAGTGAGAGGCTGAGGTTTGAGGAAGGCAAGAATGGCATGTACCGGTTACACATACGAGAGGTCTCTGTCACAGATGCTGGGCTGTATTGTTGTATGGCCAAGAATGTGGCTGGAACAGTGCAGACTGTCTCTGAGCTGACAGTGCAGCCTAGTGCACCCAGGTTGTATAGCAAAGATGGAGGCACTGAGGAACTGCCTGCCATGGACCATGTTCTGCACCTTCAAGGCCTCAGCACACTAGGGAAGGATGAAGAGGAACAGATCACATACTCCAAGGAGGACAAAGCCCACCTACGTTGGTCCCTGAAGCTGTCTCCGTCTCCTGGGGAGCACTTGGAAGAGGAGTGTGAGAAAACTCCTCCCTTAAGGGAAAGTGAGATGGAGGAAACGATGGTGCTGGGTATCATGGAAGTTTATGGAAGGCAAGAAACAGGTTATAGAGAAGAAAGTGTGAGGGATACAGATGGTGTTTCTGAGATGAGGCAGCAGAGGGGAAAAGCTGTCTCTGAGGAACACAGCTTTGGAATTGATGCTACTGAGCCGCACCCCAGCATGCCCAGGGAAGAGAATAAACTGGTGGCCAAGGACTCAAGTGCCAAGGAATTTTCAGAGGAGCTGGAGGCTGAAGGAGACAACATAGTACCACATACAGATACTCTGTCCTGGGACATTTTGAAGTCACCATTTATGGAAGTGAAAGAGCAAACGCATGCCTCTGAGCAGTCTACTCTGGCAAAGAAGTGTGATGACTCACAATTTTTCATTCCTATATCACCTGTGGTACAAGAGGAGAGTGATGTTTACATGGAGGAGAGTGATACCCCTGCCTGGGAGGCAATGTCTCCTGATGTGTCTCTTACAGAAGAGCCAAATGTGCCCCAGCTGCAGGACAACATTGCAAGCACACCAACAAAGGAGCAGTTTGGCTTTCATGACTTCTGTACAGAAGAGCAGCAGGAGGAACAGAATCAGGACCAAGAGGGATTGGTTGATATTGAACAGGACATCAAGGTTGATGATGATCTTTATAAAGAAGAAATTACTGATGATGGGAATGCCACACACTGGGAAACGCACAATGATGAACAAATGCTGCAAGAGTCTGATGCAGGCAACTCTTCTTTGGATCTAGTCCTCACTCCTCCTTGTGTAGAAAATTCAGAGCAGGATTTTACTGAGGAAGGTGAGGTTCACCTAGAAGTGCATTTCAAAGAGCAGCCATTGCCATCTGACACGGATGAAACTAATATCACATTTGATCTGAAGAAGTTTGCGGAGCCTTTCTCAGCTGCAGAGGCTGTGGACACAGAACAAACACAAGGCCCCACAGCTTTGGAGAGTGTGGAGGTAGGAGTCACTGGGCAGATCTCCCCTGTGCACCAAGATAATGTGATTGTGGAAGAGATGTCTCTGGGTGAGGAGCTGTGTCAGAACTACAGGATGCAGCAGGAGGAGGTCAGTGCCCAGGAAGAGGCACAGCCAAGGGAAATCAGAAGGGATGATCTGCAAATCCCTAATTGGGACCTTGGCAGCATCGTGGTATCTGCTGAAGAGGGATCTTCTGCTCAAGAAATTAATGAATCGGAGGTGAATGTCTGTGGGGAGGATTCACTTGAGGGACAAATTCATAGTTTTCTGGTGGAGACCACAGCAGATTTCCAAAGAGGAGTGCAGGAAACATGTGTGTGGGAGAGTGGGGAACAACTGGAGACCACAGACTCCCAGGGTGACAGCTTCATCATCGACTTGAAAAAAGCTGCACGTGAAAAGAAACCCCAGGTTGGGTATCAGGCTGAGGAGGAAGAAGGTTCTGGGATAGAAAAGGTCTTTGAGACAGGAATGAGCAGCTCCACCTGTGAGATAGAAAGCACAGATTCCCCTGAGGATATGCTCAGGGACACCCAACAGGAACCAAATATAACCAAGGGCTTCTCTTTTGGGCAACTCTTACTTGGTTTAATAATGGATGATCCTGTGGCACAGAAGGAGCAAAGGAAGGAGTCTTGGGACAAAAAGATGACTCCCACTGAAGAAGCCTCTGAGAATAGCCTGGATAGAGAAGGACTGTGGGAGGATATTTCTGCAGGTCCAGAGCCCAGTGCTGTTCAAACATCTGAGCTGGAGCCTGACTTGTCCCTGGCCAAGTATTTAAGGTCAACTGGGATGCAGGAAACTCCAGATCTCAAAGGAACAGTTCAGAAGGAGCAGCGAGAGACCATCACTTCACTGGAAGTGGAGGAGGTTACCTTCAGCATGGTTTACGATTATTACAACAACCAGCAGGAATTCACCCGATCCTTCTCTCCTGAGTCAGAAATGTCTATAGAGCTGGAGACTGGGAGTGCAGAGGAATCACCTGATTCGGACCGCTTCTACACACCTCCTTCCTCAGTAGAGATCTTTGAAACTGCTTCATCAGCATCCTACCACACACCGCTCAGCACGCCCGAGCGCTACTCCACACCGTCTGAGGGTTCAGGATACAGCACGCCACCTGAGCGCTACTCCACACCATCTGAAGGCTCAGTGTACAGCACACCACCTGAGCACTACTCCACACCCTCCGAGGGTTCAAAATGCAACACACCCTCGGAGCACTACTTCACACCCTTCGAGGGACCCTGCTCTGCATCAGGGGACAGCACACCACCAGAACGCTACCGGACACCCACTGGGGAGTATATGGATGCCCTGGCCGTGCTCTCCCTCTGTGAGAGAAGGCAGCAACCTCCAGACCAGCCACAGGATGAGGTGTTTAAGACCCCCTGTGAAGCCCTGGAGCCATCAGGCAAGGACATGCCACCTGCATTCCTCAAGGCCTTGAGCAGAAAGAGGCTGTATGAGGGTAGCACACTGAGCTTTGTGGCCAAGGTGGTGGGTGTGCCCAAGCCAGGGGTGAAGTGGTATCATAATAAATCTCTGTTGGAGCTGGATGAAAGAGTGCAGATACAGCAGGATGGGGACAAATGCATGCTGGAGATCACTAATGTCCAGAAAGCCGATGGAGGACAGTATCTGTGCCATGCAGTGAACATTGTTGGGGAAGCTAAAAGTATTGCGAAGGTGGAAGTTTTGTCTGAAGATGGGCGGTCACTAGCACTGCCACCCCCTGTCACCCACCAGCATGTTATACACTTTGACCTGGAGCAAAACACATCTTCAAGGTCACCTTCACCACAGGAAATCCTCCTGGAAGTGGAGCTGGATGAAAATGAGGTGAAGGAGTTTGAGAAGCAGGTCAAAATCATAACCAGTCCTGAGTTTAGCCCAGATAAGAAGAGCATGGTGGTTTCCCTGGATGTCCTTCCACTTGCCTTGTTGGAGCAAGCTGCAGGCTTGGCCGCAGAGGAGAATGAGGATGTAAAAATCGATTTCCAAGTAACTGAAATGCCTCCCCGCTTTGCTGTGCCCTTTGCAGATGTCGAGGTGACAGAAGGCTTGGAGGCGATGTTTGAGTGTGTGGTAACAGGCACTCCTGTCCCAGCAGTGCAGTGGTTCAGAGGTGACACCTGTGTGACTCCTGCAACAGGGAAATATGTTGTGAGACAGAAGGAGGGACTGCACAGTCTGAAGATCCAAAATGTACGTCCTTCTGATGGTGGCTGGTATCACTGTCGGGCAACCAATAGGCTGGGAGAAGCAATGTGTAAAGGCTCCCTCATAGTCATGGCTCAGCAGGGAGCATGTGCTAAGGTGAGCAGTGAGACAGTCACGGGCAGTGAACCACACAGGCCTCAGAAGTGTGACTTGCTTTCGAGTAAGACTATGAGCCTAGGTGACCAGTCAGAAACAGAGCTGGAGTTGGAGTTCGATCCACATGTAGATGATTCAGAGAAAGCGAGCCAACTGCTTGCAGTGACTCAACAAGAGCCACAAGTGGAAGGGGAGAAGTGTGTCAACATTAGTTTTGATGTGTTTCCTGAGCCATCCCAAGAGGAACGGGTTGAGTTTAAGGCAGAGAACTCGGAGAGCTGCAGATTTGAGTTTGAGGTCACAGAAATTCCTCCCAAATTTCTGAGGCTCATTTCTGACTACAGTACATTTGTTGGTGCCTCAGCATGCTTCCAGTGTCTCGTGACTGGTTCCCCCCACCCTACTGTCTGTTGGTACAAGGATGGGGTGTTGTTGGAAGGGGACAGGTACTGTGTACAGCAAGAGCAGGGTGGCTCTCATAGCCTTACTATTGAAAACTTAATGCAAAGTGACAGCGGGCAGTACAAATGTATAGCTACTAACAGTGTAGGAACTGCTGAGACTTGTGCTATGTTAACATTATACTAAATTTCCATAATTTATTTCAGAGTCTCTTTTGAAACACTAAATGCTTTTATGCTGTTGTTCACTGCAGGTAAAAATGCAGCACTCATTTTAGGGGCATTGTTTTTCATCTCTTTAGGGATGAAAACCACTCCATGTGGGCATATTTCTCTCACTTAAACTTGCCTTCATTGGGGGATTTAAGTGAGATTTAGTCTGTGCATAGGTCTTGTGCACACTTTCTGCACCGAGGTATATTTCAGGCTCCTTCCAAGCTCCTCACTTATTCTTGTAAAGGTATTTTAATTGACACTCATTTATGTAGGACTAATTTTTTTCATATAGTGTACATATTCCCGTGTGTCTGTAACAGTACAGTCATTATTGTTTTATGTAGGCTAGAAATCACCTGAAAATGTGGAAAACACCTTTTTATTGTAACCTAAAGGTATGGAATGCTAACTTATGCTTGCTGTTTAGTTTGAATGTAGTTCTGTGAAAGAACTCCTTAATTGATATTCTCCCTTCTCACAATGTTGTGTCAGAACATGTGAGCCTCACTGATTCAAATCCTGTGTTTACAGTTTCTATCACTGCAAAATTCTTACATCCATGGGCCTCATTTTACTGACTCATGCAATTAAATGACTTTTTTTTTTAAAGTCAATGGAATTATGCTGTCACAAAGAAAAGCAACACAATGGGAAGAAAATGAAAGTTTTGCATTAGTAGAGACTGGACAGGATTTTTTTCTCTATTACCAAGTAATAAACATGAAAACGTATTTTGTACTGTATCTTTAGAAGTTAAAGGGAAAAGAGAGGGAGCATAATAAATCAATGATGTAACTGTAAATTCATTAAAATAATTTTGGTTGTCCCCATATTCCAGTGTCATCCATAAAAAAATGCATAGTAGTAAAAAAGTGAGAGATTTTTATGCAGTATTCTTGTTTCACATTAGAACTAAATCTCTACATATTCCTTTTTTCTGGGTTTTGTTTTGTTTTGTTTTTTTAAATTAGAAACAGTTAAGTGCGCTATGTGTCAGGATGACCAGAAATAAGTAGAATACATTCAGTTGTTATCTGTGGCATTTTCTCAGCAGAAGAAATTTTTGCATTAATGTTCTCAATGTCAGCATATATTTTTGTATTTAAAATAATGCTAATATTTAAGAGGAGGAATGAGCAATAGCTGACATAATTAAATCAGAACTAAATCTATCTTACATAAACAATGATAAATTGATTAAGAAAATATGTTAAAAGTATGTTTATCAGAAGTTAAATAACTCTAATGCATGTGCCAGCTTTCCAGTTACCTGTATGCCAAGGTGAAACCTTGAGTTCAACAACCCCAAGCAAAAAATTTTTTTACTTTGATTACCTGTTCATGAGGTTCTTGCAGTTATTTACAAATTGCTGTCATTTGTCTTGCAAACTGCTTTAAGGAGTATGGTGATTTTAAGCATAACAGTACTACTCCTATAGTACAGTTACATTCATATTTCTAAGTTTGATGTGTCCTCATGCTGAGGTTAGCATGCCTCAAAACCTCAATAATCTTTTAAGTCTATCCCATCACTCACCTGGGATATTAATTTTTGATCAAAAGATTCATTTTGCCCAATTATATTGCTCAATATAAACTTGAAGTCAGGAGTGGCAAGTTCTAATGATCCAGCACATGCAATGTGTAGCACTAACTGATTCATTAGACAGCAGAGATCCTTACGGAAATTGGCATGAATTGTCTGATGTTATATGTCAGCTGTGACATGACAGGTCTTTTAGGTCCAAAGCCAAAGAGGTCACAGGGCCCTTTGGTTAGGTCCTAAGCAATTATGACGTGTTTTATTTGCACGTAAATGCACTGAAATTTTTAGTAGAAACTGGCCCATAACTTGTTTTTGAAGCCAAAAGCAAACAGGTCCAAGTTCATGTTCACATCTGAAATATATGGCCAGGCATCTTTATCTCTACCAATGTAACAGTGTTTGTGGTTTATGTAAGTTTAAAAGTCTTGTTTTAAGTTTCATACATCAGCCAGGAGCACTATCATGTGCTTATGGAGAGACAAAGTCTCACCTAAGCTACAATGATATAAATCTGGAGTAATTCTCATTTTGAATAAACTTACTCTGGGGCAACTGATATAGCTTAGAGCCATGACTGACCACCTCTCTTCAAAATTTTGTGCTTTCATAGGAATTACAAAATTCACAATTTCATTGTCAGGCTTAATGTCGTCTCGATTTCTACAAACCCAGTATCTTAAAAAAAGGATGAATTAAGTTTCTTTGTCATCAATGTATATTGAATGTTAACATGTATGGATAATTTGTGAAATAAATATGTAAATGATTTAAGTTTGTCGCTTCTTGTACTTTATTCATTTCACAGACATAGCTAAAATATGAAAAAGTATCTGTACAATTTTTCTGTCATAAATATCCAGGAACACACAAAAGCGCGTTAGTTTTTGCCACACTCCTGTATATATAGCATTCTCGTGTGTGTTAGCATAGGTTCCATTTTGCAATTTTTATACTTTATTATTGGCCCAATTATGCCACCCATTCTCAAATTCATTGGCACATTGTATTTCTGGGGAAATTGCTCTAATGGTTTAACAAGACTGGTAGGTAATACTGAGGGACTGGTGTAATTTATTTTTTTTTACCTAAGCATCTCTTCTCTGCAGTTAATCACTGTGTGCACTGTGCTATGTCATGTATATTGTGCTATTTGTGCCAAGATGAATAATTCCTAAAACTGTGTTCTTTATAGCTGTTATTGGAGTGCAGCAAAAATTAACATCTCACAATAAGTTTTGGAATTTAAAACACCGTAATTGAGACTTATCAAGGTTCACTCTTAGAGTGCCTGGAGATATTTATCTACTCACACTTCTTTTATTATTTTTTAACAGCTCGTATCTTTCCAGCATCAAATACTGCGGGCCTTAACTGAGTAAACATGACTCAGTGAGGACTACAGGATTTGATCTCTAAAAGTTTTCTTTGCGCCATGCTTTTCATGGATGATTTGTTCCATTCCTGGATACCTCAGATTTCACTGATGGTACTTGTGTCAAGTGCATGCAGATAGTGACACCTGCTTCCTGTCATTTTTAAACCACCGTTAGAAAAAAGTAGTCTTAACATATAAATGTCTAAATTCACAAAGGCAGGAAAAAGAAAAACCTTAAAGTGCTCTGTCCTCTTTTTCTCTGGTATTGTGGGAGTTTTAATATGCAACATTCTAACAGGGAGTTTAAAAGCAGTGATTTAAATTGATGACATTAAATCAAGGGTGCAAACTCGTGATTTTAGCTAATAATGGTGTTGTAAGCCTAAGGTCCAATGACAAAAACAGGGCAAAGCTGGTAAGGGAGAGGTAATATCTTAGTGTGCTAGACAAAAGATAGAGTTGAAAGAGATGAACTCACTGCACCAAAAGAAGGGTTGTGCACTGAAAAGTTTGTGTTATTTTTCCAATCCTAATTCTTGCCTTCTGCTTTTTCTTGGTGTTTTGAATTAAGCCAGAGTCTTAGCACTGTTCTGCTGTACTCGTTTGTATAAATGTACATACAAATATGTATGATATATACCACTTTAATTATATTTGTGAAATGCACTGATGTTGCTTGACTGTTACTTGCGCTATACACCCCAGGGGTATGCTGAACCCATACTGTGATGTCAGGTTCAAAGAGACACGCATGTTGATTTAGATGGAAAATTCTCAAGTAGCCTGGCAGCACAGTATGTCTTACTGGTTTTGGCAGTCGTGTATTTGATAGCAAGATGACCTCATGTTCTTTGTTAACTGCTGTACGGTATTGAGAAAGCCTCCAGATCTAGAAGAATAGTTGCACTAACACTGTTTATTGCTATCTACAAGTGTTCTTTTAAACATTCTAGTAAAACTAAACAATTTTTTTCCATACAGACATTGCTAGCTCTCTTATTGTGTCTTCAGAGGAAGGAAGAAGTGAAGGCTACAGCAGCGGCCTTCAGTTGCCTGATAGAGAGAAAACACTTGAATTTGAGCCTGAAAAACCAGTTTATTCCAGCAAAGCAAAGATGAAAATGGAGGATGGGGGCAAAGCCCCTGTTTTCCTTAAACAAGTCTCAAATGTTGAAGTCTGGCAGGGAGATGTAGCTAGGCTCTCTGTTACTGTTACTGGCAACCCCACACCCAAAATCCAGTGGTTTTTCAACAGTACGAAGCTAACCCCATCTATGGACTGTAAGTTAGTGTTTGCTGGCAATGATCACAGCCTCATCCTCCCATATGCAGGTGTGCAGCATGAGGGCGAATACATGTGCGTGGCCAGCAACATACATGGTGAGACTACATGCAGCGCCCACCTCCATGTGCAGCAGCGGATACCAGGAGTCCCTTGCTTTGCCAGGGAGCCGGAGCGTGTGCAGTGTGCACTGGGCTTCACCGCAGTCTTTGAGTACACTGTGGCTGGGGAGCCAAGTCCCAATGTGCAGTGGTTCAAGGGAAGTGAGCAGCTTTTCTCCGATGCACGTCATTCTGTTGCTCACCACCCTGATGGCTCGGGCTCCCTGACAGTGCGGGAGTGCATGGAGGAGGACACTGGGCTCTACACATGCAGGGCAGTGAACGCCCTGGGTGAGGCTACATGCTCTGCTGAGCTCCTTGTGCTGCCCAAGGAGCATGCTGTGTGCAGGCAGAGCCCAGCCTTGCAACATTCTGCAGTGGCAGAGGACCACAACCCCCTCTCCTACGAGGAGGCTGGTGAGCTTCCTGCCATGGAAGGAGTGCTCAGCCTTGAGGCCATGAGGGAGCCCCTGGCCCTCCTTCAGCTCCAGATGAGCCAGGAAGAGCATGTGCTGCCCAGGGAGGACATCTTGCCTAGCCTGCCACCAGCCTGTCTGGCTGCACAGGGTCTTGAAGAGATGCTTACCCAGGTGGCTACAACACAAGAGAGCACCAGGCTTCTGGCAGAGCCACTGCAAACCCTCCCTGCTGGCCCCCAGGGTGTGGTGCCTGCAGCAGCAGTGGAGACACAACTGCCAGGCTTCCTTGGGACTGTAGCTGCACAGATACTCTTGCCCAAAGAGCAAGTCATCTGCAAGGTGGCAGAGCAAATGGCTGCTCTGAAGACAGAGGCTTCCCAAGCCTTTCTACAGGTGTCAAGCACTACTGAGAGCTGTGCCATAGATGGTGACCACATCCAGGTCCTTGAGGGCTTCCAGGCAATTCAAGGTGAACAGAAGGCTGAAGCCAAATTTCCATCTGAATTGGCCTTCACTGGGGGCCAACCTGTCCCCCTGGAGAACGTTTCTTCCCTGCAAGCAGCAGAGGAAGATTTTGCTGCAAGAATCCATGAGGGACAGGCTGTGAGATTTTCCTTGCTGCTCGAAGAAAACCAGCCCCTGGAGGAGGAACATGTCACCAATCTTGACAGCCCACTTAGGCAGCATCCAAGAGCAGGGAGACAATCCCGTGAAACCATGTACACTCACCAGCTCCAGCCAAGCCAAGCCCTCAACAAAGAAAGCCAGCTCACTGCTCAGGTTCCCAAGAGCTGCAGCTTAGACATAAAGTCTCAAATTAGAAATGCACTCAAAGCTGCAGTGATAAGTGAGCAAAATCTCTTGTTTTCAGAATGGTTGGCTGATAAAGAAAACGTTGAAGTACAGACAATAAACATCACCAAGGAACATAAACACACCCTATGCACCTATGTCGTGACCACAGGAGGACTCAGTCCCATAGAAATCTCAGTTTCCCTGGGAGAAGTCAGCATTCAGACAGCTGACCAGAAAACAGTCTTGAAGGAGGCTTTTTATTCTCTTATTTGTGAAGAAAAACATCTCTTGACAGATGAAAAATCCAAAGCATTGCCAGTCGTCCCCAGTCCATTTGTCTCTGGAAAATCCTGTGATGAAACCTCTGAGCGGGAGACCCAGCAGGCTGAGAGGACTATGGAGGCAGAAATACCCCTGGAGCAGCCTTTGTCCGCACAAGTAATCAGCACTGTGACTGGGTATGGTCAAATCAAGGATGTGGGTGCGGCTGCAGCCACTGCTGATGTAGTGTCCACAGGTGTTCCCATTGAGACACCCACAGAAATACTGAAACAGAAGGAGAAAAGGGAAGAAATATGTGAGGAAGAGAGCAGAGAGGGTCTGGAAACTAGAACTGGGAACCTAGAGGATGAGCTGGGCAAAGAGAGTTATCCCGTCATACACAGCAAACTGGTCAACACTGTTGTGGAGGAAGGGGACAGTGTCAGTCTGGTGTCTGTCATAACAAATGTCAGAGAGGTGAACTGGTACTTTGAGGGTAAACTGGTGTCTTCAGGTGACAAATTCAAGTGTTTGCAAGATCAGGACACGTACACCCTAGTAATAAGCAAAGTGTGCGAGGAGATTCACCAAGGAGAGTACACCTGTGAGGCGCTGAATCAAGGTGGAAAAAGAGCAACAGCAGCAAAACTCACAGTTGTTAAAAGAGGTTGGATTACGGGGATAAAATATTGCCTTTCTAATACACTGCTGTACTAATGAAACTGCCTTACCTTGTGTCTATCTTTGGATACAGATACGATATTAACACCATCATGCCACCAGTCAGAGGGTCTCCTTTCTCTCTAGATTTATGGTCTCCTTTTACCACATTGCAAAGTGTCTCACTTCCGTCACCCCAGTTTTTGGTTGGGAACTTTGTTGCTTCCTGCTCTCATCACACAAGCACAGTCACGACAAGCCATATGTCAGTCCTGACCACTAGTTCCCATTGTTGCCTGTGAAGTGGACCTGCTCTTCTCACTTTTCTCACTGCTGCACTCTCTCTCACTCTTTAGAGTCATTTCATGGTTTTAGCACAATTTGTCATTCACACCATAATTTTTCACAGCTCCAGGATAGTATGATATATGTTTGTATTGCGTGGTTATTCTGCATCGCTATTGCACGCTGTTTTTCCAGTATCACCACTGTATTTCTTGATGTCATTATGCACCATAACACCATGGAGCCTGGTACTGCTTTCATTTCTTACAGATATTTTTTTTCTTTTACAGTCACTTTATGTGGATTGCAAATAAATCACCTTTTTTTTTCCTCCAGTCAGTCACTTCACTGTTACTTTCCAGACTGTCAGCTGGCAAGGCTTTGAGTTACTCTCTGCTTCTGATTTCAGTTGCACCAATCCTGAGGAGAAGGCTCGAATCTCTGGAGGTGGCTGTAAATCACGTGGCCAAGTTTACCTGTGAGGTAGAGACTGCTCCCAATGTCAGATTCCAGTGGTACAAAGCCGGCAGAGAGATATATGATGGGGACAAATACTCCATTCGCACCTCCAACTACCTCTCCACACTGGAGATCCCTAGACCTCAGGTTGTTGACTATGGAGAGTATAGCTGTAAGGCTTCAAACCAGCATGGCAGTGTAAGCTCTACAGCCCTTTTAACAGTGACTGGTAAGTACAGACTTCTCCTTCTCCATAAAATATCTTGGTGTATTGTAATGCTTTCACTGCTGTACTTAAAAAAGTTTATGGTAGGGCTCTTGATTGCTATTGTTATACATTATCCATACCTAATTTTGGTAGGCACAAGCATAGAGAAGGAATAATTTTTGACAATGCTGCTTTTAGGTGCCTAAAAAAAGGGAATCAGTGTGAAAAGTTTCAGAAGGGAAGAAAGATGGGGGGAAAGAGAATGTGAGGAACTACATCATCAACAGAATGGGATTGGTTTGTGAATACATTCTTGAAGAAAGTTTATTTAACTTCCAGACAACAAGAAAGCATACACTTTTAAATCTGATTTCTTTGGTGTAATAATCACTGTGCAATTATCCTCGCACCCTACGTTTATCCTGCAGCTATACTGGTGAGACAGGCTACGCAGCTATGCGTGTGTGTGTCATGGCCAGAGGGGAACTCTAATTGGGGAAACAGATCTTCTTAAACAAACGAAAAAGAGTTTAAAACTGTTTCAATTTGCAAACTTTTTTTGTCTATTCAGAACTATACAATCCTCTTCTTTTGTTTATCTTTAAAAAAAACAAACCACACCACCTTTTGGACTTTTAGCGTATGGTGATTTTTTTTATGCTGACTTTTCTCTTTGTGGGAGGAGTCTTTATGTGGTCTTTGCTAAGTGCCAGATGCTAGAGGCTAAACAAAGATGCACAAACTGTGAAATGCATGCAAACTTGTCCATCTTGAGGGAATGATATGTAAACGTGTCAGTCTTGGGGGAGGAAGTTGTGGCTTTTGGTTTATTTTCCCTTAGTTTGTACATTGCTGCAGAAATTCAAAATGCCCTCAAGCTCTGGAGCAATATACAGACCCAAGAAGTACAAAAACAAAAGCCAAAATTCATTATCTTTAATACTTCTTAATCTCCTTCACTGCTGGCTTCTTTTGCTTAAGAGTGTTCAGTGACAAACTGGCCCCTCTTGCTCGCCGTCCCTGGCAAATGTGGAGAAACGACATAAGCTCTGGTCCTCACCTCTGGATAACATTGAACCCCTTTGTTTTGCAGAAGCATTTCCGCCAACGTTTCTTACGAGACCTGAATCTATCACTACTTTTGTGGGCAAAAGTGCCAAGTTCCTGTGTACTGTTTCGGGCACTCCAGTCATCGACGTCGTCTGGCAGAAAGATGGCACAGTCATTTCACCTTCAGACCACCACAAGATCTCCAAAGTGGAAAATAAACATGTGTTAGAAATTTCCCTTCTCACCACCAGTGACAGAGGGGTTTACACTTGCAAAGCTTCCAACAAGTTTGGGGCTGACATTTGCCAGGCTGAAATGGTCATTATAGACAAGCCACGCTTTATTAAAGTTTTGCAGTCAGTGCAGTCAGCAGTCAATAAAAAAATACGTCTTGAATGTCAGGTAGATGAAGACAGGAAAGTAACAGTAGGGTGGACAAAGGATGGAAACAAAATCCCTCCAGGCAAAGATTTTAAGATTTACTTCGAAGACAAAATAGCCTCGCTTGAGATTCCTCTGGCTAAGGTCAAGGATTCGGGCCATTATGTGTGCACTGCCTCAAACGAGGCAGGAAGCAGCTCCTCTTCTGCCAGCGTCACAGTCAGAGGTAAGATAGTCCTACAGCCCCTATACCTTTGCTTTTCTTGATTTCCCCGTTTCTTCTTTTGCAGGCAAAAGAATTCTTTGGTCTGAAACCACGCTGTGAACTCTTCTCAGACCTGCCATCAGGTCCATTCACCTCTTGCTTGTTTCTCCTTCTGTCTTCTGCTGCACTGTGTGTTGCTTCACTATTTCTTTCACCAGCCAGATCCAAGAATTGCTCCTGCATGCAGGGGAGAAATGGATGGAGAGGGCAAAAGAAACCACAAGAACTGCAGCTCAGCAAAGATTATGCTGATCTTTTCAGAAGTCATGCTTTGTTCTTGTGCTAGGAACCAATCTTTCAAAGCTATGTATTTCAGCCTTCTTTCCTTTTTCTCTTTTCCTTTTCCCCTTTCTTCCCCATTTCAGAACCACCAGCCTTTGTGAAGAAGGTCGATCCATCTTATTTACTGACCCCAGGTGACTCTGCACGCCTTCAATGCAAAATCAAAGGGTCTCCTGAAATCCAGGTTACTTGGTTCAAGAACAATAAGGAAATCCGTGAAAGCAACACACACAGGATGTCCTTTGTGAATTCTGTGGCTGTGTTAGATATTTTGGAGATGAAAGTTGATGACAGTGGGAGCTACTCATGTGAAGCTGTAAATGAGGTTGGAAGTGACAGCTGCACCACTGAAGTAGTTGTCAAAGGTCTGTTCTTGCTGCTGCCAGTCTGTTCTTGAGAAAAACCTTCCTGTCCTTTTTTTTTCATGGGTGACTAATTCTTTCTTACTGCCTTTATAGAGCCGCCTTCTTTCATCCGAACACTTGAACCAGCAGAGGTAGTGAAGGGAACAAATGCCATTCTTCAGTGTGAGGTTGCTGGCACTGGACCATTTGAGATCAGCTGGTACAAAGACAAGAAACAGATTCGCAGTAGTAAAAAATACAGGTTGACCTCTCAGAAAGCTGTTATTTCTCTGGAGGTATCTTCATTTAATAGTGCGGATGTCGGTGAATACGAGTGTGTGATAGCTAATGAAGTCGGGAAGTGCATATGCAGTGCAACATACATCTTGAAAGGTCAGTGGGAGAGAGAAAACTCCACTAACTGAAGGGATTGGCAAGAACCTTGCATTTCTTAAAATGTCTTTTCTTTGGATTTGTGGCTTTGGATTTGTGGATTGGAGGGTGGGGAGGGAGAGTATCTTTTTCTTCTCTTAAAATTCTTAACTCTTATCTGTCATCAAAGCTATGAATTTGAAGGACATTGAGCTTAAAGGACCATGCATTAGCTCCCAGCTGGGGAATGCAGCTTTTCTCCTTGGCTGCTCTTTAGCTGAATTGCACCATATACTTCACATACAGTCTCATAAAACTGTCTTTAAGCAGCAGATTTCATGGGATGATGTGGTAGCAGATAAGCATTTCTTCTTGTCTCTTTTCTTTGAACTAGAACCACCATCTTTTGTTAAGAAAATCGAAAATGTGACAGCTCTGGCTGGAGACAGTATTACATTACAGGCTGTGGTGAAAGGGTCAGAGCCTATTTCTGTGATGTGGATGAAAGGCAAAGACATTATTCAAGATGATAACAAAGTGAGAGTGACGTTTGAACATGGTCTAGCAACACTGCAAATTACTGGTGTCCAACTGAGTTCTAGTGGCAAATACACCTGTGTGGCTGAAAATGATGCAGGGAGTCAGTCCTGCTTTGGTGAACTAGCAGTGAAAGGTCAGTGGAGTAGTGCGGTGATCCCTGAGTTGTCTCCCACGTGAGAGGAAGAGCAGTTTCCTTTTGTCCTTAATACCAGTTGTTTAACTCTGTTGTAGAACCTGCCAAAATCATCGAAAAATCTGAAATGATCCAGGTAACAGCAGGGGAACCAGCAATTTTGGAGTACACTGTCACAGGCACTCCAGAGCTAAAAACCAAATGGTTCAAAGATGGAAGACCACTACCTGCCAGCAAAAAATACAGGATCAGCTTTAAAAATAACATTGCCCAGCTCAAATTTTATGCCACTGAAATGCAGGACAGTGGCGAGTACACCTTTGAGATATCCAATGATGTGGGCATCAGCTCTTGTACTACCAGCTTCACTGTACTAGGTTGGTATTGACTCTGCAAAGAGCCCTGCTACTCTGCTCTGAGCCTAACAGAGCCAGAAGCAGAACTACGTGTCTGTTTTGCTCACATGTTGGTTTCTTTCATTTTTTTTTTTCACTCTCACAGATCGCACTGTCCCTCCCTTCTTTACCAAACCACTGAAGAATATTGACAGCATCATTAACACCTCGTGCCGCCTAGACTGCAAAATTTCAGGCTCTCTTCCAATGACCGTCTCTTGGTTTAAGCAGGACAGTGAGATCACTTCAAGTGCCAAGTACACAGTACACTTTGCAGAAGGCTCTGCGTCTTTGGAAATAAAACATCTAGATGCAAGTGATGCTGGGGTCTACATTTGCAGAGCCACAAACTCTGCTGGTAGCAAAGACAGTAGTAGCACTTTGTTTATAAAAGGTTTGGCAATTTGTTTCACATTTCTTGGAGTTTTACTTTTCATGTGATAATACTTTTCTTCCCTAAAGTGCAGGCCGTGTGTCTTACTCTTGACAATTGTTTCCTTTCAATGCAATCTAGAGCCACCCAGCTTCACTGTAGAACCAGAGTCCCAAGATGTACTGCCTGCATCAACCGTGCGTTTCAAAAGCACATTTAAAGGCACAACACCACTGACGGTGAAATGGTTTAAAGGTGATACTGAGCTGGTGACAGGAGGAGCCTGCTACATTATGACAGAAGCATTAGCAAGTTACTTGGAGCTTTATGCAGTCAAACCAACAGACTCAGGAAAATACACCTGCAAAGTCTCCAATGTAGCTGGTTCAGTAACATGCAGTGCAAGTTTGTTTGTAAAAGGTTTGCATTCTTTTAAACTCTCTTTCAAACTTTCAGCTGCTGGATTGACCTGGTGGCACTCTTTCTTGCCTTCTTTTTCCTGAACACTCTTCTTAAATCCACAGAACCTGCTGCCTTCAAGGAGAAGTTAGAGCCAACCCATCTGGTAAAGAAAGGTGGATATGCTGAGCTGACCTGTGAAGTCACTGGTACTCCTGAGATTAAAATCACATGGTTCAAGGATGACAGAGAGCTAAAAGACAGTGGCAAATACAGGATGTCTTTTGCCAAATCCTTGGCAATACTCCATCTTACAGATGTTGAGACTGAAGACAGTGGGGAATACATTTGCGAGGCCAAAAATGATGCTGGAAAAGATATTTGCAGTAGCATTGTTACAATTAAAGGTGTGTGTGATGTCCAGCCACCCGGGTTGTCTCTTTAAACTCAGTCCAGTTTTACAGGCTTTGAAAGTATTATTAATACAAACTGCACTCTCTCTTTTGCATTGTAGAGTCACCTTATTTTAGCAAGGAGTTTCAATCCATGGAAGTCTTGAAGGATTCTGATGTGGTTTTGGAGTGTGAGGTGCTGGGCACACCTCCCTTTGATGTGTTTTGGGTGAAAGATGATAAACCCGTGCGGAGCAGTAAGAAGTACAGAATAAGCACTGAGAAATCTTTGATTACCCTCCACGTTTTCAGGTTTGACGCTTCTGATGTTGGCGAATATCAGTGTAGAGTAACAAACGATGTCGGGAGCTGCCTCTGCAGTTCAGAGGTCACACTGAAAGGTTAGTGCAAGGTGCAGAACACCACTAGCAGGCTCTTAGTGTGGTTTCCATGCCACACTGTCATGCACCAGACCCATGCTTACATTACTGCTTTCTTCCTGCCAGAGCCCCCACAGTTCGTGAAGAGGATAGAAAACATTAGTTCCCTTCGAGGGGGCACGGTCGTGTTTCAGGCTGCTATTAAAGGCTCCTTGCCCATCACTGTGTCCTGGCTGAAAGATAATGATGAAGTGATTGAAGACAACAATATCAAAATGACCTTTGTGAACAATGTCGCCACTCTTCTGGTGAGGTCTATTGAACTGAAACATGATGGGAAATATTTCTGTCAGGCTAAAAATGAGGCAGGAATTCAGAGGTGTTCTGCTCTGCTGACTGTCAAAGGTTGGTCTTACCCTGAGGGCTTGCAGTGGTCTCACATGGTTCCCTTGTGATTGTGATGCCCTTAACACTCTATCTCCTTGTTTACAACAGAACCTGCTACAATTGTGGACAAGGCTGTGTCAATAGATGTGACTGAGGGAGACCCAGCAACCTTGCAGTGTAAATTTTCGGGAACAAAAGATATTACAGCCAAGTGGTTCAAAGATGGCAAGGAACTGACATTAGGCCCAAAATATAAGATCAGTGTTACCGATACTGTCTCAGTCCTAAAGGTGCTTCATGCAGAAAAGAAAGATAGTGGGGAATACATTTTTGAGGTTCACAATGACGTTGGGAGCAGTAGCTGTTCTGCCAACATTAATGTCCTAGGTGTGTATGGATTCTCTTTTATCATTGTTTTTGCATACAAAATCTTGTCTCCTGAGCCGACATCTGCCACAATCAAGGTTGAATTTTATACTTTGTCTTTTTACTCTGTCTTGAATAGATCTCATTATACCACCTAAATTCACCAAAAAGCTCAAGAAAATGGACAGCATTAAGGGATCTTTTGTCCACCTGGAGTGCATAGTGTCTGGTTCACATCCGATAAGTATCCAGTGGTACAAGGATGGCCAAGAAATAACTGCAAGTGAAAAGCACAAATACTCTTTCCATGATAATACTGCATTTCTAGAAATCAATAAACTGGAAGGCACAGACAGTGGCTCTTACACTTGTGAAGCAACAAATAGTGCAGGAAGCAACCAATGCAGTGGGTTCTTAACAGTCAAAGGTCTGTGCTCCTTCTTTGTCTTTTGTTAGCTCTCCCATTCATAATTTTGGAATTCCCCTGTCTCAGAGTAATCGTCTTTTTTCCTTTTTACATGTTATAGAACCACCATATTTTGTGGAAAAACCTGGGTCCCAAGAGGTTGTGCCCAATGCTAGGGTTCAGTTCAAAGCGCTGGTGAAAGGCTCTACTCCTCTGCAGATAAAGTGGTTTAAGGACAGCCAGGAGCTCCTCTCTGGAGCCAATCGATCTGTCTGGAAGGATGACACATCTAGCGTACTAGAGCTCTTCTCAGCTAGGACATCTGACTCCGGGAACTACACTTGTCAGATAAGCAATGATGTGGGGACTGCAACTTGCAAAGCAACTCTGTTTGTAAAAGGTGTGCAATTCAATGTTCTTCCCATCTTTGTGGTTCTGATTTTTCTGTGCAATTTGGGGGGAGGGAGTAGGATTTCTTTAAACCACCTTGAAGTTTATGAAGCCTCACTTTTTCCATCCATCTTCTAGAGCCCCCCAGATTTATTCAGATGCCAACTTCTGTAGTAGCTTTGCGTGAAGGACAGTCCACCACTTTCGAGTGCCAGGTAGTAGGCACGCCAGAGATCCACGTCACATGGTACCTGGATGGGAACGAAGTGACTGACCAAGCTAAGTACGGCATGTCCTTCATAGATGGTTTAGCCATTCTGAAAGTCACTCAAGCCAGAGTGTCAGATAGTGGGATTTATGTTTGTGAAGCCCGCAATGATGCAGGTAGTGAGAGCTGCAGCGTCGAGCTGAAAGTAAAAGGTTGGTTTTGAACATATTGTCATCACATAGCTGGGGTAATGGAGTAGGGGAGGCTTCTTCTCCCCTCAAAACCATTCAATGTTACTATCTACTTTCCCTTCATTCCTCTTTGTAGAGCCTCCAACATTTGTTCGGGAGTTGAGACCCACTGAGGTAGTGAAGGGTTTGGAGGCCACACTTGAGTGTGAGGTGACTGGTACTCCTCCATTTGAGGTGAAGTGGCTGAAGAACAATAAGGAGATGTTCAGCAGCAAGAAATATGCCATCTCCACCAAAGAATCAGTATTTACTCTTAATGTGACTAACTGCGATGTCTCAGATGTTGGTGAATACCAGTGCATTATATCAAATGAAGGAGGGAGCTGTTCTTGCAGCACAAGGCTCAGCTTGAAAGGTCAGTCCTCTAGGAAGCATACCCCAAGCATTACATCCCCTAGCTAAATTGTAGTGACTAGGATGACTTTATATGGTCTCTCTTTCTCCTTTTCCCTTTCCATGACTTCTCTTCCAAACAACAAACAAAACGACACACCACAGAACCACCATCCTTTGTCAAGAAGATAGAGAACTTCACTAGCATTTTGAAAGGTACTGCATTCTTCCAGTGCGTGATAGCAGGCGCTCAACCCTTATCTGTGTCATGGATAAAAGATGAGAAAATACTAGAAGATGATGAACACCACCATATTACTTTTGAGAACAATGTGGCCACACTGCAACTTGCCAATGTTGACCTCAGCCACAGAGGGAGATACACCTGCCAGGCAAAGAATGAGTCTGGCATGGAGAAGTGCTTTGCTTTGCTTTTTGTACAAGGTGTGTACAAGGTGTGACCCTTTGAACTCATCCTTGATGAGTACTTGGAAAGCCAGTCCCCTATCTGTGTAGCTAACTGCCATTTTTATACACTTTATACCTCAGAGCCTGCACGGATCATAGAAAAGGCTAAATCGCTTAAAGTCACTGAAAGAGATCCCGTGACTTTGGAGTGTACTGTGGCTGGGACACCAGAGCTCCGAATAAGATGGTACAAAGATGGCAAACAGCTCCTGCCCAGTAGATACTACACAATGAGCTTTGAAAACAACGTGGCCAGTTTCAGAATTGAACCTGTATCAAAGGAGGATAGTGGTACATACTGTTTTAAGGTTGAAAATGACTTCGGAAGTAGCACCTGTGAAGCTGTTCTGACTGTGCTAGGTTTGTATTGTCATTTGGCAAATTTGCCAATACAGCTGGGAGGAAATGAGAACATAATAATCTCTGTTTGTGAAAGATAGGCAAGAAGGTAACCAGTGTGTTTTTGCCATTTTTTGTGTTGGGCAGATCAATCAATTCCTCCTGCATTTATCAAAAAGCTAACCAAAAAGGATACCATTCTGGGATCTTCTATTCAGATGGAGTGCAAAGTTTCTGGGTCACTCCCTATTACTGCAAAATGGTTTAAGGATGGAAAAGAGATAACTGACAGTGCAAAATATAGAAGCCTGTGCCATGAGAACACTATGTCACTTGAGATTGCTAATCTAGAGCTGGAAGACAGTGCAAATTACACATGCAGTGTCTCTAATGTTGCTGGGAACGATTCTTGCAGTGCTGTCCTGACTGTGAAAGGTTTGAAACTCTTTTACTACTTCTTATTTGTGATAGATGCTGGGAAAATACCTTAAATCTTATGCTAACATAACACTCTTATACCTCTTAATGCTGAAAACTTGGTCTCCATACTTACCTCACTAATTTTGTTCATTCTTAGACATTTCTTATGTAACTGAGTATTTCTTTTTCTTAAAAACTGCAGAACCACCAAGCTTCTTAGTAAAACCTGCAAGCCAGCAAGCCATCCCAGATTCCACGGTGGAGTTTAAGGCCACACTGAAAGGAACACCACCCTTTACAATAAAGTGGTTCAAAGAAGACTTAGAACTTGTATCTGGTCCAACTTGTTTCATTGGGATTGAAGGGTCAACTGGGTTCTTAACCCTCTATTCAGTGGATACTTCTAGGAGTGGGCACTACACTTGCCATGTTTCAAATGATGTTGGCAGTGACTCTTGCACTACAACATTGATGGTAACAGGTGTGCACTCTTTCTTGTTGTATTGCAGTCTTTTCATCTATTTCTTTTCTTTCCTTTATGCCAAGCCCACCTCAGTGAACTTTGATACATTGCCAAGTGACTTCCCTAACCTGGGTTTGCAACACACAGTTGTTTGGCTCTTTTACCTCCTCTTTTCTTTCCAGTATTAATTCAGATCTTCCTGACCCCACTTTTCTGATTTTTTAGAACCACCCAAGTTTGCTAAGAAGCTAGAGGCGGCAAAAGTAGTCAAGCAGGGTGACTCAGCCCGGCTTGAGTGCAAAGTAAGTGGATCTCCAGAGATGAAAGTAGTGTGGTTCAGAAATGACCATGAAATTGTTGCCAGTGAAAAATTCCGGACATCATTTATTGACTCTGTGGCCGTGCTTGAAATGAATCATCTCAGTACTGATGAAAGCGGTGACTACATCTGTGAAGCTCACAACCCTGCCGGGAAGGCCAGCTGTAGCACCAAAGTCACAGTAAAAGGTTAGCTGTCCTTTTGTTCTCTGACTACATCCTATTTTCCCCTGGTGGTTTTATACCTTGGAAATCCACAGGAACATGAGATTCATTTCTTATTTCAGGACTGCCTTTTTCTTCATGTCATGTTCATTTCTTGATGCTCCCTCACCCCCACTGCCAGGGCCTGAACAAGAGAGATGTTGTTCTTAATGCAAATGAGTCCTAAGCTAGGTGTTCCCCAATCCTATGATTGTCAATGTCCAAGACAGACCATAGTGGGAATTGTTATATCAAGAAGCTGAAATATGAAGAAAAAGAACAGACACAAACTGATCAGTGTCAATTTTATGTCCTGTGTTTGAGACTACTACCAGCTAAATAAGTCCCATACCTTCTCTGCCAAGGGTCACCCCTCTCTTTCCCTTTTCTACAGAGGAGCTAAGAGCTCTAAATGCTCACCTACCTGCAAGATCATTTCATAGTGTGCCCAGAAAATGAGAAAAGTTCTTGCCCATTCTGTTGGTTTTCTCAGCAGTCTCGTTGTGTAGAAGTTGGTATCACTAAACTGTTTGTTGGTCAAATAGTTCCAGACTCCTTTCTAAAAATATTCCTTTCTTCCCTTGTTAGAACCTCCTGTCTTTAGCAGGAAGCCCTCTCCAGTAGACATGCTCAAAGGAACTGAGGTTAGCCTGGAATGTGAGATTTCGGGAACACCACCATTTGATGTTACCTGGTACAAAGACAGGAGACAAATCCGCAGTAGTAAGAAGTATAAGGTTACAGCCAAAAACTACCATACAAGCATCCGCATTCTTAATGTTGAAGCTGCAGATATTGGTGAATATCAGTGCAAAGCACAGAACGATGTAGGAAGTGACACTTGTTTCTGCACTGTGAAGCTGAAAGGTAAAGTATTGGCACATACGCCTTCTGCAGTGCTCCCAATGGCACTGCATTGCTCTTCTTTACATAGACACTGCGAGTATTTAGTGTAACTGCATATTTCTTCTTCAGAACCACCAAAATTCTTGACTAAAATAAACAGCATGACTGTTGTAGTTGGTGAACCAGTAGAATTACAAGCAAGAGTGGAGGGCTCCCAGCCGATTTCTGTGCAGTGGCTTAAAGACAAAGAGGAAATTATCAGAGAAAGTGAAAACACGAAGATCACATTTATGGAAAATATTGCAACTTTACAACTTGTGTGCACAGAGACAAGCAGTGCTGGAAAATACATCTGTCAGATCAGAAATGATGCTGGAAGTCGCGAGTGCATGGCTACCTTAACTATTCTAGGTTGGTAAAAAGCACAAGTTCATAACAGATTTTTATAAAGTTAGGACCTTGGCTATTTAATGTCATCTGTATGCTTTGCTTATGCCCTTGAGTTCAAAACAATCAAAACAGAGAATCCTTGTGTCCTCAACAAGCAGTAGTCAGGTTCTTTATTTCCAGTTGTCCAGAGATAGGGTTGAAAGGAGCCACAAGCCTCAATATTGTAATAGAATCCAATTGACTTGATTTCTAAGTCATATATTCTGCTTATGCCTGTTTGGAGAGGGACATACAGTTGCATTTCTCTCCTAGGAGTTCAAAAATATTTTTACTTCATTCTGAAATCTCCAGTTTAGAGTAGAATTAAGGGTGGAAAAAACAGAGCTGAAAAAATTCCCCAGCCCAACAAACTGAGATATCTTGACTAGCAAATGTGTGAGCCCCATCTCATAGTGCTGTAATACTTATAGCTAGTACTAATCAAATCCTGTTTTCACCATACATATTACCTGTCTCTCCTTCCAGAGCCTGCAGTCATTGTAGAGAAAGCAGAGCCGATGAGAGTTACTATAGGAGACGCCTGTACTTTGGAGTGCAAAGTGGCAGGCACACCAGAGCTTTCCACCGGGTGGTTCAAGGATGGTAAAGAGCTGACCAGCAGCCAAAAATACAGAATTACTTTCCTCAATAAAGTGTCTACACTTAAAATTATGGATGCAGAGAAGGAAGATGGTGGATTGTACACTTTTGCAGTGCAGAACGACGTGGGGAAAAGCAGTTGCACAGCATCAGTTGATGTTTTAGGTTGGTTGGGTTGCTTGTCTTCTATCTTAAAAAAACTTTCTTTCAGTCATATTCTTTCTCCTTTCTTCTACTCCTTCCCTTCTTCTCTCTCTAACCATGGATTTATTATGTTTTCTTATGCAGATCGAATCATTCCTCCTTCTTTCACGAGAAAACTAAAGGATACCCCTTGTGTCCTGGGTTCCTCAGCATTGCTGGAATGCAAAGTGTCTGGTTCACCGCCCATTTCTGTTGCCTGGTTCCAAAATGGAATTAAGTTAGTTACTGGGGAAAAACATCAAATCTCCTTTTCAGATAACCTATGTATTTTAGAAGTGAATTCACTGAGCGACTCAGATACTGGAACTTACACCTGCAAAGCTACAAACGTAGCTGGTTCAGATGAATGCAGTGCTGTATTGACTGTACAAGGTCAGTATATGATGACCAGTAAGCTCTCTGAGCAATTCTTTTCTCTTTCTCTCTTGAAATTGCCTATGGCCTTTTGTAAGTATACTTGGGGAAAATTATTGACTGGAAAATAAAGATTTTTGTTCTTTATCTTTAGTAGGTATGTGGAAATGCAAGGGTTATGCTGTAGCAACCAGTCTTATCTATCTTTTTTTCTTGTGTGTTTAGAACCACCTTCTTTTGAGAGGACACCAGAGCCTCTGGATGTCCTACCAGGCACAAGCATCACTTTTACATGTGTTATCAGAGGAACCCCTCCTTTTAAGGTGAACTGGTTTAGAGGGGCCAATGAGCTTGTGCCAGGAGACAAATGCAATGTCTACTTGGAGGACTCCATTGTGGAGCTTGAATTATTTGATGTAACTCCTGTCCAAAGCGGAGAGTACACTTGTCTAGTGACTAATGATGCTGGCAGGGCGAATTGTACAACACACCTTACAGTAAAAGGTTTGTAAAGATTGCATCTCTCTATTTACCTTAAAATATTGTTTCCTCCCCTCCATTTGTCCTGTTGTGCTCAACATTTGTGACTTCTTACCCTTCACTAGAGCCGGCTGTCTTTGTGAAGAAACTGAGTGATCAGTATGTGGAGCCTGGCAAGCCCATTATCCTGGAGGGCACTTACACAGGCAGCCTGCCCATCTCAGTGACATGGAAAAAGAATGGCTACACCATCACTCAATCTCAGAAGTGTAGCATCACCACCACAGAGAAATCCTGCATTCTGGAAATCCTTGACAGTACCAAAGAAGATGCAGGAGAATACGCCTGCCATGTTGAAAATGAGGCAGGAAGAGATGTTTGTGAGGCTGTAGTCTCTACGCTAGGTGTGTGGTCCCTTTGCTTCTTTTTCTTGCCTGTTCTTTCAAGGGTATGCTTTCCAAGGCCTGACACTGTAATGAGCCTATCTAATTGCTTCTGTTTTTTAGAACCTCCCTATTTTGTTACACACTTGGAACCTCTTGAGGTGTCAGTTGGGGATTATACAACATTGCAATGCCGTGTTGCTGGAACACCAGAAATCACTGTGTCTTGGTACAAAGGTGATACAAAACTCAGGTCTACTCCTGAGTACAAAGTGTTCTTTAAAGACAACGTTGCTACACTTATTTTCAACAAAGTGGTTAGCAATGACAGTGGAGAATATATCTGCAAGGCAGAAAACAGTGTAGGAACTGCATCTACAAAGGCTCTCTTAACAGTTCAAGGTGATGATTTTTATATTAGCTTGCTACAAATTCTTTTGCTCTTGCAAAACTAAAAAAATTTGCTTCCTTGGGTATATTTATCTTTTACTTGCTTTCTTCTAGAGCGCAAACGACCACCCTCCTTTGCAAGAAAATTAAAGGACATTGAGCACCCTGTGGGTTTACCCCTTAAATTTGTGTGTCGGCTCAATGGCTCAGAACCTATTACTGTGACTTGGCATAAAGATGGTGTGCTGCTAAGCGATGACCACAATGTACAAACATCCTTTGTAGACAATGTTGCAGTTCTGCAACTGGTGCGAACCGAGATGAATCATACTGGGCAGTACTCCTGCACAGCCACCAATGCTGTGGGCACTGCCACCTCAAGTGCTAGACTCACAGTGGCAGGTGTGTTGACTTACAAAACTTTTGCCTGGATCACAGGCTCCCCCTTCCCATTTCATGCATGCAATGGTATCCGTGTGTCGGACTAGCTTTCTCGTGAGATATGAGTATTACACTGTTTTCTTGTGTTTCTAGAACCCAAGCAAGCACCTGTCTTTGACATCAAACCAGAATCTATTGATGTACCTTTTGGAGAAAGTGCTGACTTTGAATGCCATGTTACTGGAGCCCAGCCAATACACATCACCTGGTCCAAGGATGGTCGGGAGATCCGAACTGGAGGAAACTTCAATATTACATTTGTAGCCAACATAGCTCACCTTCGAGTGCTCAGAGTGGGAAAAGGAGACTCTGGCCAATATACTTGCCAAGCTAGTAATGAAGCTGGGAAAGACTTTTGCTCAGCCCAACTCAGTGTCAAAGGTATGAAGATTAAGTGTGTGTTCTTTTTCTTGGGTAAAGAGACCTCTTTGTTACTGAGTCTAATCTTCCACCCTTTCCAGTTTGGAAATGTACAGAAAGTAGCTTTCCAGAAAGCAGATATATACCATGTGGTGACCTTCTCCTATCATACTGCATGACAGTAGAAGCTTCATGTGCCTGCAAAATCTCCAAGGGGAAAGATCCTCTTGTGAAGCTGTTTGGAGAGTTGCATTCACCCTGCTTTTTACTTTGTCATTAATGCTTAAGCTACAGTCACGGTGGTATTCATACGTAGCAATTAGTATATGGGGAGCAGTGATATGGTAAATACAGAAACGTTGCATTTGTAGGCCAGCATTAGTGACTCTTTCAAATTTGCTAAAGATTTCAACTGCAGTTCTGAATTGCTGATTTAATCTAAACTACACATCACTTAAGTTCTTCATGCAGAAATATGCTTTAAAGATATGTAAGCAAGTGAAACTATCCCTACCGTGTTTCTGCTGCTCCTGGGGTGAATGGCTTGTCAAATCTTTCTTGCTGGCCTGGGAATATTTTTGCCCCTCAAAGGTAACAGCAAAATTTCTCTTGGGTGGAGCAATCATCCTTCATGTGTTTTTTTTACAGCTCCAACTGTCAGATGCAGCAGGCTCCAGAGTTGGCAGAACGTAGTTTTAGTTGTTGTCTTTGTGTTCTTTTCTCCATCTTGCTTCTTTCCTTGAGGGGAAACTCTGGTTGGGGATATAGCCAGCTGCTGTAGCAAGCTTACTTTGTTGTGCCCCAATACTCTTGTGCTCCCCATAACTCTTGCTCAGCACTGTAGATTTCACATGGCAAACAGGTATACCATCACTCTTTACATACTTATCCTGTTCTGCAGAACCTCCCAAGTTCCTCAAGAAGCCTGAAGCTTTGCGGTTCGTGAAGCAGGGGGACACAGTTCAACTGGAATGTAAAATCAGTGGCACACCAGAGATCAGAACCGTGTGGTACAAAAATGATCAGGCACTCCAGGCAAGCGACAGGCTCCACATGTCCTTCATAGATTCCGTGGCGATGCTAACTGTCTTGGGTGCCAACACGGAAGATGCCGGCGATTACATATGTGAAGCCCATAACTCTGCTGGCACAGCAAGCTGCAGCACTTCAGTCACAGTGAAAGGTTAGCTGCGTGGCTCTGCACGCCACCAGAATCCCTGGCTTCTCGGGGGGAAACTCCCAGCTGCACATCCCGCTGGACAGGGAGCTGCTGCTATGGCAGTTGGTAGCTGCTGGGGCAGTGTCTCTCCAGCTGCTCTCACATGCAAAGGCTGCTGTGTTTAAGCAGCGGAGACCAAGCAGGAAATAGTGGTGGGTGTTCACTGTGCAGCCATTCCCTTGTCTCCCCATTTAAGTCAGTTGCAAGCTGAATAAGGCAAGCTTGTCAGCTCACAAGGCAAGCATGGGTAGATGAGCCATGGTGAGGGAGCTGGGCATACATTGCAGCCATCCCTCTGCCTTCTCTTTATACACAGTAATCCTGGCAGGAATGAAATTTAAGACGGAAGAGGAGGCTGTGATGCTGAGCCTCACTGATGGTAGCTTTTGTGACTGGAAACAGGCGGGGAAAGCTGGAATGTGGTCCTGGAGAGAGGGGAGAGTGGCTTTTGGGGAGGAGCACTGAGCACTGACTCCAAACAGGTGCAGAAGTGTCACATTTTTTGTCCTTGGGACTCTGAGTGCTGGGATGGCTTGCTGGGAGATGCCAGGGGCTCAACATTTTTTAGAGGTGAGGCCACATATTTGGAAGCTAAATATGGGTTTACAAGAATAAGTGTAGGGCCCCTTCCTGAATGTATTGCCTCCTGCTACTATCCAGAAACCCACCCAGGAAAGCAGGCTCACAAATTATGATGTGATTCTTTTTTTATAGAACCACCTGTTTTTAGCAAGGTGCCAAGCCCTGTGGACACACTTAAAGGCTCAGATGTTATCCTCCAGTGTGAGATAGCAGGGACTCCACCCTTTGAGGTGGCTTGGTTCAAGGACCGGAGGCAGGTCAGGAGCAGCAAGAAGTTCAAGGTGACAGCAAAGCACTCCATTGCCAGTCTTCATATTCTCAATCTGGAATCTCAAGACACTGGAGAATATCAATGCAAAGCTATGAATGAGGTGGGAAGCGACACTTGCACCTGCCCAGTGAAATTCAAAGGTTTGTATGCTAGACAATCGACAGCATCAACGCCTTCTTTTCTTGATCTCCTGGCTGTCCCTCTTCCAAACAGGCGTGCATGATTAATCCTCCTCTGCCTCCTTGTTTTTGCCATCAGAACCCCCACGCTTTGCCAAGAAGCTGAGTGACACTGCAATCTTCGTTGGGGAACCAACAGCCCTGCAGGCAGTGGTGGAAGGATCCCCACCAATTTCTGTTGTCTGGCTCAAGGACAAGGGTGAAGTTATTAGGGAGAGTGAAAATGTCCAAATGTGGTTTATGGACAACATTGCAACTCTTGAGATTGCCAGCGCAGAGGGAGCTGATGTTGGGAAGTACATCTGCCAGATCAAAAATGATGCTGGCATGCGGGAGTGTTCTGCCTTTTTACAAGTCCTAGGTGGGTATAGCCTGCTTCACAGGTACTATATCTTACAGCTTGCACAATTGCCTCTACCAGCCTTTGTTTTTCTGCTTATATCCTGTACTCACCAGTTTACGGGTAGATTTCCTGGTAACACACTGACCCCTCCCTTCCCATTTCAGAACCGGCAGTCATCTTAGAGAAGACCGAGCCGATCACAGTAATGGCTGGCAACTCTTTTACCTTGGAGTGCAAAGTAGGAGGAACACCTGAACTTGTCACTACGTGGTATAAAGATGGCAGAGAACTAAGGAGTGGCCGCAAATACCAAATTACCTTTTTCAACAATATATCCACTTTGAAAGTCTTTTCTGCAGATGGGGGAGACAGGGGCTTGTATACTTTTGAGGTGCACAATGAGGTGGGGGACAGCAGCTGCACTTCTTCAGTTGATGTTTCAGGTCAGCTTTATGTCTTTGTTGTTCACACTTGTCGTCTTCTTTAAAGGAAGCTTTTTTATTTTCTTCCACTTTCCTTTGCCCTAAAAAACCCCAACAATTTTCTTCCTATTTTTCTGCCCTGTCCTACTTAGATCGTCTTGTTCCTCCTTCATTTTCAAGAAAACTAAAGGAAACAAATGGGGTGCTGGGATCTTCTGTGCTTCTGGAGTGCAAAGTGTCTGGCACATCCCCCATATCTGTGGCATGGTTTCAGGATGGGAATGAGATTGTTAGTGGAGAAAAATATGAAATCTCATTCTTGGATAACGTTTGTGCTTTGAAGCTGAATGCCCTGGATGTGACGGATACAGGGCCATATACCTGTGTGGCAGCCAATGTGGCAGGATCTGATGAATGCAGTGCCTTCTTGACTGTACAAGGTCAGTAGAAGTATATTACAGCCCCTTCAACAAAATTATTCTTCCTTCTTCTCTTTCTTCCCTCTGGTTTTCCATGTTTCTTTTTTCTTTTTTTTTTTTTCTTTTCTGTTTTCTCCCGCTTTCTCTCCCTCTTTTTTTTTTTTTTTTGACTCAAACCAGATCCAGTTTTCCTCCTCCACAGAGAGTGTCCTATTAACATCTTTTCTCCCTCTTCACTTCTTTGCGTGACCCTTAGAACCGCCTTCTTTTGTGAAGACACCCGATCCCCAGGAAGTTTTGCCTGGATCAAGCGTGACATTCACTAGCTACATCAAGGGCAGTACTCCCTTCAAAGTGACCTGGTTCCGAGGCATCAGGGAGCTAGTGGCGGATAGCAACTGCTCCATCTCTCTGGATGAGTCTGTGGCACAGCTGCAGCTGTACAACGTGGAGCCAGGCCACAGCGGGGACTATGCCTGTGTGGTCACAAATGATGCTGGCAGTGCCTCATGCACCACCCAACTCTTTGTGAAAGGTGTGTTTGTGTGTGTGTGTATGCACAGGTATCTCACTTCAATTGCCTGCAGCCCTGCCACATCTGTCCCTCTCACTATTGATCTATGCCTCCCCACAGAGCCTGCAGTCTTTGTGAAGAAATTAAGTGATTACAGTGTGGAGCAGGGGAAGTCTATTGTGCTGGAAAGCAGCTACACAGGCACACCTCCTATCTCTGTCACCTGGAAAAGAAATGGCATAGCCATTGCTCAGTCTCCACGCTGCAGCGTTACAGCTACTGACAAATCTGGCATTCTTGAAATCTTCAACAGCACCAAGAGTGATGAAGGCGAATACACCTGTGAGGTGGCAAATGAGGCAGGAGGGGATGTTTGCCACAGCCTTGTGTCCATCTTAGGTACACATCACCCCTGCTCCCTCTAAGGTACCCCAGTGATGCTCTGTCTCTGCTCACCATGCTTTCTCCTTCCCTAGAACCACCCTATTTTGTCACACACCTGGACCGTGTGGAGGTGAAGATTGGTGAGCCCTTGATCTTAAAGTGCCAGATTGCTGGTGCACCAGAAATCAAAGTGTCCTGGTACAAAGATGACACCAAGCTCAGATCAACACAGGCTTACAAAATGCACTTCAAGAATAATGTGGCAACGCTGGCATTCTCCAGCGTGGAGGACAGTGACATTGGAGAATATATCTGCAAAGCAGAAAACAGCGTTGGCTTCGCCACCTCCACAGCTTTGCTTGTTGTTAAAGGTGATGGGCCAAGGGCCACTCTTTCCTGGGGTAGTTTGTAGGAACTCTTTGTTGCCTACAGAAAGGGGTTCTTATTAATTTCAGAGTTAATTAATTCTAGATTGACAGGGTGACTTCCTACTTATAGTGGTGATTATTATTGTTTTGCAGAACGTCAACTTCCACCCACATTCACCAGAAAACTGAAAGATATTCAGGAGGCAGTTGGTGCCCCAGTGACATTTGATTGCCGCATAACTGGCTCAGAGCCTATCCAGGTGTCTTGGTACAAGGATGGGGTTCTCTTAAGCGACTCTGATAACATGCAGTCAGCCTTCTTAAATAATGTTGCGACTCTCCAGATCTTGCAAACTAGTATGGCTTACTGTGGCCAATATACTTGTTCAGCCCAAAACGCTCTGGGGACTGCATCTTCCAGTGCCAAACTTCTCCTCACAGGTTTGTAGCTCACACTTAAGCAAGATCTTTTGTATGTCTTTGCTCTTTTATTTCTTCACCCTTTTTCCCACTCTACCCATTGTATGGGCATGGCATGGTTAGGTGTGTGGTGAGAAGGGTTTGCTGGTGAGCTCTACCATGCTTTCTTCTTTGCAGAACATCTGCAGCCTCCCTTCTTTGATATCAAACCAGTATCTATTGATGTGGCAGTTGGGGAAAGTGCAACTTTTAAGTGCCATGTGACTGGTTCTGCCCCCATGAGGATTACTTGGACCAGAGAAAACAGAGAGATCCGCCCAGGTGGCAACTACAAGATGACACTGGTGGAAAACGCAGCCAGCTTGACAGTCCTCAAAGTCGGGAAAGGGGATGCTGGACTCTACACATGTACTGCAAGCAACAGTGTTGGAAAGGATGCATGCGCAGCTCAGCTGGCTGTACAAGGTATTGCTGTGAGCTTTAGTGTTCATGAAGCTTTTCTTTGCAAGGCAAACACCTGGAAAACAAAGCCCTGAATATAGACATGTGTGAGACTAACAACCTTTACAAGAGGCTACACTGAGATGTCTTATAAATACTTATTCATCTTTCTTCTGGTCTGGTATAGTGCGGGATTTGTCTTATCAAAGGGAGTCTTTGATTGAAATGTGAACTCTTAGTACCCTGTTGCACCTTTATGAATGACTCTGTTGGCCAGCAAAATCTCTTGTTCTTAAAGTCTTTCTCCAGCACTGACATTCACTAAATTGCCTAGGAGAGGGAGCGGTAACTTAGAAAAACTCAGTTCACTTATGAGACCTAAATGTATTTTTACTGGGTGTGCAGCTCCTGCAAGTAGTTTTACTCTTTCACAGACTGAAAACATTGAAAACTGCTGTTCTAGATAGCAAAATTGGAGGATCTGAGGGCAGGCTTGGTAACAAAAATCCATTCCACCAACACTTTGCTTCTCCACGTAGTGTGTTATACATTTCAATGATCTAAATTTATGACTGGATCAAACTGTCTTGGTACAAGTGACACTTGTATCTTAGTTTAATTTCCTCAATGTAGGTGGGAACATTGGATTTATTTATAGCTGTTCCAGATATCTTATTGATTTTATAAAAGAGCAAATGTTAAATACACTACTTAAATTATTCATGAGTTCAAATGTCTCTGTTGATTTAGTGCTTCCCCCCCCCAGTGCATGAATTTGAGGGGAAGAAACAAAAACCATTTCAAGAGTGAATAGTATGACTTTTACTCTCTAAGACAAATAACAAAAGAAGCCAAACTACAACTAGAAAGGTTTTATAATAATTGCTTACCAAATGTATTATAGAAATCTAGATTATATAGTATCCATAAGGATTTTTCTTCATGGTGGTGGGAAGAACGTGGCAGACTAAACTACCTGTGGATTCAGTGGCAAGTAGGGATGCTGCTGTTATGTAGCTTAACTTAGAAAAAGTATTGGAAGATTGTAGCAAGAAAGCTAATCTCTTTAAAAGATTTAAAACTTTTTTCCACCATAATCAAAATTCTGTTTGTTATTAATGATAACATTACTAATAGGTTTATTAGACCAGAGTTACCATTCATAAAATGATCCTGACTGACCTTATTTATTCTCTTACTCTTCAATTCTTTATTCATTATTACCCCCACCCCCGATTGTTATTTTCTATTTTGATCCTGAACTTATATTGATGCTCTTTAATCCTTTAGAATTTGTACAGTTTCCCCAGGGCTATAAAATTAATGATGTTCATTGTTTGTCAGCCAGTTTCTGTAGAACCTGGAAGGGCAAGCTCTTTGTGTGCATTGATTTGCATGTATTTAATTTGAGCACATACTGTCTCATTTCTATGACACACAGCCTTTTGTTTGTAGAATTAAGATCTTTGTTCAATTGAGCTTGAAAATCTACCCGTTTTTTTATTAACTTTCCCACTTTAACATCTAATGTTTCCGATCTGTAGTTTTAGCAATCACTTTAGATTCTAGAACCTGCTTTACATTCTAAGTATAAACCTTACTAACTTGTACATCTTCGTTTTTGGAAAGGAATGGAATTAGACTGTGACTACTCAGCAACTGTTAGTATGCAGATAGATACTCAACTCTTGTCAAAATGAAATCCGATAGTAAATTACTAAGGTTCCAAGAGTCCTTGTGTTAGCAGTCCATCATTTCTATTTTTAGAAACTCTTAGGAAGTTTTGTTACTAACAACGTAGGATGTTCTACAAATGTCCTACAGGCTGAAGTAACCCACCATAAAATAGATTTTCTTCCTACACTTTACAGATACACAAAGAGACACTTCATCCTGTTTTGCAGAGAGATTTGTTTGTTGTGCCCACGTTACCACCTCTTGGTTTTACTAGTTAGATCTTTGATCTATGAGTATTCAGTCTTATGATTCTGAATCATCCATATGGTACTTTTGATGAAAAGGGTCAAACCTCCACTCCTTTCTCTCCTTACAGAACAAAATGTAACCATCCAGTTTACTTTTCAGCCACAGGACCTTTAACACCAATTTCTGTAATTCCAGCCATCTCATAAATCTTCCCAGCATAATAATTTTGAATCTCTTTTGTTTGCTACATAAGCTCCTTGACTTTTATTCCTTATATGCACCTCTATGTTTGGCTTTGCAATAAATGTGGAAGGGTTATAATGCAATCCATTTATTGACTATATCATTTCTTAAGGGCATTAAGATACAAAGCAGTTGCTATAATGCTCAGCATAAATGCTCTTCTTAATAATATTTCTTGGCTGAATAGTTTTGATTTGTGCATTTCCATCAGGCATTGTCATTACATATTGCAAGAGGATATTACTTAAAGAAAACTACACACATCAGCTGATCTGTACTGAATACATAGAAGGAGAAATAGAGTGGGACATAAAGTAAGAAGAAACTAACTGAAATGCAGATAAAGAACTTGTTTGCTTCCTAATCTAGATTTTGGACCAACTTGAAATAATCTAAAAAAAAAAAAAAAATCATAGCAATTGCAACATTAGAATGTTTGCATAAGTCCCCAAAGTTTACATTTTCTATTACATATTTCCCTGCTTATTCAAAGAATCAGTGCAGTTTAAAGCATCATCTCCCCTTTTTGGCTTTCCAGAACCACCAAGGTTTATTAAGAAACTAGACTCCTCAAGACTTGTGAAACAGCATGATTCCACTAAGTATGAATGCAAAATAGGTGGATCTCCAGAAATCAAAGTCACCTGGTACAAAGGTGAAACTGAGATCCATCCCAGTGAAAAATACAGAATGTCCTTTGTGGATTCAGTGGCAGTCATTGAAATGCACAACCTCAGTGTTGAAGACAGCGGTGATTACACTTGTGAAGCTCAGAATCCGGCGGGTAGTGCAAGCAACAGTACCTCACTGAAAGTAAAAGGTCAGAATCCCAGTTCTTTCCTTTTCCTTACCTTTCTATCTGTATGAGTCCTCCTTTGTGGAAAAGCTGTTAAATCCCACTTTCTTTAGTCAGAGAGGCCAAAACCTGTCTGAATAGGTGGCAAATCTCTTACCTGTTTGCTATGCTGTGGGAGATCTTTCTTATTTATGGTTTGTCTTTGCTGTTCAGCATCAGAATGGCTACTTGAAGTCTATCTTCTCTAAGCTCCTTTGCTCAAATAACACAAACTTTAACCCCTTTCTTTTTCAGCACCCCCCATTTTTACCAAGAAGCCCCATCCAGTCCAGACCTTGAAAGGGTCTGATATTCACCTGGAATGTGAGCTTCAGGGCACTCCTCCATTCCAGATTTCGTGGTATAAAGACAAACGAGAAATTCGGAGCACCAAGAAGTATAAGGTCATGTCGGAGAACTACATGGCTAGTATTCACATTCTTAATGTGGATACTGCAGATGTTGGTGAATATCACTGTAAAGCTGTAAATGATGTGGGAAGTGACTCCTGTATTGGCTCTGTAACACTAAGAGGTTTGTATAAAGATTGGCACCTTCTTGGCATTTCATTGTTCCTGTCATTCTCCTCCTACTTTTCCGCTCCTGGGGTGGTTATTTACTGTTAAATATCTTCTCTTAAATAGCACCACCAACCTTTGTGAAGAAGCTAAGCGATCTCACTGTCGTAGCTGGGGAGTCGATTGAACTGCAGGCTGCAGTAGAAGGATCACAACCCATTTCTGTTCTGTGGTTAAAAGACAAAGGGGAAATCATTAGAGAAAGCGATAATCTTTGGATCTCCTATTCAGAAAACATTGCAACTATGCGGATTGAAAATGCAGAACCAGCCAATGCTGGGAAATACATTTGTCAGATAAAAAATGATGCTGGAGTTCAGGAATGCTTTGCCACGCTGACAGTGCTAGGTTGGTAGCATGGGATAAAAAAAAACACAATGTGTTTTAAGATGCTTCAAAATTTCAATTTCTATGATACTAATAACTAATCTCATTGCAGAACCTGCAGTCATTATAGAGAAGCCAGGCCCAGTCAAAGTTACAGCTGGAGACTCTTGTACTCTGGAATGCATAGTAGACGGCACACCAGAGCTTACTGCTAGGTGGTTTAAGGATGGAAATGAACTGTCCACGGACCATAAATATAAAATCAGTTTCTTCAACAAAGTATCTGGGCTTAAGATCCTCAATGCAGGACTAGAAGACAGTGGAGAATATACTTTTGAGGTGAAAAACAATGTCGGTAAAAGCAGCTGCACAGCTTCAGTGCATGTTTCAGGTTAGTTGACTACTCTTTTTGAGTCACATCTGATCCTATAGTTCCTTTACAAAGCCTTCAGATAGCAAACTGTTTCTCATGACTGGCAGCCTGAGAGACTCATTGGTTGTGTAATCTTAAGAGTACTTGGCATGTCATTTTGAAAAAGCGTCAAGACTAAATGCCTACCTAACCTCTGAGGGGCAGGAGTTCTTGCAAGGACTTGATTTCTTCAGCTGTAATCTGCAGCTTTCTTGGACAGCAGTACTGGTGCAATATTGTTGCTTATGAAAAAGAACTGCAAAAATAAAAGGTGTCCCTCAAAAAGTGTGAATGAAAGTGCCAGCATATCCTTAACTATCAACTATCTATTTTTCAATGACTAGGTGTGTAGGAGCAGATTGCTAAAGCAGATATATCAAAAGAAAGTTAACTGATTTTATTATGCATGGGAATCTTTCTGCATTTTCAGTCCCTGTATGGTAATTTTATTATTTTTTTTTTAACGAATGCAGATCGTATTATACCTCCTTCTTTCACAAGAAAACTGAAAGAAACATATGGTCAGCTGGGTTCTTCTGCTGTACTTGAGTGCAAAGTTTATGGATCACCACCTATTCTGGTTTCCTGGTTTCATGATGGACAGGAGATTACCAGCGGAGACAAGTATCAGGCTACCCTTACAGACAATACCTGTTCTCTGAAAGTGAATGGACTTCAGGAATCTGATATGGGAACCTATTTGTGCACAGCTACTAATGTAGCTGGGTCTGATGAATGCAGCGCATTTTTGAGTGTTAGAGGTTAGTATCAATAAGAACCCAGAGTCAGAGGGCACAAATGTACTTTTAAAAAGACTTCATTCTTCGCTTTGTTACATGTTTCTGATTGCTATGTTCTTCATCAGAAAATTCAAATTTACTCCTTCTCTGTCTGTTTTATTTGCATGCTTAGAACCACCATCTTTTGTGAAGAAACCTGAACCACTGAATGTTTTATCTGGGGCAAACATAACCTTTACCAGTATCATAAAAGGCTCCTCTCCATTGGAAGTTAAATGGTTTAGAGGTAGCGTTGAGCTAGTGCCAGGGCACAGATGCAACATCACTTTGCAAGATGCAATTGCAGAACTGGAGCTGTTTGATGTACATCCGCTTCAGAGTGGAGACTACACCTGCCAGGTCTCTAATGAGGCAGGGAAGACTTCTTGCACAACACATCTTTTTGTCAAAGGTTTGTCCAGACTACTGTTTCTTATGCTTCTTATGCTTCTAAAAATGATCTCTCGGCTTTATTTAATTTGTTTTCTTCCCATTGTTCATTATAGAACCAGCCAAATTTGTGAAGAAGGTGAATGATTTAAGTATAGAGAAAGGGAAAAATTTAGTCTTGGAATGCACATATACGGGTACTCCACCAATTTCAGTGACATGGAAGAAAAATGGAGTAAAAATAACACTCTCTGAAAAGTGTAGCATCACTACTACGGAAACATCTGCCATACTGGAAATCCCTAGTAGCAAACTAGAAGATCAGGGGCAATATTCTTGTCATATTGAAAATGATTCTGGACAAGACAATTGTCATGGTACAATCACAATACTAGGTGCGTCAAGCCACCATCACTTCATCAAGTGTTATTTGAACTGCTAATGGTCCTTGTGCAATACCTTTTTATGCTAATGGTGTATATTTCTTCTTCAGAACCACCTTACTTCATTACACCCTTGGAGCCAGTGCAGGTGACTGTTGGGGATTCTGCATCCTTACAGTGCCAGGTTGCTGGAACACCAGAAATGATTGTATCATGGTACAAAGGCGATACAAAGCTGAGAGGAACTGCGACTGTGAAAATGCACTTTAAGAACCAAGTTGCCACTCTGGTTTTCAGCCAGGTAGACAGTAGTGACAGTGGGGAGTACATCTGCAAAGTAGAAAACACTGTCGGGGAAGCTGCTTCATCATCTTTGCTGACAGTTCAAGGTGAATATTTCATTTGAAAAAATAGGAAAATGGCCTATTTTTCTTAAGTACACTTTGCTATTTTGAAACACAAAGATTACCTTTTCCTTGTTAAACACTTTACTGTTTCTTGATGTGTAAGATACCCTGTGGTACTGTCTTCTGTTAACAAAGGCCTGCTAATAAAGCTAATTGAAATATATCTCTTACTGACCACAGCTCTTCTCTAGGGATACAACCTTCTGCATCTTCCTTCCCCATTGAGGATATTGCTTTGATTGTTTCCAGCACTAGCAGTCCTGAGGGTTAAATAGGCTCACTGGGTATAACTGAGGGCAGAATGATTATATGTTTTCCTGCAAATGTATGCACAGTGCTCTTTTTACATCAGGTTCCCAATAAATGATACGCTGAATAACATTTTTAATCAGAATTTATGAGCAAAAAACCAGCACACTCTACAGTATATTAGGCAGCGATTCTTGGCGAGTACAGCAATAGACACATATCTTCTGAAAGCCCTCACTGTACAATACCTGTTTTCTTACAGAGCGTAAACTTCCTCCATCTTTTACACGAAAATTAAGAGATGTTCATGAAACTGTTGGTTTACCAGTTACATTTGATTGCTGCATTGCTGGTTCAGAACCCATTGAAGTATCTTGGTTTAAAGATGGTGTACGTGTAAAAGAAGACTACAATGTTCACACATCCTTCGTAGATAATGTAGCATCTCTCCGGATGTTGAAGACAGATAGGAGCCTTATTGGGCAATATACCTGCACAGCTACCAATGCGATTGGGACTGCTTCGTCTAGTGGCAGGCTTGTCCTTACAGGTCGGTGGGCTGTGTAATATTTAATAGAAATATCTTAAAACTCACTTTTGCTTTATATATGGATTTAACATTTTACAAATAATATTTATTTCATGGAGGTTTAAAGCCAATTGAGATTTTAAAGTGATGGGTTTTTATTTCTTTCACTCTGCAGAAGGGAAGACTCCTCCATTCTTTGACATCCCAATTACACCTGTGGATGGTATAATTGGAGAAAGTAGTGACTTTGAGTGTCACGTTACAGGAACACAGCCTATTAGAGTCACTTGGGCAAAAGATAACCAAGAGATTAGAACAGGAAGAAACTACCAGATCAGTTATGTAGACAACACAGCCCGCCTGACCATCCTGAGAGTTGACAGGGGAGACTCAGGAAAGTATACATGCTATGCTAGCAATGAAGTTGGAAAGGACTCTTGCACAGCTCAACTGACTGTTAAAGGTACTGAATAGATAATACATTGTGTGTACATTTTTCTTCCTTTAATTATAAAGGAAGTTAGCTTTATTGCTGCAAAATAAGTTTGAGAAAAACTTTTGAGATATAGCTTGAAATTACCTATCTGGAGATACTCCCACTAACAACAATGGGAGGAGTAATAAAAGAATATTTTCTTTGCCCTAGTTTCTTTATAGGCTTTGACCTATTTCTTTCTTGAAAACTTGACAAAAATCTTGGTTTTTTTTTAATGGCATTTGACTTAAATCAATGTAAGAGGAGGTTTTTTATAGATAGGAAAATCAGCTATGACAGTGACTTTAAAGGCAAGACACCTACTGTTTATGTTGGCATACTTTCACTTAGAAATAATATTGTGTTTGAATAAGAGCAAATATTAATTCCTCAATGTGCAAATTTTTCTTGAAACATTTTCTTTAGAATTTTTCATTTCAGGTTTGATTCATAGAATTTTAATAATATGTTCTTTTTTTACAGAACGAAAAACTCCACCTACTTTTACTAAGAAACTGTCTGAAGCAGTAGAAGAAACAGAAGGGAATGAACTTAAACTTGAGGGCCGTGTTTCCGGCTCTCAGCCTTTGACTGTTGCTTGGTATAAAAACAATCAGGAAGTTCATTCAAACCCTCACTGTGAAATATCTTTCAAAAACAATACTTTACTTTTGCATATAAAGAGCGTAGAGCAATCAGATGCTGGCTTATATACCTGTAAAGTGTCCAATGAAGCAGGAAGTGTATTGTGTACATCATCTGTTGTTATCAGAGGTTAGTTGAAGTCTTATTTTTCTTTGCTTCTTACTTTTCTTTGATGTATATTAGCTGCAAATATACATCTTCTATCTTATAAGCTGGTTTTACTTACCTCAACAGCAGCAATTTGTCCTTAGATGGACAAGATAAAACTAAGTTAAACCACAAAAATCAAGGAATTCTTTTAATTTTGTGATTAAACAATATTTTTCAGGGAGGGGCTTTTTAACTTTTTCACTATTTGCTACACCTGATCTAAACTGGACATTGAAATCTGTATATGACATTTCTGTTGAATTTTTAATCATTCTCTTTTCATGAAATCACAGTTTTTCTGTGCAATTACATCTAAGCTTGGACAGCCTTGACAGTGTGTTGTGGCAGCATAGCACTTCATCATAATACTCTTGCAGGACATTGCATATTTATTTCTTTAAAGGTGCTTATATAGTTTTGCAGCCTAGTAGCAATGCTTTAGTTCTTATACTATTTTTTGTATGTGTATGCCCTTGCTGTGTGGAGAAAAGACATTTCTTGTATATTTGCATAGAAAATATACTCTCTTGATATTGATTCCATTTTCTAAAACTATGATTGACATTCTCACACTTCTCTTTATATTCCTTCATTCCTTGCCATTGTCATCTTAAGAACCACACGTATCTCTTTTTCTCTTAGATTCTTAATCATGCTTTCCTTCCTTGAGTATTCACCCAAGCATTTTCATATTCCAGAACCTAAAAAGCCTCCAGTTTTTGACCAGCCCCTTCAGCCAGCAGCAGCAGAGGAAGGTGATACCCTACAGCTCAGTTGCCATGTCCAAGGATCGCAGCCAATCCGGATTCAGTGGCTGAAGGCAGGGAGAGAAATAAGAGCTTCAGACAGATGCAACTTCAGCTTTGCTAATGGAGTAGCTCTGCTGGAACTTGTTGCAGTTACCAAATCTGATTCAGGAGAATATGTATGCAAAGCTTCAAATGCAGCTGGCACTGATACTTGCAAATCTAAAGTGACGGTTAAAGGTACAGTAACATGGAGAAAATCAAAGCATACAATGAACATTTAAAACAAAATTCCATCCTGCTTCGTTTCCTGTGGAACAAAAATGCTAATAATCTAATAGCAAAAAATTAGTATCTTTTAGTTCTGTACAATCTGGGAAGACAGTGTATTTAACGACAATTTGTATATAAATAGTGACATAAACAGTGGGAGACCAGTGTAAAGTCAGTAATATATTCTTACCAAAAAAGATTAAGAATTTAGTTTCTAAATCTAAACACTGAAGTTGGTTTTTTTTTGTTTGTTTGTTTTTTTGTTTTTTTTAAACCAAGCTAAATGAGTGAAATTACTTGGACATGCATATTTTATGGAAAGGATGGGAACAGTGGTGTTTGTTAAAGGAAAATACAAAAGGAATGTGATTGAGCTTGTGGCCTTAGAGGCTAATTGCTTCAGAACTGTTACAACTCTAAGACATTTTGCCCTTTTAGCTGCAAGCAAATATTGTCTAAGCATGAGTCCTTCCATGTTGCTCTTGCCTTACCATTGCATAAAAGACATGAGTTCAGTAATATGTAGAAATAGTATCTTTTTCACTACATGGGTAGCTGCAAGGCTAAGAAATATGCAGAAGAAAGAAAGAAAAAAAAAATTAATACATCACTGATAAAAAATGCAAGTAACCCTGAGGTTGAAATTTCCAGAAATAGACAGAAAAGACTAAAAACTGACCCATTTTAGAATATGAGGGTTCTTATTTGCATGTCCATCTATGAATTTGCATCCATGCAGAATATAAATTACCTGAATGAAGTTAATGAGCAGCACAATACTGCCCACAGTATTCAGTATCATCTGGAAATTAAAGTACAAGTAAATCTATGAAAGTATTCTGCATTTTTATTTCTTGCATAATATTTTGTACCATCTGTGCTATTAATTCCTTTCTTACAATTCCTTTGGAAGCATCATCACACATGAACATAAGCTATTACATGAACACATCTTTTTTAATCATTTGACTCTGTTCTTTTAGAAAAACCAGCAGCTGTACCAGCAGCTAAGAAAGCAGAAGTGGAAGGAAAACTTTATTTTGTGTCAGAGCCTCAGAGTATCAAAGTCATGGAAAGTAAGAATTCTTTTCAAAAAAGTACATTGTCTTCTATTTGCCTATACCTTCCATTTGAGATTATGTTCTACTGTCATAGAGAGCAGGAAAGACTTAGCTTCCTCATTTGCATCTTTCTGCAGAGACTGTCGCAACATTTATTGCAAAAGTTGGAGGAGACCCAATTCCAAATGTTAAATGGATGAAAGGAAAATGGAGGCAACTCAACCAGGGAGGTCGCATTATAATCCAGCAGAGAGGAGATGAAGCCAAACTAGAAATAAAGGATGCAATAAAAACTGATTCTGGCATGTACAAATGTGTAGCTTTTAACCAACATGGTGAAATTGAGAGGAGTGTAAATTTACAAGTTGAAGAAAGAAAGAAAGAAGTTGTTGAAGGGGATCTCAGGGCAAAACTAAAAAGGTATATTGAAAGCTTTCATAGATTAATTTGCCATCAACACAGAAAAAAACGTTTTTTATTATCTATCTCAGATCAAGATACAATTTTTTAATATTTGTTAAATATGAATAACTGTACTAAAAATAGAAGTACCTAACTTGACTGAACTAAAGGATTCCACTGCACAGGGCAGCTCTAAACTGACTCATTTTTTCAGTGAACAGCTTTCTAGGAATGAAGCACTGTATATTTAACTTATGTCATTGATTTGAATAGCACTCCAACAAAAAGGAAAGAAGAAGAAGAGCAACCTATTGATATCTTGGAACTTCTCAAAAATGTAGATCCCAAAGAATATGAGAAATATGCTCGCATGTATGGAATTACAGATTTCCGTGGCCTCCTGCAAGCCTTTGAGTTACTAAAGCAAACCCAAGCAGAAGAAAGCCATAGATTGGTAAGATACAGCATTACTGCAGCATTGGTTTTGTTAGGAGTCACACGATTCCTTTGAACAGACTTGGTGTCCATGCTCTGATGTTACTGTGTGTGCAGGAATTTCTGGTTCCTCTTTAGATCTTTTACTGACAGTTCTCAATTTCTTGCATGCTCAACCAAAGAAGAAGGAATGGGCCTTCTGGCCGAGTATGTTCTATCTTCACAACTTGGCTGCAATTTTTAAGATGGGAAGATACACCAGTTATAGTACAGTTACAGAAAAATTAATGTAGGAACTAATTCTGTGTTGGATAAACAGGACAGCTTGACATTTAGTATCCTTTAGTCTTTGAGTATATTCTGCCTTTTTACAGGAAATTGAGCTCACAGAAAAAGCTCAAAGAGAAGATCAGGAGTTTGATGAACTTGTAGCTTTTATTCAGCAACGACTCTCACAAACAGAGGTAACATTTTTAGAGTGATTTCTGAAATATTCAAACCCATGACATAGAACTTGAAACTAATTTAAACTAATATTTTTCAGCCAATTACTCTGATCAGAGACATTGAAAATCAGACGGTTTTAACAGATGAGGATGCTATCTTTGAATGTGAGATTAAAATTAACTATCCAGAAATTAAACTTTCATGGTATAAGGGAACCCAGAAATTGGACTCCAATGACAAATATGAAATTAGAATTGAAGGTGATCGCCACATACTGAGAATTAGGAACTGCCAACTTGAAGATCAGGGAAATTTCAGAATAGTCTGTGGACCACACATTGCCAGTGCCAGGCTAACTGTGATCGGTAAGTGTACTTTTGAAGTGTGTCTTAGAAATAATTTACACTTTATTCTACTGTCTGATGTCTGCTAAAATCTGTGTTTTAACATGCTAATAGAACCTGCAGTTGAACGGCATCTTCATGACACTACTTTCAAGGAAGGAAACACATGCACGCTGTCTTGTCAATTCTCTATCCCAAATGCCAAGTCTCAGTGGTATAGAAATGGGAGACCCATTAAGATAGGAGGGAGATATTCAACACAAGTCTCTGACAAAGTACACAAACTCATCATCAAGGATGTTAGAACAGAAGACCAGGGACAGTATACCTGCAAGCTTGACAATCTAGAAACAACGGCAGATCTGGCCATTGAAGGTTTGTAAACGGATATAGAATCTCTTTATTACAGTAGTGATAAACATTTTTCTGGATGTTCCATTAACAGAACAAATGAAAATAAAAGGAATTTCTTAAAGAGATATTCCCAAACTTGGAAGCTGACCACAGAAGAAATTTTGTTGTCCTTTCTCTTAGAAAAATATGTGACAAACTTGTGTAAATTAGTATGTTTAACTAAATCATCATTACTAATGTCCCCTGTCCCTCAAACAATCTGAGGTTTTGCTTTTATTTTCTTTTTCTCTCATACTTTCATATTTTCCTTGGATTTCCTCTTTTTCTTAATTATCTTTAATTTCCCTAATGGCTTCTCTTGTATAATTTATCTGCACAGCAATCTTGTTATAGTTGTACTCTTATGTCTTCTAATCTTCATTCTTACATAGAAAACATCGTAGAAGATGGAATTGCTTTGTCTTACTCTACTTTTTCAAGATCTATTGTTATTATCTCTTATTATAATGTAACTATTATTATGAAAACAATGAGAAGGAATTGGATAAGCTGAATGGCCTGGTGGTGCATAACAATTGATATATTCTTTGTTTCTAAAAACAGCAGAACCAATTCAGTTCACAAAGAGCATACAGAACATTGTAGTGAGTGAACACCAGTCTGCAACCTTTGAGTGCGAGGTGTCTTTTGATGATGCAGTTGTGACATGGTATAAAGGTCCCACGGAACTGAGAGAGAGTCCCAAGTACAGCTTCAGAAGTGAAGGTCGCTGTCATTATATGACTATTCACAACGTTACTGCAGAAGATGAAGGTAAAAATGCATGCAATGTTTGTGCTGATGCCATTCTTTGATCTGATTTTGTTGTGTGTTTTTTTAATGATAAGGACATATAAATATCAACATTCTTGGCTACTGCAGGTGTATATTCTGTAATTGCTCGTCTTGAACCAAGAGGAGAAGCAAGAAGCACTGCAGAGCTCTATCTGGTAACCAAAGGTTAGTGAATTTGCTAAACAAGCTTGTGATCATAACCATCTACAAATTTGTAAGTTTGAAACATGATTCTGAAAAAATAAATAGTCCTAACTGAAATCTAATATTCTTTTGCAGAAATCAAACTGGAGTTGAAGCCACCAGGTAAAGATCATGAACAAGACTGGCACAAGATCATGTCTATACTCTGTCATAGATTTAGTGCATTGCTCTGATTTATTTCTTGTTTTCAAATCCTTTTTTCTTGTTATAGTAAATCAAACCTACACCTTGAAAAAATATTCCTTATGCATGCATACATATGAGGAACTATTTATTCCCATAAATGGCAATGAATACTGTGATAACTCCAAAATCAGTGATATTATTGTGTCTGGGGTCCTACTTTATACAATATGGGAAACCACATTCTCTAAAACACAAAAGTTTATTTTTGCTTGAATGACAGAGGAATAGAACAATGAAGAGTTACCAACAAATAGACTTGATGTCCTCTGCACAACTGAAAAAAATAATCAAGAACATTTCTGAATGTTCTTAAGAGTCTACTCCAAAATGATTCAAGAATTATTTGGAAATAAAATGAAACAGTGTAAAGTCTGACCAGACTGAAAGATTAATGCAGTTATTTATCTATTGGTCAGCTAGTTTATTCTTGAGGAGCAAGGTACAGTCCTTGTATGCTGGAACTGAAAGCACCATGCACTACTATTCTTGAGGACAGCATATTCAATCTAATTTAATTATTTCCCAGATGTTCCTGATGCCAAGGTTGCAGTTCCACCTCAAAAACCAGCTGAAGGTAGGGTAACAAACTATACTTATTTCATAGTGCTGTCTTATATCTGCACTGAAGCAGCAGGTCAATGGGAACCTCAGAGAAAAATCTTAGTGATAAGATCTAGTTAATTATCTCTATACAAACATGGTATAAGCAAGGCTTCCCTTGGGTAGGTTTGTTTTGGTTTGTGGAAGGTGAAAACTATACACAGGTAGTAGTAGGAATGAAGCCTTTCCTCTTAAGAAGAGTTTGTCATTTCCATCTTGTTTTCCTATCACTTCAATTTTCTTGGTTTTATTTCCAGGATAATTTGGTAAATGCTTGCAATGGCAGCAGGAGGGGAAATATTTGATATTTAGATGAATTACTATCAGCAAAGATAGGAGAGTGATGACAGTAAAGAAAATAAAGCTGAGAAGGGTCAGTGTTCAAATAAAGTTAGGCTGGGAATTCCCACTGAAAATATATTCTTCCAGCTACAGTAAACTGTCAGAATGAGCACCGTGTTTGCTTTTGTTCTGCAGTTGCAATAAAGTAACCTCATCCACTTTTGAAATGAAGTAGGATTTTTCTTTATTTACAAGGAAACGTCATACTCACATTTTATTCTAAATCTTTTATTTTTCCTATAAGCTGCCCCTATTCCTATTCTTCTGCCTCTTGTTCCACCACCAGAGGAGAAAAAGCCAGGTAAGAATACTTACAGTATTTGGACAGTGTGCACATGTTTCATTATGACTGGGATTTTTTTATTTATTTAAAATTTTAAATGTATTGTTTTTAAGCAGAAAAAAAGGTTCCAGTAAAGAAAGTCTCCAAAAAGGTGGTTAAAAAAGGTCCTGAAGAAATCCCACCACCTAAAGGTAACTTTTTTCCTTTTTTTAAGACAACTTTTTTGTAAAAATAGTAAAATTACCTTGTGGAAACAAGGCAATTTGTTTTGAATTACCTTGAATCAAGTAAATCTGTTTGATTTTTTTTTCTTCTTTTTAAAAACCTACATATTTAAAATCGAAGCTGATTAGCACTGCTAAAAAAGCAGCTACTTCTTTAAACTGTCTGTGATGGTGAAATCATTTCATTAACTATGAACATCCAATATACCTTGCAAATTCCAGGCTATTATATGAATAATCTATTTAATTAATTTTTTAAGTTCCTGAGGTGCTGCCAGAAAAGCCCAAAGAGATCAAAATAACATCCATGGCAAGGAGAGAGGAAATTCATGAAGAAAAGAAGGAAATACATGAAAAGCCCAAAGAAACTTACGAAGAATGGGAAGAAGATTATGGAGAAGACCATGACTATTATGTCAAGGAAGAAGGCTATGATGAAGGGGAAGAGGAATGGGAAGATTATGAGAAAAGAGAAGTGACTTACGAAGAAAAACGAGTCATTCATGAAAAAGGTATTTTAATTATCATACCATTTTCTTTCTTTTGTCATATTTATTATTAAGGCCCAAAAATTTTGAGTCAGTGAGCATTTTTTATTTTTTTTGTTGTTGTTACAATAACTTGAACCTTAATATGCTGCCAAGTTTTAACTGGCACTTGATGATAAGACAAGGATTCTAGTATGGCGAAGTATAGAGGTGGGTAGAAATTGATACACTATAATTTGGTTGGCAATGGATTTAGCAGATTGGGACATCTTTAAGACCTAATACAAGTAGTAGTGTGCAAGGATATGTGTAATTTTTAGTTGTCTTGGATATTGCTTCTATAATTTTCATGTATTCTAGATAAACTTGATGTTTATAGCTGTATTTTGCAATTCCTTACATGCTTTAACTGTCTTGGGTAGTAGTAACATGTATGCCTCTAGGAACAGAATTTGGCTCTGATGAGAAACCATCAAACTTGGAAATAAGCAGAAAATTTTAATGCAACAATTGGATCTCCAAAACTCTGTGTCTATTTTTCAACTTCATAAACTTATAATGGCATAACTAACAACTTTTGTGTGTATTGAGCCCTTAGACAATGCAGTTTTCATTATTAAGTGATGTTATTATTTTTAAAGTGGTTGAAGTTCCTAAGAAGCCTGTGCCTGAGCGAAAACCACCAGCAATTACAGCTGAAAAGAAGGAAAAGAAAGAAGTAACAGTTCGTAAAGGTATGACTTTCCTGCAAAGCTAAGATGAACATGCAGATTAAAATCTGTCATGTATCTCCTTCATGCTGAGCTATGGTGGTGATTCACATTTCCTTGAAAAGGAGAGAATTCTCTTTATGTTGGACAGTGACATGAGGAAGGCTCATGGCAACCCTTCCTCTTCTCACACCTCATATTTTCAAGCAGAGAGAGAATAGTAGCAATGGTGGTTGAAGCAAACCAAGAATTGCTGGCAAAATCAAACTGAGCTTCAGTTATCTTTCCTTCTCACTGTCTGTTAGCCTTGAGCATGGGTGGTGCTTTTGAGCCAGTGAATGCTGCACTTCTGAGAAGTGTCCTCCAGTTAGATCACCACATATCTCTCTGGCCTGATCACCTGTTTCACAAGTGCTTTTACCACCACTGTTCACCATCGGTGAACAATGCACTGAGCAACACACAGGGTGCGCAAAGTTTATAACATCCTAAACAAGAAAATAGCCAAGTTCTACCTGATTTGTGTCTGGAAAATAATTTGCAAGATGATTTAAACAATAAAGATATCTGAATCACTTACAGTTGTCAAGAAACCTGTTGATGAAAAAGTGGAGATAACCACTCAGAGGGTTGCAGAAGAAAAAGTCAAACGGGCTGAGGGTAACTACCATTTAATTACCTTAATGGTATCTTTACATGAAAGTAGTGACTATTGTTACTTAGCTGATCTGCATATGCTTTGTCTTTGTTTAGCATGGGCCTGATCAATTTTTCAGTCTTTGAAACATCTAATAAAAGCTTCTGCTGAATTGTATAAAAGGAAGATGAAAAGCTTTTTAGAGAAATTACTAAATGCAGATGCTAACTACCAGTGCTTTAAGAGAGGCAGTGAGGATGAAATGCTATGTTTCACTCTAAGCTGAAGATGTGAAATCCCCATCTTCCTCAGATTTCCATCTTGACATGTCTACCAGTATATTTTGGTTAATTGTTCAGTTATGAAATAAAGACACATCTGTATTTTCTTGGTAACCACCTCTTCTTATGTAGAATTTACCATTCTGCAGTAGGAATTTGTTGGCTACAATGCTATACATGTCAGGATATGACCCATGTACTAAATGTCCTGAGTTACCCAGCCACTTTGAGAAGGTAGCAATAAAAAGAAGGAAATACATTCCATCTGTTGCTTTGCATGGTTCCAAGGAGCCTGACTTAGCTACTGAGTTAGATTATGTTTCTTGTTTCTTGGTTTTTTAACATCATTGCTAGATACCTATAGACTTGTTTTGATCGCTTTGCTAAATATATGACTGAGTAACAAAATTTTAATGTCAACAGTTACCAAGAAAGTTCTACCACCAAAACCTACACCAATGATCATTGAGGAAAAAGTCATGAAAAAGGAAGGTACAGATAAGCATCTTTCAATTGCAGTTTACATTTTTTCCAGCACCCTGTGTGTTCTTGTGCTTCTTGTAAATGTGTGGGCCTGTGTGTATGTACCTGGATCTGTTCTATTAGTCATGCTGTGACTACTCTGAGTGTTTAAATAGTATGTGTACCATGCTTTTATCATTCATAAAATCTGTTTTTAACGTGTTTGTGGCTAGCCTTTTGATTCTTGTTTAAACAGCCTACAGGATATTGCAGTGTGATTTAGCTTTTTCTTCATCTGTTCTGTCTGATGGCCTATGCTTATATAATAATGGCTCAGTGCCCCAAAATTTCTTAGAAGAACCACCTTTAGAATTCTTCTGATGTACTATTTCCAAAAGCCTGTGCATGCACTTGTTTTATATTTTTCAGGTTAAAAGTGTCTGTGTCTTTAGTCTTTAACAGATACTAAATATTATACGTGTATGCTTGTTTTGTGTTTTGTATTTTAGAATATGAATACTGGCTGTCTAAATATGTCTAAGACTTAAATGTGCAATACAGATACAGATTTGATAAAAACTCACATGCTGACTACCACTAATGTGGATCTAGAATATAAAATACTAAAGCAAAATCCTATCTTTAAAGTACCGACAGTAGAAACATGGACTGTTTCAGAAGAAAAGATGTCGGTTTCTGTCCAGAGAGAAGAAGAGTATTCATATGTCACAGGTATGTACGAAACCAAAAATCTCTGCACCCAAATCAAAACAATCTTTCAATCCTACTAGATTTCTTTTAATCTTTTTTTATATATGGCAAATTACATATTTAGACACATTGTATATGTCTTCCAATATGCATTGCTTCTTTTTGTTCATTGTGTTATGTAGCCTCAGTTTTCTTTAGATTAAAGATGTCAACATTTCAACAATTTTATCTTAACATTGTTTAAATGCTTTTCTTTGAAGAGCCCACAGAGCATGAGAAAACAGTTGAAGAAAGATTCTTTGAAGCTGTTTACCCAATTGAAGGTAGATTGATTAGAATGAGAGGCTAATCAATATTTAAGATTTTTAAAACAAACTGAATCTGTAGTTAATCAAAGCTCATTGTGAGCTGTGCACATGCTGTTGGTTTTCTGGATGAAATTTTTTTACATATTAGCATATGTGTTTCAGTGACCTTTGTGTACTGGACACAGATAATATCTTCTTAAAAGCTTTTCAAATTTACTACAGACATTGATATTTCTTATCTCCAAATTTGATATTTTTAAAATTCATTTTGTAGCACATTAGGAAGTCGAAGAGGAGGAGGAGGAAGAAGAAGAAGAAGAAGAAGTAATTTCTGCAGAACTGGACATCCCTCACGTTGAAGGTGAATAAAATCTCCATTTTTCTGAACGTTCACAATATCTGCCTGTACCACTCTTTACCAAGTATAGCATAGCAGAACTGAGATCTTTTCATCTCTCTATGGCTCTACTCTCAAAAGTTCAAGCCCTACTGCATTTCTAAATCTAATTCTTCATCACGGCTTTAAATAATTCTTTGAATCACTTTCTTTGAGATGAGCATATTGTATCTGTTTGATAAAACAGCATATTTTTTGACATACAGTGTTTGTTCATCTAGCATGTTGAAAGTAGCCTACTGTGCTTTACCAAGTATTTTTACTGTCCTCTAAGTGTTCACCACCTATCTCTTTAATTTCCTGAAATACCAGAGAGGCATGTTCCAGAAGAAAGAAAGCCCATTCCTGTCCCTAAAAAAGAAGCTCC
>VXBL01002380.1:21759-34429 GCA_013400195.1 Aramus guarauna | reverse complement strand
AAAAAAAAAAAAGGGAGAAAAATCAACCAAAAAACTCCAAAGAAATTGTCTTTTGTTATATTATTTTTCACATTTTCTTGAATATATTTATGAATGTACTCTCTATGGAGCTTTGGTTTTGCATTATCTCCATATGCCTTATTTGATTTTGCCTTATCTCCATACTTTCACTTTTTCATTTGTGCTATAACTTAGCTTACAGGTTGCATTTCTCTCAACTTTAGCCCTTCTCTTTTCTAACAATCTCCTCGTTGTTTGTATTTACATTGTGTGGCTTTTGCAGACAACAGCAGGGTGTTTATACTTCGATAGAGTGCTATAGAAGGTGATAGCGCAGAAATGTTAGCATTGGAATTTTATCCTGTATCATAATGTCTTTCTCATGTCCAAAAGGTTGTACATTGTATCGTGTTGCAATGCTCAGGTCTTGTGCAGACACTATGTTCTATAAAGCAATCTTGCATTACTGAAATCTGGATAAGTGGTCCAAAAACTAAAGCTCTCTCACTTTTATAATGTTTTCCAAAGTGCCTGAAGTCCCTAAGAAACCTGTTCCAGAAAAGAAAGTTGCTGTTGCTAAAAAAGAGGTGGCTCCCCCAGCAAAAGGTACAGCATCTTTTGAATGTGAGCTTTACCAGTCCTGTACTATTGTGCTCTTTTCCTAACTACTATTCACTTCTCAATATAAGCATATGATATAGCCTTTGTGTGTTATGTTCTCATAACATTATGTTTATAACATTATTATTTTATTATTTATAACATTATGTTTGTGTGTTATGTTCTCATAACATGTCTGTTCTCATCTAAGACAAACTCAAAACCCTTAGAAAGATTACTCAAACAAATTTTAATACTTTTAAAGTTCCCGAAGTGCCTAAAAAACCTGTGCCTGAAGAAAAACCACACGTTCCTGTTCCCAAAGAACATCCTCCACATGCCAAAGGTATACTTAGTGATGGAGTGTACAAGTACCTGTTGAATATTTTTTTTTTGTTATCCTGTACATAAATATGTTTGTGTTAGAAATTAATTTTTTATGTATAATTCTCTGTGCATATATAACAGTTTTTATAGGCCAGGTAACCTACTTGAGCAGCTCTTTCTTCAGTTAAGAAATCGGTCTTAACCAGGCCTTCCAAAGCCTGGTTTGATTCTTAACTTTTTTAAAATATATGTCGCTCTTGTCTCATACCTTTCTATGTTAAGTGTATTAATGTGTTATGTGGTATATCTTGATAGTCTTATAAATGCATTAATGAAATTCTATAATATTCCAGTAAATCTTTGAAATATAGAATTCAGTTATCTTACATTTTACCTTTTTTAAGTGCCAGAGGTGCCTAAGAGAGCTCCCCCAGAGAAAAAAATTGCTGTTCCAAAAAGAGAGGAAGCTCCACCACCTAAAGGTACACTTAAATAAATAACATTCTTTTCTTGTTATCTTAAGCATCTTGTTTATGTCCAGTTTTGGTTTTGATTGTTAAGTGAGTCTGGTTTCAGTTGTACTTCATTTATGTTACCTATGCATCTTTTGTGTCAGTTTTGTGGATAACTGTGCTATGAATGCAATCTTAAACCACCTGTTACTTAATATTACTGTAATTCATATCTCTGAAGTGCCAGAAGTACCTAAGAAACCAGTTCCAGAAGAAAAAATACCACATGTTCCTAAAGTAGAAGCTCCACCTGCAAAAGGTACAATATTGTTCACTGTAATCACTGTAATATCATTTATTATAGCCTTTAGAACATTACATTTGTCTCAGCTTGCTCAACTCTTGTGTTTTGTAAGCAAAATATGTCCACGTGTATTCTTTTTGAATGATACATTTTTGTTGCGTGATGCTTTTGCCCGTTTTGCACTTTATAGGTCCTAAAACTAAATACTTTTTTTTAAGTGCCTGCAGTTCCTAAGAAACCTGTCCCTAAAGAAAAAGTAACTCCTGCTGTTCCTAAAAAAGTTGAGGCTCCTCCAGCTAAAGGTATGCTTTCCAGTAAAATGAACGAATATGCTGTTTCTCAGCTTCTGTTTATATGTTTTATATTGTTATCAGTCATTAATTTGTGCTTCCCTTGTGAATTCTGCTGTTATAATTTAGTGACAATGAATCATTAAAGTATGTTGTGTGTGTTGTGCAATACTTATTAAAATATTATTTCTAAATATTGAATCTTTGTTATGTGTTATGTGCTCAGTGCAATTCTTTGGAAACTTATATTTAGCATTTTGCAACAAAGCTGTCGCAGTGGAAGTAGAAAAGCATACATTTAATGTTATTATCTTTCAAAGTGCCTGAAGTGCAGAAGAAAGCCACTTTTGAAGAAAGAGTACTTATTACAGAAGAAAGAATATCTGTTGCCATTCCAGAGGAAATCCCATCACCTGAAGGTACACTATAAACAGACAATAGCGAGAAACTTGTGCTTTGTCTACAAGTCTGTTCTAAGAACAAGGTCAAAATACACAAAAATTTTGTGTTGGTTATCTTTTATGAGTTTTGTGCTGAACATTTTACAGACTTGCAGGCAGTTAAGAGCCTCCTGAGTGCCATTTACCATTTCAGTCTTAAATGCCAGGATCCCACCCCATTAACGTGAATGGAAAATCATACCACTGAATACAATGGTCTTTGGATCAGGCTCTCATGAAATTATAGATGTATAGTATTGAGATTAGACTCCACTAATTAGGACTGTAGCCATCCGTTTGTGATACTCCCTACAAAGCTCTGTGTAGCCCTGCAGATAACAATACTGTTTCTGTCTGCAGTGTTAGCTTCTCACCAGCTCTTTTAGTTCACATTCTCGTACTCAGGGAAGGTTGAGATCAGTTGTTTTAAGTTAGCATAGTTCCACAAAATATCTGCTTCAAGACAGCTGAAATCATCATTTTAACCATTTTTATATCCCATTAATAACTAGCTAGTCAAGACAATTTACATTATTCTATTAAAAAGCATAAATGAGTTTTTTAAAAGCAGATATGGAAGTTATCTATCAAAAATATGAACATGCAAATATATATTCATATAGATATGTGCAGTGTTAGTTTCTGTTTGTCTGCTGCATATTAACCTTCTACCCCAGAAGAAGTTGATGTTTTCTCTGATACAGTCACATGTGCACATGCCAGACTGTCCTTTCAATTCTCGACCAACCCTTCTCATCTTGTTCCTGTCCTCCTTGTTTTCATGTAGCTGGATCAACAACTCTTTGTCTGTTTTTCCCCCCCTCCCCTCAGCTGTTCTGATGGGAAGGTTTGGGGAGCTGAGGCGTTCTGAGGGACTGACAGTTGACCAGTAAAGCATATTTGAGATACAATAGCACACAATTGGGTACATGGGGCATGGAAAAAACACATAATTTATAGCAACTTATACATATGTGTGTGCACAGCACTTTCTGTATTGTATGCATATGTCATTGTCATATAGAACTTGTAAGAATTGGTCTTCGTATTCTCCCCCCCTCCCTCCACCAATAATACTAAACCTAGTAATTTTCTTTAAAGAACCAGCAGTTGAAGAATGGGCTGAAGAAGAAGCGGAGGAAGTGTATACTTCCATTCACAGAGAAGAGATTTCTGAAGGTACAACCACAATTCAGGAATAGTAGGAAGAAGCAAAAAGTAATTTTTTTTTTTACCAAAAATAGTGTGGATTCATTTCTACTCTTTTCTTTATGAATTTTCTACTATATAAATATATTTCATATCTTGTAAACTTTAATGCTAAAAGTGTCTACAATTTCTATTATTTGGTTTTGAAAAGTGCAGTAGTTAATTCTGTTTTGGTATGGTAAAAATAAGGAGGTATCTCTTGGATGTTGAGAATTATCATTCTTTTTGTTTTTTACAAAAATTCTCTATTGGAAGTTCCTCTTCCACCAGGTTGCCTGGAAGAAGTAAAGCTCCTTCAGAATATGAGGGTGTATTCTGGTTCCTCAGACCATTTCATCCTAAAATGACTAAATTGTTTCCACCTGTAAGTTTATTGGTGGTAACATAATGCCATGAAGGTTCGTAGCATACACTGATTGACTCAATTACAGGTGACACCTAGAAAATACTTTAAAGGGATGGCTTTAGTCAAGGAATTTTCTCAGTATTTGAGAGAGAGGCTTTCTCAAAGTGAATAAATTCTGATATTAGTGAGCTAGTAGACAGAGGAATGGAAAATGCTGATCTAGTACTTCAAATCCTGAGCTGCTTCAAATTCTACAGAAATACAAGATGAGAGCCCAATATTAGTTACATTTAAGTTGCCTGGACTTTTTCTGTTGGCTTCAGAGGGAGTAGGAAGGATTGAATGTAGATTTTGTAATACCAGAAGTGTCTGTTAGTAAAGCACACTGCTTATTCTTGTATTACAAATATTTTGTTGCTTACTAGGGCCATAATTATAGTAATAGATGTCAAATACTTAAACTCTAGTATTTTTTTATTTTACTCTCTTTTAAGTGACTGAAGAAGAGTCTTACTACATAGAGGAGAGGGTAACTGTTCCTAAAAGAGAGGAAGCCCCACCCACTAAAGGTATATGTTCTTTTCATTACAAAATATTGGTTGTTTAATCATTATGTGCATTGTGTTGTCACTATATGTTTTATCTCCACGTGTAGTTTTTTGTATTAAGGTAATGTGTGCATATTCCAGTGATACTACTCCTCTTTGTAAAATCATGTATTGTAATCTTTTAAAGTGCCTGAGAAGCATAGAAGAGTTGTCCCTGAACCAAAAGTTCCAGCTGCCCCTAAGGAAGCTCCGGGAGTTAAAGGTATAAACCAGTTCCTCATCTGGGTGATGTCTCTTCAAGGGGATTATGTTTGTCTTACTGTCTTCTTTGTACGTGTTGACGTGGGTAATGTCTGCTTTGTTTGTCTCATATTCCATCTTGTACTATGAAAAGTGTTGCTTGTGTTAACTCAGTAAAACACATTGTGATGTAGTAGACAATTACAAATATTACATCTTAATATTCTTTCTCATCTTCCTTCTTGTCTTATTCATTTTTCTAAAGTTCCTGAAGTTCATAAGAAACCAGTTCCTAAAGAGAAAGTACCTGTCCCTGTGCCTAAAAAAATGGAGGCCCCACCAACAAGAGGTATACCAGTGATTTGTTCCTGTTGCGAAAAATGCTTTTTTTCCTGCATTCCATCTTTAACATATATGCATATTGATAAAAATATTTATCTCCTATATCAAATTTCTTCAACATTAAACATGCACTTGTGTCCATTTGTCTACAATGTGGCCTGTGTTGTCTTGATGAGATTTATGTGTTATTTTGTCTTTTAACTCATGCCTGTTGTGAAATCAATCAAATTTTCTAAAGTTGCACAATCTTTTTTAAGAACCTGCAGAAGAATGGGTGCCCACTTTTGAGATAGAAGTTGAAGAACCTCCATCAACCAAAGGTAACAAACTGAGAATATTGTTACCATAGAGATTTTCTTGTTTAGCCTTGCAGTATTTGTGTTTAGCCATTTTACTTAAATTAAATTTTGTTTGTTAGTACATGTAACCTTTGTCTGGATCTCCCCTTTCTTTTGACTATTTACCCATTTTTGTGCTACGGCTGTAAAGTACACTCTTCTGCAGTGTCTCATTTTTGTTGCTGTTGTAGTTTACTTAGCTTTTTCTTTTTTAAATAAACCAGATTAAGTAGAGAAAACTTATGCATGTCAGCATTTCAAATATTGCAATTAAATATTCTTACTCTTATCATTTTTAAGTGACTGAAGTGCATAGGAAAATTATCACAGAAGAAAAAGTTGCAGTTGCTAAAAAAGAGGAGGCTCCACCAAAAAGAGGTATATAATTTTTGAGAGCTACACAAGAGAAGTCTTGTTTTAGAATACTGATTTATACTTATAATGTCTAATTGTCTAACACAAGCTGTAATGTTCATTGTTTGCTGTCTTTTTTGTTTGACTTGAGGAAATGTCAAGTCTCTGCATTTGTGTTTTGTCATCTGATTTTGTTCATTAATTCAAAATCTTTTAAATTTTTTTTTTTTAAATATAAATGCCAGCAGTGCCCAAGAAGCCTGTACCAGAAGAGAAAGTACCTGTTCCAGTTTCACGGAAAGTGGCAGCTCCACCAGCTAAAGGTATACAAGTTCTTTTGAAAGCAGAGAAAGCTTCTAAATATCAGATATCTGTGTGCATCATACTCACCATCTACCATCTACCTGGTTAATCAAATCCCAGTCTCTCCTGACTTGATTATAAATGAAAAGGAGCTTTGTCTTCTCCCCTCCAAAAGAATGCAGAAGGTGACAGAGAAGTCACGCACCTGCATTCCTTGCATTTTCTAGACACTATTTAGTTTCATTGATCACAGTGGCTGCTTAAGAGCTTTGGAAAGCTGAGTAAAGACATTTATTCAGTGAAGAAGTTAAATAAATATGAACACATTTAGAAAAAAACTATTGATGTTTTATAACACTGTCAATATTCAGTGAAGGGTTTCAAACTTACAAATATGTCTTCTATTTCTGTGATTTTCTTGTGTTTGAAAAGTGATTTTGTTATGTATCGTGTATGTGTTGTGTTCTGTTTAATTGAATTTCTGAAGAGAAAATTATTTAAATCTTACTTTCACCTCAATCATTCCATCTTACTTCATGATGTGTGGATGTGCTGTTTGCTTTTTGATGTGTTTTGGTCTATATATTATCCTAATATTATATGTATTATTTTAGTAGATACTATTTTAATATTTAACTAAATTTCTGCTGTTACTGAAATTGCACAGTGTTTCAAAGTGTCTAATTTATCTGGGGAATTTATTCCTGGAACCACTCAAACTAGTAGTCTTCAAAATACATAATGCATATCTAGTTACTATGCATTAAAGTTTCAGCTGGTCATTTTCTCTGTTAGTTTAAATGTCTTCAAGTTTGTGTGTCTGGTGTGATTGTTGTGTTTATTACAAGTGTCTTTGCTATGTAAATGTATACTATTTCCCCATAATTGTTTGTCCATAAATCTTTCACATGGACTTCAGAAAGTGTGTAATTTCTTTTAGAATTTAGTATTCTTACAATTACTATCTTTAAAGTGCCAGAAGCACCAAAGGAAATTGCCAGAGAAGAAAGAGTATCCACTGCTGTTCCAAAAAGAAAAGTGTCTCCGCCACCAGAAGGTACTCCTTCCCATGGATTAATCTATGAACAGGCTGTCCTCATCCAGTACAACTAGACCTTCAAGGTTGCTGGACTGGCACCTTTCTTGAAGTTTTAATGTTAGAATCACAGAATCATTTAGGTTGGAAAAGAACCTTAAGATCATCAAGTCCAACCATTAACCTAACACTACCGAGTCCACGACTGTGTTCCACTGTAGTCCCGAGGCAACCTTAACAGAGTCTTTGAGAAACACTAGGGACATATTTTTTCCAATTACTCTGGGTGTGGGAGGTGTCAGAAAATAATAACTAGTTTTCTAAGAAACACTAAATGGGATATTTATTATTGTACATCATATTGCACTACGGAAAAACATTAACCTTAGACTCTGTCTTTGAAGTACCAACAGAAGAACACTGGGCTATGTCAGAGGAAGTATCCATTTCTCTTCACACAGAAAAGGAGATTTCATACACAGGTATGAACGGACTAAAAAGATTCTATGTCCAAATTTACATCTTGTCATCCACTTAAAAAAAAAAAAAAAGACAATAGAACACAATTTCATGTCCTGTGCAGATCACCAGTTTATCCTGAAAGTGAAGCTTGTAGAATACCACAGGACAGTATTCCACCCTCACAAAATACTTAAATCTTTCCTCCTGGCTTACTGCTGTTGTCATAATGGCACTCCAACTATTTCACTAGGTCCTCCTTTGCAATCTTGCCACCTGACTGCCCTTTGAGGGGAAACAGGGCAGTCTTTTCCTTCACTTATATTAACATGCTTTCCTCTTCTGAAAAAAAGGCTGTCCTTTCCTGTTCTGTGACAGCAATTCCTCACCTTTAGGTCAAAGAAAAAAAACCCTTTACTTCTGCTGTTGCCTGCCTGGCTGAGACATTTAGCACAATCCCATATATTGGACCTGCCAGCCCAAGGGCTTTGAACAAAGTCCACAGCTCTTAAAGAAAATTCATTGCTCTCTCACTTTTGGAGGCAATCTATTGATTTGTGAAAAATGAGCCACAAGATGCCTCATACTTTCAGATCTGCTGCTGTTGATAAACAGAATTATCATATTCATATCATGAAAGATTTATAGGATCACATCAGTGTGAAGTTAAATAATCTATTTAGTCTCTCTGTTGGAGAATGATGGGTGGAACAGGCAGATCATGAGTACTAAAAGGAGGATGGAAGATGATCTTTGGCTTTCTGTAAGGCAAGGGTAATGTGCCGGCTGGTCTGGGAAAAAAAGGGTCAAAGCAGAAGGACATTAAATGCAACAGTTCTCCCATGGAATACCAGATAGAGGTGTTGTAGCTAGGACAAAAGAATCCAAAGGAACTTGAGCTTCCTGGCAAGGGCACTCATGTTCAATGCAGGTTTTTTTATCGAATCAATCAAAGTTACCAATTCCAATCTGTTTTAGTCTAAAATTTCAAATACAGACGTACCTGGCACTTACAAGTAAATATCAAGCAAGGCTCTGCCAGAAAATATTTAAAGAGATAGTAAGTCCTCACATTGCCTCCAAAATAACACCCGCTTAGCAAGCATCAAGACTTCTGCCAGCCACTCATCTATGCTCACTGTGGCTTGTCATGAACAGCACGTAGAAATTTTGAAATATGTCATTGACAGAATAGATTCCATCTCTTAAGAAGATCGAAAAAGATCTCCAATCTGTTAAGAAAATGCCAGAGTTATTCTCTAACTTGGCAAGTCTAGCAGTCTCCCAGATATTAAAATGCTCCCAGATGTTAAAAAGGGTCATTTTCTGTGCAGTTTCCAGTTATATTGGTCAAAAATTTCCCAAGACACCTACCTCAGAAGACAAGACACCTGCACTTCTGTTCTGAAAAAGAGAAAAAGCTGCTTAAATATAGTGTGCATTCTTTCCTGAATAAATCTTAAAAACTGAACATATTTACACCTTAATCTTTTAGAAATTTTCCTGCCTTTATAGGGAATGGCTCCTTGCCATGCCTGAACAAACAAGCCACTTTGTAAAGCAATTGACAGAAGAGGAAAAATACCTTCCCCACTGAGCAATTAATTCTTTTGCCTTTAATTAGACCACAGCTCTTATCCATTGTCAGTCACTCACAAATGTTTTCTCTGTGTGCTCCCTCACCTCCATCTAGATTTTCCTATCCAAATCTTCTGTTACCAGTGATTGAAGATTCTTGATCTATTACTGAGGTAGTGCAAAGTGTCACTGCTGTGGAGAGGGGCTGCCACAGCAGAGAGTGGGATTTAGTGATTTTGTAATTGGTTGAATTTTGATTTTGAGTTCTGCCCATTAGTGAGCTTAACTTCACTGCTGGCAGCAGTGGATGAAGTAGGAATCATATTAGTTGCTTATATTGGGATCTTGAAATGTTACCTAATTGAATAGCAGCCTAATGGCTTCCATAATTACATGTCCAGTGTCAATAAGCACACGTGTCTTTTACACATCAGCCATGTACGTGTAAGATATCTTTTTGTCTTTCTTGCTAATAATATTTTTGCTTTTAAACAACACTTTTAAAAATTCTTAAATGTAAATGTACTGTATCTTTTAAGTGCCTGATGTACCAGAGAGGGCTATCATTGAAGAAAGAGTACCAATTTATCCTCCTAAAAAAATGGCAAGACCACCAGCCAAAGGTATACTGGATAGAGTATTGAAATACAATATAAGTGTTTTTTGTGTCTTGTATGTTCCATGTACAGTGAAAACTGATTTGTTTTCTATGGAATGTTCTTCCTTTGGTTTAAATCTTATTTGACAATGCCTTGTGATCCTTATTATTAGTAAGATCTATATGCTAAATTTTAAGATTCTTTTAATTGATATCTTTTTAAGTGCCTGAAGTACGCAAGACAGTTGTCCGAAAAGAAAAAGTGTATGTTGAAGTTCCTCAGTATGAAGAGGAAGAAGAGATTCCAAAATATGAAGAGGAAGAAGCCACCAGATATGAGAAGGAAGTAATCCATTACAAGGAGGAAGTCCACCATTATGAAGAAGTTAGTCACTATGAGGAGGAAGTTCCTCAGTATGAAGAAGTTCCTCAATATGAAGAGGAGGAAGTCACCCATTATGAAGAAGCAGGTGTTTATTATGAAGAGGAAGTTCCTGAATATGAGGAGGAAGAGCCAGAAGTTCCCCAGTATGAAGAGGAAGCTCCTCCTCCAGTTAGAGGTATACTTTAATTTTAGGATTTGTATGAGAAAAAGCAGTATATTTGCATTCTGTTAATGTACCAAAGTCTTGTTTTAATATGTTCCAGTGTGCTTTCCAGTGTGCTTTTTTTCAAGATGTTTAGTATATATTAGAATATAGTGTAGAAAACGTGTGATGGCTGTATGTCTACTCTTTTCTGCTACCTCTATAAATTTAAATGTTCCACGTCATACATCTTCATTTCTCTTTCATATGAAGTCTGCATAACCCACTGAGAAAATTTAACTGAGCTCATCTGGGATCCAATTTTGCTATTAGACTATGCTTGAAATACTTAGAAATGTTTATGAGAATTCTGCTATCACAGACCAAAAAAAAGTTTATCTAGAAAATGGGTAGGGTACTTGAAAATAAGTGATTCTGGAACACAAATCACATTGACTTGGTCTCAGAAATCTTTGAAAACCCTATAGTCGTTGTTTATTTCTTGAAGGAAATAATAGAAATCTATGGAAAGCAAAGATAAAAAAGTTCTATTAAATTGTCATACATAAATACTCTTACTTTTAGGTGTTTTCCTTAAGAATAATTGTTATGGTACAGCTGTAAATTTTCAACGTTGTTAGTACCGGATGAACATACTAGTCACTACTTAGACAGGACAACTAGGTCACACCAAGATCTTGGTAATACTCTTTCTACATCTTTATATTAAGATATAGACTAACTATATCTGATTTTCCAAAATTACATTACCATCGAAGAGTGCTTAAAAATGTATCTTTTCCAGTCCCAATTCAAATCATTCCAGAATGTGTCTTCCTCAAAAAGAAATTCAGAAATTCTTTTGACTAATTAATGAATACAAAAGTATATTTAACATTGTTTGCACTAGAATTTTGACATATGGATGAGCACATTTTTCCTAGTAAGGAAATGTCCAGGCTGTACACTGCAAAAGCCACATTAATCCTGAACAGGAAGATTAGGGTTAGCTAAAATTTCCTTTGATTCTATCACAGTAATTACAAATTGTGGTATAAACTGCCAGGTACTTCTAATGTGTCCATAGCTCTGTGTTTGAAGTAGATCAGTTGATAAACTTGCTGTGCTTGCTTTTTACATATAGAAAGCACTTGGAAACTTCTGAGGAAGAAAATGTAAACAGCAACATATATTCAATGCATATACAAAATTGGCTTATTCAACATGATCAGATGGAATCTAATACATATCTGAGAAACGTTAGGATCATAGCTCTAGGGGAAAATAAGGAGAAGTAGTAAACCCACTAAATAGCTAATACAGCAATTAAATAGTTGTTTATTACAGTGTTTGTAATAAACATCCAAAAATTGGAGAAAAATATAAAATTGTATTTTTGCAAGTTTCCCCACCATGACCCTTCTTAATCTTCTTTAACAGCTGGTTCTAAAAAAGTCAAACTCTTGTCTTAACTCAACCTTTGATGAGCAAATAAGCCCTTGAAGTTAAAAACATTTTTACTGATGGCCTCAATGGACATAATAACAGTTAATGTAATCTGTTTGCTATTTTATTTTGTCTTAATGATCAAATGATGTTAAATCATAGCTGTACAGTTTGGGCATGTATTTGTGATACTTGTTCGCACTTTATGTTGTTTTAGTAGTAAATATCTAAAATATTAATGGTATCTTTCAAGTGCCTGAGGTTCCCAAGAAGCCTGTTCCAGAGGAAAAAGTACCTATTCTGAAGAAAAAAGAAGCTCCTCCAGCAAAAGGTATATTTCACCCCTTTATGTCAGTAGACATCCTCTGAATATGTAACTCACAGTATTTTTCAGATGTCTTACTTGTTCATTAGTTTTTTCTGTTCTTTTTGGAGGGAGATCTTCATATGAAATGTTTGTGCTACTATTTTTTTTGTTTGTTTGTTTCATTTCTATTTTGAATATCTTATGGGTTATTTTTAACCAAAATAATGTTTTTGAAGTGCCCGAGGTACCCAAGAAACCTGTACCTGAAAAGAAAGTCCAAGTGCCAAAGAAGGAAGCTCCTCCAGCTAAAGGTATATGAACTTGTAATTAGCTGTGATCAGAAAGGTCTTCTAGTCTTCATTTATCTTCTTACTTGTGTTATACACTCTAATAGTAAAAGGATTGTTGTTCGTAAGAATTGTGGTTCTTTGTATTTGTCTTCAATTGTTTAGTGTCACTGGCTTGTACGTGTTTTAGATTCTTATGCCAAGCTTAATTTACAATAATATCTTAACTAAGTTCCAGAAGTGCCAAAGAAACCTGTACCAGAAGAGAAGATTCCTGTTCCTGTACCAAAAAAGAAGGAAGTTCCACCAGCCAAAGGTATATCAGCTCTTGAGTGAATG
>VXBL01002380.1:0-14108 GCA_013400195.1 Aramus guarauna | reverse complement strand
AGTTATAGTGTAGCATTTAAAAAATGCTCTTTTCTCCTCTATTAATGGGGGGAGGAGGAAACATAAATGAGAGAAACTAAGATTCTGATCCTGGAAAGCACTTTAGCCACATTGGACCAAAGAAATGAACTTCAGTAGACACTGGTTTAAGAGCCATCCTGAGTAAGACTTCATTATTTTTTGAGCTGGGATATAGATAGTTGACACCAGATGAGAGCATGTGAAATTCAATTACAATTTCTATCTAATACACAGAACTCAGTAACTAGAAAATCAAATTAAATATTTCTGTAAACTTGTATTTTGCTAACTGGGAATGGTCACTTCTAGCAATAGCAAGTAAATGATCAGGCTGAAATGAGATATTTAAATAATTTATGTTCAAAAAGCTCTTTGTCCATATACATTTCTGCATTTTTGCATTATAAGTTGTCTTTCTAATCTTGTCTTGTAAATAATATTAAAATATGTAAAATAAACTAATATCTTTAAAGAGCCCGAAGTTTATGGAGAAGTTCCAACAGAAGAAAAAGTCCCTGTTATTATTCCTAGTGAACCAGAAGCTCCAGCAGCTAAAGGTACACCAAGTATTCAAGCAATTTAGAAAGCAATACTTTCCCTAAAAATTATTCATCTTCATCATTCCTTCTGTGTGCTAATCTATTATTTAATGTGTTCATTCTAATGTTTCCTTAGATGCTATGTGTCTGTCATTTCTTCTTTGTTACTTACATTTTGTATATTGTAATGTTTGTTAAAAAATGTAATATCTTTGAAGTACCTGCAGTGACAAGGAAAACTGTCCCACTGAAGAAAATACCTGCTGCTGTACCTACAGAAGAAGCTCCTCTAGCTAAAGGTATATGACCTCCAAGTGGATTTTCTCTAGCCTCTTTCAAAAGTGAGGTACCAAGTGAGAAACCCAACATGTCTATTGGCATGATTGCCCAGAAAAGTTGTGGATGCCCTAACCTGGAAGCGTTCAAGGCCAAGTTGGATGGGGCTTTAGGCAACCTGGTCTAATGGAGGGTATCGCTGCCCATGGCAGGGGGATTGGAACTAGATGATATTTAAGGTCCCTTCACACTCAAACCATTCTATGATTCTTGAACATGACCAGGTGCTATATCCACTGTTTTCTTCCATTTGAGCTCTTGTTGTAAGTGTAAACTTTGTCTGTTAATTTGTTTGTTTTTATCTTAGAAAGAGAACACACATATGGGGAAATTAGAGAACACACATATGGGGAGATTAGAAATTAAAACATAATCATTTTTCAACCATTTACAAAGAATTAAAAAAATATTTCAGCATTTTCTTCTTATGTTAAAATAATGATCAATTATTAAGACAGAATAATTCATCATTCAGGAAAACAAATTCAAAGAACATTTTCTATAAATTCTTATTTTTGTCTTAGATTAGCAGCTGCTCAGATTGATACACTCTGCTTCAAGAATTTAAAATTTTAAAAGACAAAATTAGACAAATTCATAGCAGAGCCAGGGATTATATTTTTTTAACTTCTTGTCTCATGTTCAATTTCCCAAAAATACTTTCTCTGACAATATATATTAAAAAAAAAAATCTAAAAGGTTGTGGCAGAAGCTTGTTTGCAGAGGCACTCTTTGCAGTCATGTCAGGGGCTTAAATAAGTCAAGATTAAGGTAAGACTTTAAATCAGGACATAATACAAAGCCACAATTTTTTTTTTCATAGAAATATACTTTTGTAATAAAATTCCAGCACTGAAGAAATCTATAGATGTTTGAAACATAATATTTAGTTAGTTGCACTGGAGTTTTCCCTTGCTTTAATACGTAATCTTGAAATTTAAATAAATAAATAAATACACACAACCCACACACACTCTTTAAATTGCCAAAATTCCTACAAATTGTTTGATAAGGGAAAAAAACCCACCTAACTACAATCTTTTCAGAGAAGGAAAATTCAGACTAGCAAATGCTAGGAGTTAGAAAAACAGTGAACTCCATAAAGTGAAGTTGTTGAGTTGTATTCACAGGTTGATACCATGTGTTTTCATGTTGTTCTAGTAGATTTTTTTTAATTGTTTTATAAAACTGTACTACTTATTTCCTACTGCAAATTTCTAAAATATACTAATATTTTTAAGTTCCCGAAGTACCAAAGAAAGCTGTCCACAAAGAAAAAATACCTCCCGCTCTACCTAAAGAAGGAGTTTCACACCTCAAAGGTACAATAAATTTTGAGTAGGATTTGAAGGATAAAAAATGTTTTCATATATAAATCTAATTATTTTGAGAACATTCTGTCTACCATAAACTAGAGTTTAGTTAGCAGCTGTAGTTAGCTACAGCAGTATAACATTAATTTAAAAAAAAAAAAAAAAAGTAATAATTACATCACATGTAGTTGTTCTTAAGGGGAAAATTAGCTTTGTGTGCAAAAGAGACAATTGAGATCAGGTTGGGGGGGGGGATAAAAATAGAAAAAGTGTCAGAGCTTAAATATTCAGGGCCTATCTCTTTGCACTTAAGGAAGTACCTCAGTTTAGGACACATAACCCATCTTCTGGCAAGCTGCAGGGGTCAGATCAGGGTAGAATATGAGATTATTTTTCTTCCATCATTTGAAAGAATCCTGATTTTGAGGGTAGATATAAAATAGACCTGTACATCTTAAGATGAGCTTGAATATTTGATTTTAGTTGTTCTTTATTTTTCACATTGTCTTGTTTTCTGAAGATATTCTAAGTTAATTTAAGTATTTAAACTAATATCTTTCAAGTACATGAAGTTTATGAGGAGATACACATAGAAGAAGAAATTCCTACTGTTCATACAAAAGAGGAGGCTCCAGCACCTAGAGGTATATATCTTCTTCATCATCTCTTCCTGCAATTTGCAAAGTTATGAACTCCAGGAAAATCAAATTATTCATGTTGATGGTTTAGTTCTTGTTCAATGTAATTAATATTTATGTTCATCTTTTTAGTACCCTACTCACATAACAAACTTGGGATTTTTTTATGACTTATCTTTCTATTCTATATAAATTCTTAAAATGAACTAACATCTTTAAAGTGCCCACAGTCATTAAGAAAGCTGTTCCAGAAGAAAAAGTGCCTATTGTTGTGCCTAAAAAACCAGAACCTACTCCTGTGCCTAAAAGACCAGAATCTCCACCATCTAAAGGTACTTAGCCTAATAGAACTGAAGTCTTTTGCTGATAACCTCTTTTTAATTTCGTACATCATTCTAATTTAATAGTTCATGGTCCACTTGTGTCAAATTTGTGTCATTTATGTTGTATGTGTCCTTTTTCTTGTTTCTCACCTCATCTTTAAGTCATAAAATTAAAATCAGTAAATATCTTTCAAGTGCCTGAATTGCCCAAGAAAACTATTCCTGAAGAGAAACCTGTCCCTCTGCCTAAAAAGCCAGAAGCTCCACCTGCCAAAGGTATAAGTCAACATATCATTTCCTGCTCCTTTTTTTTCAAGTTTCTTCTTTCCCTTGTTTTGTTGTTGTCAAATCATTGAAAATTAGTTGAGTTTGTCTATTTCTTGTACCCAAGAGTAATACATTGTGATGGCACAGAAATTGTATCAGAAACTAATCAAAGGGACTAAAAATAAGGAAAATTCTAGCTGAGTCAACATGCAGTGAGATTTACAGAACAAACATTTTTACTTCATGGGTGTTTATAGGTGCTGTAAACAGCCTCAGAAATTCAGAAGTACATACATTTCCTCTTTCACATTGCTCGTGTTAAACTTAGGGGTCAATTGATTTAAATATGAATGGAAATAGTATTAGGCAGAGAAACCAGTTGTTACAATTCATTCAGATATTTTAGAATTCTGTCTGAACTAGCAGTTTGTCACCACTGCATAACAAAAGATCCCCAGAAAATTCACTTCAAACTGTTATTTGCCAGAAGGATAGAACCATGGAGACTTTTCAGAACATGTAACTGTCATCAGAGTATCCTTATACATCTACTTGTTTTGTCTTATTTCTCTGTATTGCATGTTTTCTTTTTATAATTCTTAAAAGTACACTAATATCTTTAAAGTGTCCAAGGTACCTAAGAAATCTGTCTCAGAAGAGAAATTAAATGTTGCTGTGTCTAGAAAGCCAAGAGTAACACCACCTAAAGCTTATATGTCAACACTGGTGACTCTCTGAGGAAGAGATTCCTCTTTCTCTTGGGCAGTAGGGTTTACAGTAAAAGAAGAAATTATCCTTAATTTTTCATTTATAAAAAATCCTAGTAGTATGCAACAGTACAGAACATTTTTTGCATGAAATATTTCTTTTTATATCTGATCTTACATTTCTTTTGGATATGCTTCTTGTGAGACCCTTTCTTCTTAATAATTTACATATTTTTAATGCCTTAAATATAACAAAAATGAATGCTGTTTTCTTTAAAGTGCCAGAGGTGCCCAAGAAAATTCCAGAAGAGAAAGTACCCATTGCTGTGCCTAGAAAACCAGAACCACCAGCCAAAGGTATGTTGCACTACAGGTAACTAAAATTTGGAAGAGAAAAAACCTCTGCCTTGATTGTGCAGTTTAGTGTCTTGATTGTTTGTTGTGTTGTCCTATTACTTTTATTTTCTGTGCCCACAGTTCTATATATGCTACTGTTTTGAAAATTCTTCTTTTTGAATCATAGCTCTAATTTGTGTACCAGTGTGTTAGAAATACTGATGTGGCTGGGCAGTCATGAGACTGATAAATTAGAACCACAGCAGAATTCTTAAAGAGAAAATGGCTTCTGTGATCTGACATATTTCCAACTGACAGTGAAAAATTAGCCTCAAAAGAAAGTTTAATAATTTCAAAGTATAGAATAAGTGATACAGATGTCTAACTTAGGAGAAATCCATGCATAGATTAAAAATTGATACCAAGAAGTCATCATGCATAGAAGAATGTGACAAGGAATATAGAATGGACAATGGCAGTCTTAGTCAAATGGAGATTTGGGAGGTTGTTGAATAAAGTAGAAAAATAATGTAATGTAGGAGAAGAAACTCCAGAAGACTCTGAGGTGTTTCCTCAGACTTTACAGGGACATAAAAGAACCTTAAGTCAATAAACATGTCAAATCTATGGCTCCATTAACAACCTCCCTACTTTGGAATTTCTCCTGCAAAATTTTGAGGATAGCTGTAAAATTCCATATAATAATTGAAAATAATCTCTTTCCTTAAAGTGCCTGAAGCACCCAAGGAAGTAGTTGTAGAAGAGAAAATCAAAGTTGCAGTGCCTAAAAAGCCAGAAGTACCACCAGCTAAAGGTAGTTGTCATTAATAAAACTTTGGTAATAATTTGTCTTACTTTCACTGATAAGGCCTTCTTGATACTATTTTCCCATCTTTCTGCCTTATAAACTGTGATTTTTGTATTTCATTTTCGGGACCAGCCTCTTTACTCGTCTCAAATGACTCTTGATCAAGAGAGTGAAAAGCCTGTTTGGTAAAGGGTATTAGGTTTAATTGATGTTACCTGGTGACCTTCTGTTTGTTTCTTTTTCCCCTTTAATGCTATTTCAATTTATTTACATTCCTAGTATTAACATAATTATTAACTTCAGAGTGTCAGAAGTGCCCAAGAAAGTCCCAGATGAGAAAATACCAATTGTGGAGCCTAAAAAACCCCAGTAATAACAACTACACAGAATCAAAACCATCACACTCTTATTGTTTTAACACTATAGAAGACAGTACCCAAGACCTCTGTTAGAATTTTCTTCTATTGTCAATGGTTTTTCAAGTGAACAAATGTGTGAAAAAAATAGACCTTGGTAATTATTGTTCTCACTAATACTGTTCTGCTGTTATGCTTTAATGTTGTTTATGAAATTCTTATAGTAAAAGTTATTAATATTTTTCAAGTGTCTGAGATACCAAAGAAAGTGGTCCAAGAAGAGGTTTCCATTAAAGTACCAAAGAAACCTGAACCTCCACCAACTAAAGGTAACTGCTACACACAATTAATGAAATAAAACCCCTTCATTGTCTAGGGTACTATTTTAGCATATTGGTAATTTAATTTTACTACTAATGTTCTGTAAAATATTTTTGTTGTTTAAATTGTAGTATTTACATCTGTATCTCAGTGAGACATCAGAAACAATTTTCTGTACGCAAGGAAAAAAGTTGATATTCACATCCAAAAACACTGATGCTTTGATGTCCCTGAGTTTTACTTCTATCTTAGTGTCTTAACACTGCAAACATATGTTTAAATTTCATACAAATAAAATTAATTACTTTCTTTGAAGTGCCTGAGATGCCCAAGAAAATTATTTCAGAAGAAAAAGTACACATTGAAGTTCCTAAAAAACCGGAACCTCCACCATCTAAAGGTACATGTTCAATACTGATCAAGTTGCACAGAAATTTTAATCTGTTTCTCTAAATATTACCCTTTTTAAAGTTTTCTTATCCTCTTTTTTAATATTCTAATATTTATAAATGTTACAGACTGTGATGTTGTCATCTTCACTTGTGAATAGCTCCCAATAAGCAAGAATGGCTATTAATGGTGTGCATCAAGCAATATGAAAAAACCACAGACTATTTATAAGGGTTGGGGGTTTTTTGTGATGCTGTTACTTAATTTTCACCTTGGAGCTATTTTCACCTTTTTAAATCCTATTCTTCAAATTCCTGAAAGTAAACCAAATACATATCTTTTTAAAGAACCTGAGGTGCCAAAGAAAATTGTTCCAGAAAAGAAAATACCTGTGCCTAAAATACCAGAACCCAAGGTTGTGCCTAAAGAACCAGAACCTGTGGTTGTCCCAGAACCAGAGGCTGCACCTGAAGAACCAGAACTTCTACCAGAGAAAGGTAAATCTCAACACTAATAAAATAGCAAAAGCAGTATTTTTCCACTTTTCTTTAACACTTGGATTTTCCAGGCTTTCTGTTTTCTGAGATTCTAAATTATACATGTGCATATATGTGTGAATCAAACATACATGCATCTTTTTGAAGACTAATGACAAATCTTGTATGTCTGAATTGCCTGTATTTTATACTTCAATTCTTTGTACTGTTTTGGATTATTCTTACTATTCTACCCACTTGTATTTATGAAAACAATCACAACTAATATCTTTAAAGTGATAATAGTAGAAGAAAAGAAAGTATCCATTCTAGTAGCTAAGAGCAGAAAATACCAATGTACTTGAAATACCAGAAGCTCCACCAAGAAAAACTAGATGCCATCACTACTAATTCTTGAAAAAGTCTTCAGCATATCACCTGCAATGTTATTAATATCTTTTGTCCTGTCCATTCAGTTTATAATTATCATGGATTTACTTATAACTTAAGTTACACTATCAGTGCATGTGTGCACTTGCATATAGAGGCATGAAGCTTGGGGGAGGGGTTGGGGGTGTACATTTAAGAGAAGAGGCACAAAAGCCAAAATCTGGTATATTCATCCTTAAAAAGGCCAACATAAATGATTGCTACCTGATATATTTTTTAATGTTTTCATTACAATTTTGGGTTTATGTTTTATTATTGACTTAAATTTGGTATGATTGTGCAGTTGTTAAATTTAGAACTAATATCTTTTACGTACATAAAGTGGCCAAGACAACTTTCCCAGAAAAGAAAGTACCTGTTCCAGTTTCCCAAAAACCAAAGCCCATTGCAGGACCCCCAAAACCGAAGCCTCAAGAGGTAGAACCTCAAGAACCGCAACCTGCTGGAGTGATCCGAAAACAAAAGCGTGTTGTGGCATCCGAGGAGCTTGAGATTGTTTTGGCATCCCAAAAACCAGAGCGTGTTGTGGTGCCTGAGAAACCAGAGTTTGTTGTGGTACCTGAGGAACCCAAGCCTGATGTGGCATCCCAAAAACTAAAGCATGATGTGATGCCCCCAAAACAAAGGCCTGTTGTGGAACCCCAAAAACCACAGCATGTTGTAGAGCCTGAGAAGCCAGAGTTTGTTGTGGTACCTGACGAACCCAAGCTTGATGTGCCACCCCATAAGCTAAAGCATGGTGTGATACCCTCAAAACAAAAGCCTGTTGTGGAACCCCAGAAGCCAGAGCCATTCATGGTCCCTGAGGAACCTGAGCTCACTGTGGCGCCTGAGGAGTCAGAGACAGTTGCTTCACCTCAAAAATCAGAGCATTTTGTGGTGCCCCCTAAAACAAAACCTTTTGTGCCACCCCAGAAAACAGACCTTGTTGTAGCACCTGAAGAAACAGAGTTTATTGCAGAGTTCCAGAAATCAATGTCTATTGCAGTGTCCCGAAAATCAAAGCCTGTTGTTGCACCCTGCAAGCCAGAACCTGTTGTTGTGCCTGAAGAACCAGAACCAATTTTAGCACCCCAAAAACTAGAGCCTCCTAGGGCACTTCAAAAACTGAAGCCTGAAGTGGCATCCAAAGAAGCAGAGCCTGTTTTGGCACCTGAGGAACCATCACCAGCCGAGCTGGCCGAAAAGCAAGAGAGTGTTGTTGCCATACCTAAAAAGCGAGCAGCTCCACGGTCTAAAGGTACCTCTTATGAATAGGATCTCTTTTCCTTCTCTTGAGTATACTATGTTTCACTGCTTGTTTTAAAGCTTAATACACATAACTAAAAGATACTAATATCTTTAAAGAGCCTGCAATGCCCGAAAAGGCTGTCCCAGAAGAGAAAATTCCTGTAGCCGTTCCTGAAAAATCAGAAACCCCATCAGCCAGAGGTACATGTTATCATGAATATGTGATAAACATACCTAATAATCTTCTCTTAAGTATTATCTTAACCTCTTTTGTTCTGTCATTTCAAATCTGATGTTTTAAAGGATGCTTGCTAAAGAAATCACACTGACTATAAATGTGTGCAAAATTGCTACTTCAGAACATTTCTATTGTCCTATGTGTTTCAGTCTCTGTATTTATGTTCAGTTGTATGTAATTGTAAAATTAAATGCACTAATATCTTTGAAGTGCCTGAGGTGCCTGAGAGGGCTGTCCCAGAGGAGAAAGTGGCCATTGCTATACCTAAAAAACCAGGAGCTCCACTTGCTAAAGGTACATGCCACCATGATTATCATCATAACAAAGGGATGTTTTTTTAAAAAATTAATCTCATTTCAAATTGATCTTTCACTGTATTCTCTGATGAATTACTGTGCAGGGGCATCAAATGTTTCCTCTACTAAAGCCATCCAAATGTATGTTGTACTGTTGTTTTGGAATATTCAAAAAGTTCAGGAGATAAGATTTGATTCCTTAGGCTATAGCAATAAATCAAGCACATATTATGAACACCTGTCTACAAATAAATGCCAAAACTTTATGGATGCTAACAAGAGAATGAATGCATAAATTCTTGTTCACATTATTAGTAAGGATGGCTTAGTACAGGGTTTAGTGGGATGTGACAGTGTTAGGTTTACGGTTGGACTCGATGATCTTAAAGGCCTTTTCCAACCTAAATGATTCTGTGATTCTATGAGAATTGCAAAATTAGCAGAAACTCAAGGTTTCAGCAGACAGTAGCAGTTTCCATACATATAGCAAAATAATTGCAAATATGTCTGTGTACCTGTGCTGTCATGGGTAGCATCATTGAGCAGAATCTTTTCTTTAAACTGTTAATTAGAATTTGCCTGTATTTTGATCATATGTCAACATTCTCCACTCTAATTTGCTAAGTTGCTACATTGTATGAATAGCACCAAAGACCTGTAAAGTTCCTCTAAACACCTCATTCACTGAGCCTTTTAAGAGGCATTTATTTTCTCAGATTAATCATGATGAGAGACTTTATGACTGAAATACTAAAAAATTACTTAAGATACTCTAAAACTGTACACACCATAGCCTGAAGCAGTGCTGCAGCATTTTTCCTTTAGAAAGTTCCAAGCACTGCACCGAAAAGTAAACATTCCCTCTGCTACCAGGATTCTCTCCATCTGAAATACAATGACATTCCTCAAGTGAAGTTGCACCTCACAGTGACGATATTTAAAGCATTTAAATAATTAAAATGAATATTACAGGAAACAGTTATAAGCAAAATCTAGTGATTAGAAAGGAAGTCAGAGCTGTTACAGGAAATAATGTGTGAAGCAAAAAACCAGAGGAAACATACAAACACAGAAAAAGAAAGGTAAAGTCAACTTGAAGAATAAAAATAGTGAAAATATCCAAGTGAAAAGTAAAGAGATGGCAGTGACTGCCAAAACCAGCAGAGAACACACAGTCATGAATGATACATGATTGATAACTCAAATACAGTGGATTCCATAAGTAAGTCTCTGATCCACTGTTACAAAGAGGGTGTATGTTTTCTACATTTCCGCCTGACTCAGAAACAGAAACTAAACACACAATTCCTATCTCCTGTGTGACGTAGTTGACACCCTGGTCATCCCCATGTTTGAAGCAAAGCATAACTGATGACTGAGTGTAAGCACAGCACTTTCTCAAAGATGACTGCGTGCACATATTATTGATTGTCTTATTGTTTCATATACATCAGTAGTGCTCACAAAACTAAAACATACTAATATCTTTGAAGTGCCCAAGGTGCCCAAGAAAGGTGTTCTGGAAGAGCCCAGACCTGTAACTGTGCCACAAAAGCCAGAACCTGCACCAGTTCGAGGTACCTGTTGCCCTGTGCCTCAGCCTGAATGAGACTGTTTCTTACTGTCTTACATGTTACTTCTGGTGTCTGTTATCCTGTCCATTGGTGATTACCTGAAACTTCTATGTTCTGTGCTGTGTACAAATTCTATTATTTGAATGGCAAATACATAGGGAAAATGAGGGACTCTCCCAATCTCTTTCATATGGGTTCAAAAGCTAAAATTCTATATATCAAAACCGATAGGATACATGGGAAAGCCTTCTACTTTCAATTTTTAGTGTAAACCTCTGTCTTTATTACTTTGCCAAAAATCTCAAGTAATAGAAATGTTTTTTTACCCAAAGTATTGTTCTTTAACCAGTACCAACTGGCAACCCCGTACTATGGTGTGGTTGTAACAACCAGACACAGTCATGACACAGCAATATTAAAAAAACAGAACACACACACCCCCTCCCCACCCTCCCNACAAAAACTGATTACTTCAGAGAGAATAAGGAGGATGGTTCAATGGACTGTGAAGGAACTGAAGTTGCTATGGGAAAAGAAGTCCCAAAGTAAAAAGACGGGGATACCTACATAGGACAATAGTTATTTAAGACTTGAGCATGTGTGATCTGGGCTTAGATCCCAAATAACAGATACTCCAAAGTCATTAGTAAATGCAGTGCTTATTCAAATGCATGGTAGATCAGGATGGTTTTCATTCTGTGGTCAAAGACAACATGAAAAAACCCCATATGGCTATGGTCATATGCTGATGTAACTTTTTTCTGAACATAACTACATGGGGAACCAAAAAAATTACTTCTGCAAATCTACAGTTTAGTTGCATGTAGTTATTAGGTACAAGACCACCAGATCTTCAGTATTTCTGCAGAAAAAATCTGCATCACATTAAGAAGGAGAACAAGGAAACTTGTTCACTCTGCAGCTAGCACTTTTACCCTCGCCAAATGCAATTTCTAAATAGAAGATTATAGAAGCCCTTAACTTTCACTAAGTGAAAAGCCCCAACATGCTTGTCCTGCAAAAGATATGAAAAAAACAATAGAAACAGAGTAGAGAAATAGTAATGGTGATGGGATTTCTGTTCCTCACCCTGTCAATGCTCGCACTGCTGAATGCAAAACACCAGCAGCATCCTGAGGAATGGCAGCAGATAAGATACGGGCTGAGGCTGATCCCAGGGAAGAGCCAGACCCTGGTGGGGCTAAGAATGACAGTCTCTCCTCCCAGGGAGGGAGGGCTGCTGAGTACAGAGGAGGGTATCCTAATTCATACCTCACCCTCGAGCTATACCTGAACATAGCCGACAGTTTTCTCACAGAACCTCCTTGGTGTCACCACTCTGTGCTGTGCCCGTGCCCGTGTGTGGTTTTGTGTGTATGTGAGTCCGTGAGTGAGACATGGGTTGATATCGTGAGACCAGTTTGGTTACTTTCATGAGTGCGTCTCCAGTTTATGTTTCATTGTGCATCTTCCTGTTTAATGTATAAAACTGACTGTTACTAATACCTTTGAAGCACCCAAGGTGCCCAGGAAGGCTCCTCAAGAGGAAAAAGTACCTGTGGCCATTGCCAAAGCACCAGAGCTTCCAACACCCAGAGGTACCTGTCTTCATGGATGACTTAACAAAGAAGATATTTAATCTTCTTCTCTTAAGCGCTGTCCTACCCTCTCTTGGCCTGTCTCAGTTTCCAAACTGAGACTCTCAAGGTTGTGCATGCTGGGTAAACGGTGCTGCACGTGTGTGTGTGATGTTTTGAGGTGGCTCTTGTGACGTTCTGTGCCCATATTGCCCTGGATTTTGTTTCTACTTGGCCTGTGTTTTCACCAACGTAAAATGCAACACGCTAATATCTTTGAAGTGCCTGAGATGCCTGAGGCAGAGGTCCCGGAAGAGGAAGAAGAGGAGGAGGAGGAGGAGGCGGCACTGGAAGAGGTGGCCCCAGTTGCTGAGCCTGGAGAGCCAGAAGCTCCTCCAGCTGAAGGTATATGGTGGTGTTCTGAAAGAGCCTGCGGTGCCCTCCGGGTTGCCGCAGTACCGATTGCTCTTTGCCTCTCTGCGCTCTGTGGGGAGGAGCGAGCGTGGGCTTTGGTCACGTTGTGTCTGTATGTGCCTGCACTTGCCTGCAGGGGAGGGTGGGGCTGGTCAGCAAGCACTCTCTCCTGAGCCCATCCTTTGGCTCTTTGCTGCGCATAGTCCGCCTGAAGGAAGAGTGGTTGCCTGAAGAGGACTCCCTGGTAGTCTGTCAAGGGTTTACTTCCCTGCTTTGCCGCTTGCCACTTGGCTGTTTGCTGACCTTTGGCTCAGTCAAGTAAAAGGAACTAAAATCTTTTAAGTGCCTGAGGTGGCTGAGGAGGAAGAGCCGGAAGAGGAGGTGCCTGTGGTTGTTCCACCAAAGCCCGTGGCAGTGCCCAAGAAACCCGTGGCTGTACCAAAGAAACCAGAAGCTCCACAACCTAAAGGTATATCTTCTGCGGGGAGTTGCTTTTTATTTTAGAGTATTGATTAATATTTTTGTTTGTTTTCCCGTCTTTTCTGTAAGATTTGTTTTGCATCCTCTATCCCTAGCCTCTGCTCTGCATATCTTTGCGTATGTGACTAACAAACCTGTCACTAGACGATTGTTACGGTGTTAGCATTACGTAAACTCTTTCATTTTATCATAAGTGTTGTGATAATTTCTATTCTTTAACTGTGAAATTAAGAGGAAATAATATCTTTAAAGTGTTCAAGGTGTCCAAGAAAGTTGTCCCACAAGAAAAAACACCCGTTGCTGTACCCCAAAAACCAGAACCACCACCAGCCAAAGGTACACATCATCCCTATTAGTATCATCATTAGAAAGTAACATCATTATCTTCCAGACTTAAATTGAACTAATTTTTCTCATGATGACCTATCATAGATAGGTGTGTAAGAAATATGAAGTGCTATGTGGAGTGTCTAAAACACGGCAGAAAAAATGGATCCTATTCCTTGAAAAATATCTGCAGCTTTCTGAACTTCTCATGAAGTTTAAGAATTAACATTTAATGAATGCTGAATTTAAACAGAGTATCATGTTGTTCTGAAGAAGTGTCTGCAAATAAGTCCACAGTTAATAGAACATAAGGTAGCATCCCTGAATTTTCTAACAAACTGTCTTGCTAGATGACAGCAGCAGTATCTGTTCTGTATCTCTTTAGAAGTAAGTTAATGCGAGTAGACATGAAGTAGATTTACTAGCAAAAAACTGGCTATATCTACTGATGATCTTATTAACACATGAAAGGGTCATTAATATAATCCAAAAGAGAGGAGAGGAAGTATATACTTTTGTAAACAATAGGCTCTAGAAAACAGGAACAGTGGAAAACTGAAAATGAAGAGGAGGTGTAAAGGATGGAAATAATTGATAGAGAAAAAAAAAAGTGGTAATGATAAAGCAAATGTTACTTCCAAAAAAAAGTTTTGTTACAATGACAAAATAGTCATGAATGATACATGATTGA
>VXBL01002379.1:145785-169389 GCA_013400195.1 Aramus guarauna | reverse complement strand
CTTAGGCTTGTCTCCAGCTAGCGTGGTTCCCCCTTCGAACCTAGTTTAAAGCCCTCTTGACGAGCCCTGCCAACTTGTGAGCAACTTGTATGCCCACCTCAGTCCATTTGCATCATGCTCCTGAAGTTACTCGTGACGTGGTGTTGGATATGTGCTCACCCAGTCCGTTTGGGTAGCACTACTTGCAGAAATTTTTTTTTTCTTTCATCAGCTATTTGCTTAAAAGTTTCAGTTGTAGAAACACTAACCTTGAAGAGGAAATTATTCCCATTATTTGCAGAGAAATGCTGTTCAAGTGCTCCTTAATTGAAACCCTTTATCCTCTATTGTGAAATGTATTATATGGAGAATTTTTCAACTCACAAATCTGGCCAAAAGGAAGCAATTCCTGCATTGAAGAATGAGGTGTCCAGGGGAGTTACATAACCTCTTATTAAAAAAAAAAAAAGTTAAAAAGCATTTCTAGGTATTGAAGAGGAAGTGCCGACAGCTACAAACACTTTTACTGTCTAAAACACAGCATAAGAGGTCTTCTAATTACAGAAATGAGGGGATGGGAAAGCTGATAAATATGGACCCATCACATTTCCTGAATCATAAATGCCTGGTCCCTGGAGACAGCTGGCCGTGCACCCTGTGTGGCTGGACAAGCCCCTTCAGGAGAAAAAAAAAGTGATGAAAAAAAAAGATTCAGCTTTTGATCTTTTAATAAGAAATGGACTCAGGGAGACAAGCTGCATCTCTGCGGCACTGGGTGTCTGTGGGAAGCTGTTGGAGGACTGCAGAGTGGGGTGAGGAGAGGCCAGGGCTGCCCTGTGCCAGACACAGTCAGCTCCAGCCAGCTCCAGCAGGCTCCAAGGGACCTTCCTTGGGTCACAGCCGGGACCACCCTCCAGCTGGAGGCACCTCTGGGGAAAAGGCTGCCCTGCAGTGAGGAGGAAAACACTTGGAGAGCAGCCCTGCGAGCACCAGGGTCAGACAAGAAGGACAGGGAAGAGGTGTTCCCCACAGCCCATGGAGAAGACCATGTTGAAGCAGGTATTTCCCTGCATCTTGTGGAGAGGACCAAAGTGGAGCAGATATCTACGCTGCAGCCTGTCAAGGACCACTGGAGCAGGTGGGCATGCCCAGAAGGAAGCTGCAGCCTGTGGAGAGCCCTCGCAGGAGCTGTCACCCCTGGAGAGGAGCCCACGCAGGAGCAGGTTTATCCTGAGGGACTGCAGCCCATGGTAAAGACCCGTGCTTGAGCAGGGGAAAAGTGTGAGGAGGAAGAAGTGACAGAGAGGAACTATTATGGACTGACTGTAACCCCCATTCCCCATCTGCCCTGCACTGCTCGGTGGGGAGGTGGGATGAAGGAGGTAGACAAGTTGGGAAGGAAGAAGTGAAGTTGAGCCTGGGAAAAAGGAGTGGGGAAAAAGCTGTTTTAGTTCTTTTGTCTTTGTTTCTCACCATTCAACTCTATTTTAATTGGAAATACATTAAATAATTTTCCCCAAGTCAAGTCTGTTTTGCCTGTGACAGTAACTGTAAGTGATCTCCCTGTCTTTATCTCTGCACATCAGCTTTTTCATCTTCTTTTCTTCCACATCCTGTTGAGGAGGGGTAGTGAAAGAGAAGCTGGGTGGGAGTCTGGCAGCCAGCCAGGGTCAACTCACCACAATAGCAATATCAGTATATCCAGGATTTGCTGAGATAAGGTCAATATTTAACATAAGAGACAATGTCTCCTACTTTACTGTTCACTCAGAGATGGAGCTTGGAAAGACACAGTGGGGTACAACAACACGTGGATGTATAATATGCCCCAAAACCCAAATGTTTGCTACTTCCATGAATATCACTAGGACAGCTGCCCCAGGAGCAGGGCCACGTGAGCTGCACCTTGCTACACATGGTGCTGGATTCCACTTTTCAAATAGCATTTAAAGAAGAAATGAAATTTAATATCCAGGAAAATGCATATTCCTCATGATCTAAGAGGAAAATAAAGGTTTTAATTTACTCTGAGGAATTTACCTCTTGAAGGAAAATCAGAAAGATTAGTCATCAGATGGTACTTGTCAGTCTATCATGAGATAATGCCTTCCACTATTACCTGCAGCAGGTGAGTCAGTAGCATCTGCCCTCCCAGAATACCAGTTCTTATTTTTCAGTAAAAGCCTGTACAGAAACACCAGATGTGCAGTTTCCAAGTGACCACATCCTCTGTTGTATTGTACCTCTTCTCTCCTACCCTTCTACTTTTGCATTTTATCTAAACCAGAGGAGAGTCCTTGCTTGCCTTTGAAGCACCTGGCAAGTCATTTGGGTGCTCCTACATAAAACGCCCTGTATTTTTGCAGAGTCTGTGCTCTACAAGGAGCAACACTGCAGACTTTGCAGTAGAGTATTTAACAGATTATTAACTATCTACTGGAGCTAAAGGCCTTTAGCCTCTCTTTTATCATCTCCTTACTATGAGCTCCAAGGAATCGTACTCTTCTGCTTGTAAAAAACATACAGAAGAAGAAAAGGTGTTTGAAGACTTGCAAGTACTTTGGAGAGTCCCATCTGCACCCACTCATCCCCTACACTGTTATGCCAGTAAAGACATGCAGAAGTCAGGGCTGACAACATATTGTAGGCTGTGTGTTCAAAGAAAACCATGACCAAAATCCCTCTGGCTCCCAGATGGCTTGAGCCACCCTCTCTCCATATCTACCACTGTCCTCTTCATCATGTGGCCCTGGCCTGCAGCAGCTCGCTTCAGGGGCTCCTCACCTTTGGAAGAGGAAAGCTCTCTTCTATGTGTCACTAGGCGTTCGCGTCTCTTGTAAGTGTTCCTTTCCTGGAATTATTTGCAAAATTTACAGAGGTAAGGAAATATGGTATGATATTACATAGAACTGCAAAACCAGCAGGAGCACGTGTGTGTGTGGGAATTCTATGTTTGACAAGAAATTAAGTCATGTTGTATGGACAAGTCTTCCTCTGAGAGGAGACAGCAATAGGAAGGGCTGCGTTCTGGAGCCCCACAGTCACAGCTTTCCCTGCCTGCACTCCTTTTGTTAGAGAACTTGGGTCTGACAAACGCCTAAGAGCCTCTGTTTTGCTGAGAAACAGACTCCAAAAGAGTATTAAAGCACGAGTGCAGCTGCTTCTGCAGCTCTCTGTCTCGTGGGCTGTTATGTGAAGCCTATCAAAATGGAGTGAGCTTCCAGCTCTTCTCGGCAGGTCAAGCATTTGCTGTGCTGGCAGCGGGCTTAGAGCTGTAATCACACCCGAGACACTGGGAACGTGCTGGCATCATGAATGTTCACTGAAGCACAAACATTTACCCAAGGTAATAGCAAGCTCTTTCCATCTTCAAGATCCTTAGACACTACTTGAGGCCACGTCTAATGACAACAAAGGTATGTCTAGCTGTTGCAGCAGTGAGCCCACTTAGCATTTCTAAAGCACTTTCCAGTCGCAGAACTCAATCAGCTTTACAAATAAGGAAGGAGTTGAGCTGCTCTCCAAACTCACACAGCGAGGGAATAGCAGGGACAGACTGAGAAAACGAGCAGCAAAACCTGATGATGAATGAGGCTGGAATGACTTTTTTCATCTGCAAAACATTGGAATGTATTATTCCTCTGGGCTTTACTAGGCTGCACTTCTGTATCCCAGTTCTCAAGCACAAATACAAGCACAAAATGAAAAAATCACTGCCATGGGTAATGATCTGATAAGGAAAATGCTTAAACTACTGTGAATCATCAGGTGATGTTTAAAACAAAAACCCACAAGACATACTTTTCCCTAAATGGGAACATTTGTCCATCCTTCAATTAATGTCCACTCTTTTCTTTTTTTCTGATTTTTCCTGAAACATGGTAATTTTTATAGATTGATAACAAGATATGCAGCCTGTCAGCTGAGCTTTTTATTTCACTAGTTTAAGGGCTACTCTTTTAAAGTTCAACACTGTATATTTCAATATAACATTTCACAGTGTAATTATCAAGCGACACAATTGAATGTACAGCTCTGTAGCTCAAGCTGAAACAATGCTATTGACCAAGCAGTACAATGTGATCGTTAGTCCTGAGGAGTTACCACGCTATTATGATGTTATACGATAGTAGATGAGATTACTAGCTGACTAATTTGTTTTTTGGCTTTGCGGAGATCCAGTCCCTGGTATTTCCTGATACGCAAAGCCAAATGTGCAATAGATCAGGAGGGACAAGCTGGTGACAGGTTTCTTTTCTGTCCAGAACAGGAAGAGGCATAAGGACTCACGTTCACACAATGCTTAAAGCTAGCTTACTTACCTCTAAGTATATTTTCCCATTGCATTTTTTTTAGCTCAGACGAAGGTGTTTGAGCAACAACCCTCCGTAACATTTATTTTAGAGGAAGTTTGTGCATTCCCATGTACCTTTAGAAAAGAAGATTTTAGCATTCAAGACTAAAACCTGAATTTTGAATTTTCAGCTTAGTAACTGCCACCAAAATAAGGAGTTGAATCTGTAGCACCTGTCAGCACGGAAGCCAGCTCTCTGAGCTTCAGATGACTTTAGGTCCCTGCACTGCAGACGACTACCTCTGAGACAGCCTGTTTATCTCCAGGGAGGGAATTTGGTGCCAGCATTGATGATTTATGACAGCTACGTGATTACTTCATGGCTTTTGTACACTACCACTTACATCTGCTGCATGTCCATCCTTCTCCCTATGCCCTCCAGTCCTAAAGCCAAGCACCTTTCTCCCATAACATCTGCTGTTGGATGATGTTAGCTCCCCAGATTGGACCATACAGATAGCTGTTGGGGCACCTGAAGGGTGGGAAGTCTGCAAAGCCAACCATCACGGGAAGAGTTGCAAAAGCACCTCTGTGCAGGTGCACTGGCTGGCTCCTCTACCTCCAGCTGCCGGTGATGGTTCCTGCAGCCGGAGGCTGGATCCTGCACTTCCAGCTGATCCAGGTATGCAAAACACAGAGACGGTGTTTCTGGCTGGGCAGAGGGAAGCATCACCCCTTCAGGCAAGCTTTCCTAACTAAAATGGCAGTTGCACTGCCAGGGCAGCACTGGCAACCCTATTCATGGCAGGATGCCCGTGCAGGCATGACCTTTAGCTGAGACATGGTCTGTCAGGCTGTATCTATGCTGCTAAATAAAAGCAGACCAAGCAGGGTAGGCTGGCTCATCCTGACACTGCTCAGGCTAACTATAGCAGCTTTTCCTGAGAGAGTTAGAGCAGACCAAACCACAGCCACAGTGTGAACAGCACGAGGGATGAGGAGACTGGGCTTAGCCTGGCTTCCAGGCTCTCCCCTGTTCACCAGCATGGCTGGACTTGAGGCCAAGCAGCATCCACTGAGCTGGGCTGTGTGTGCTCCCAGCCCATGGCAAAGGAGGTCGTTCAGCTTAGCCTCACCTGCAACAAAGCGGATTCAAGAGAAGTGGAGATGTTTTGCTTCACCAAGTGAACTGGAGCTCCTTCCTTTACATATTTTACTGTTTTTGATGACTCAGAGGTTTTGAAATCTAGATTAATTTTTGTGACACAGACCCATCTTCAGTGTCCTTCATACATAATAGATAGTAGAAATACAGCCTTCTGCTGATGCACCTCCTTGTATCAATACTAGCTTATTCATTTCATCTCACCAATTAAAATACACACTTTAGGATTCATCTTAATGAATTTCTTACTTGAGTGGACTTACGTGCTGCTCCCTGCTGAAGCGTTACAAGCCTCATTGGGCAAGGTGAAAATTTCACCACAAAGTAAAATTTCTATGTGTTAGTGGGAGTTGCAGACAACTTGCTGACTGTGCCACACTTTGGATCACATAATGCATTTTATTTGGGCTCTTGTGAAACTCTACCAGGCAAGATGAGCATTTCATTATGTAATAAAATTTCACTGTGTGTTGGTGGCAGCTTTGCCTACCACTGGCATATTGTACAGCTGCTTGGCTAGCTGAGCTCGTTTGTACAGCTGGCTAATTAAAACCCCATAGGGTACAGAGTGAAGACAGCATAGTATTTTGCTGATCAATCATAATGTTTGTCAGAAAGGATAACATAAGGTTATTGGAATCTTGCCAAATACACCTGGACTCTTCAGATATTTTAAAATGGGCCTGAGACATCACTGCATATCTCCCTCCTGAGAGGGCCATCTCTCGGCACAACTTGGAGCTGAACTGTCAAAAGTCATTCATGACCAAATCTTCCCTGAAAACTTTCCTCATTCAGTGTTTGACTCTGATCACAGTGACAAGAAACATCCCACGTCATGAATACTCTGCTGAAGTGTCTCATGCGGTACCCTGAGGACCTGAGGCAATAGGACTACATACCAAGGATATATTTGCTTCTCTAACTGAGAAGAGAGAGACATATCTAATGTAAGCTTCTCCTAGACATACAGATTAAGATTTCTAACAGATTGGATCAGAGTAACCTGATCTTATTGTATAATTACTGAAGCCTATCAATTAGTTGTAGGAAGGGCTGGTTCTTAACACCTGAGGTATACCTGAAGGCAGGCAAGTACTGACAGTGCTTTTGGAAGCTCTACTTGCTGACACAAGTTAAGAACAACATATTACATATGTACTAGTTTTGCGTGGCAAGGTTTTGGTAGCAGGGGGTGCTACAGGGGTGGCTTCTGTGAGAAGCTGCTAGAAGCTTCCCCTGTGTCTGATAGAGCCAATGCCAGCCGGCTCCAAGATGGACCCACCGCTGGCCAAGGCCAAGACAATCAGCGCCTCTCTGATAACATATTTAAGAAGGGAAAAAAACAAGTTAGAGAGAGCTTTTGCAGCCAGACAGAGGAGTGAGAAGATGTAAGAAACTCTGCAGACACCANGAGGAGTCCTCCCCCTGAGGAGGAAGGAGCGGCAGAGACAACGTGTGATGAACTGACTGTAACCCCCATTCCCCGTCCCCCTGTGTCGCTGAGGGGGGAGTAGGTTGAAACCGGGCATGAAGTTAAGCCCGGGAAGAAGGGAGGGGTGGGGGGACAAGTTTTAAGATTTGGCTTTATTTCTCATTCTTCTTGGTAATAAATTAGATTAATTTTTCTCTAAGTTCAGTCAGTTTTGCTCATGACGATAACTGGTGAGTGATGTCTCCCTGTCCTTATCTCGACCCACAAGCTTTTCTTTATACCTTTTCTCCCCATCTAGTTAAGGAGGGGGAGTGATAGAGTGGCTCTAGTGGGCATCTAGCCTCCAGCCAGGGTCAACCCACCTCATATCAGTTAAACATTTAAATTCCTTTGAGCAGGTTCATTTTGGGAGACAAAATAAGTAGCTATATCCAAGCAACAGATTTTTTTAAAATCTCATGTGCAGTAAATTTACTGCAATGAGCTGTTATTGAAGGCTGAATTTGTAAGAAATACTGTGTTTGATAACAGTGAGGGCAACTGAAGTGTTGTCTTCAATGCAAGCCAAGTCTGACTTAGGATGAGCGCTTTAGGAAAAGCACTATACTAAGCAACAAGCACGTGTAGTAAATCAGGAGCATGATTTTTCTTTAGGTATTTGTCTAGCAGAGAGTCATACACTGTCTTACAGAGGAGATGGATGAATACACGTCCAAGGGCCACTTCTCCTGCCCCCTGTTGCCCAGCAGAGTAGTCCTCAACACCATAACAATTCCCAGGCACTGTAGAGCTGTCAAAGTAACACCAAACATTGACACCATTTTTGCCAAGGACATATCCACGTTCCAATGTCCTCAGCTGTTAGAATGGCCCCTGGGATCACCAGTGGTTGTCCAAAAGTTAGAACTACCAGAAAGAAGATAGAGATAACATCCCTTTTCTACTAGCACTAATGCATTAATGGCATGTATCAACATACTTAGGGGGAATTTTCTTGGGTAGGAAGATTTTGATGTTACTGGGTAATACTTCAATCCCAGCATCCACATTTCTAGAAACACCAGTTTTGTAACAGGACTTGTGCTCATGACCATCTGCTCTAATGGCACCATGCCTACTTCTGAACTGGCATGCCAGTTTTAACAGCACAGGCACCCATGAAAGATAGGATTAAAAGTGACATCTACGCTGCAAGAAGTTCCTCCTGATGGCAAGAAGTGCCAAATTAGAGCCACATGCCTTATTATAAGGAATGACATCTGTTGACACTTACAGCATTTTATCATCAACAAATGCCTCTTTCCTCAAATTGCTGCTTCTAATTTGCTTGAGCACTGGCTTGGAGTCCCATATTTGGACACTTAAAGGGATATAAACCTTGGTAAAACTGTTAATGACATTCCAATGGTGTTAATGAACTTCCATCAGCTTTGGCAATCCACACTGGATGCCACAGCTCACAAGAGTAGGAAAGGTTAAGCCGTGTCCTAACAATTGTCAGTGCTTAAGGTCTGGTAGCATTCAGTCCTGCTCGTCCCTGACAAGCCACAGTAACATGTGTGTGCTACAGTTTACGTGGAATTATCCTAGATAAAAGAGCTAGTAAATGTGTCTGCTTCCCTCCTTGGCATAACGATGACTTCAGAGCATGCAATATGGGCTAAGGAGGGGAGATGTCATACTGAAACCTCAAGGATGGAAGAGCCCTAGAGAGTCTCCAGTTAGTCACTAATTAATTGCATTTTATGAGCTCAGGCACAGATCCTCAAAGCTGCTTAGGAACTTAACCCCTATTTCATTTCACATTCAAATTCGACTCACACTACTTATCCTTAATCACCATCTCAGCCCTGAAGGACTTTCAAACCAACAGATGTCTCCATTACAGAGTATATGAAGGATGCAAGCAACTGAGTAGGACCTCCCATGAATGCTGAGTGGTGCTTTGGTTGGAGAAGAAAGGTGGTGCCAGGCACCAAAGCTGCACTGTGCTTTGGAGACAGGCAGGGAAGCATCTAAGCTGTTCAGAGTAGCCTTTTACTGTGCTCAGATCATGTTCATCCTCTTGGACAACCCACTGTTGAAGAAAAAATTTTGCCCATCTTTTATGGAATAGCTTGGGCTGACTGGGCCATCATGTGAGCCTCCTCCCACACCCCTGGAGGACTTCAGACCCAGGAGGTACAACTATCTGTCCTGTNAGCCTCCTCCCACACCCCTGGAGGTACAACTATCTGTCCTGCTGGAGTTGAGCCACTGTGCACCAGCGTGCAAGGAAAGAGGCAGGGGTGCCCTTGTCCAAGAAACTGCCTAATTCTCACAGAGTCATTCCTGGATTTTTTAGAAAATGATGTGTAAAACACAGCATTTACCACTCCTCATGCCTAGAACAACAAGAATTTCCACAGTGGGCACATGTCCCTGCCCCCTCTCCCCTGCCATATCTCCTGTGGTGAGGATAAGTGCAAATGAGAGTTGCAAGAGCATTAGAGGTTTCCAATTTTTTTATCTGTTTGAATTTTCCTACTGGAGATTTTCCTACTGGTGGTATGGATCTTTTGAGAAATATCATGTATTTATTTCTGTATAGCATATGTGAACCTGCTTTTCCCAGTTATCTTTCACGAACTTCTTTGTAAGTAATGCACAACGTTAGTAATGCACTGGACTGCTCTGTGCTGGTTCCTGTCTAGATTTGTTTTTTGTGGCTATTTTAGATGTCATACAGAAAAAAAATCTATAGCAAAATAAAAATCTGATAAAAATTGCTGTGTAGTCCAGAATTTCAACCGTCAGGAAACACGTTTAAGTGGAAAGCTTTATTTTTCTACATGCATAGTGTATACTGTCTTTTAAGGCTCTAAAAATAAGCTTGACTTGCAGAATTCTGCTGATTAAATGATGTTTTCTTCACAAAACATCTTAACCAGTTTGATCAAACTAAGTTTTCTTTTAATAAATATTGTCCGTTATGAGGAACCTGGAAGTAAAACTGCAATTCAAAAACACCTGGAGAGAGAAACCCACAAGCAAAACAGGTGTCTACTATAAATGGCATTACCCATGCAGGATAAGCATAAATTTTCAATGTGACCTGTTAAAAATTTTTCTCATCTCACATTTGCTAAAAACAGTGCCTTTAGTAGACGATTTTGCGCAAAATTCAGCTATTTTACAATAAGCTAATTTTACAACTAGCAATACTAAATGCTGTGACCCAGTGACCCAATTAAATAAGTTTTACAAAGTGTTTTAGCTATGATTATAGTTCTGTGAACAGAAATAATCTAAACCAGTTGGCCCATAATATTTTGCAGGGAACAGATTTTTAATTGCATTTATTTCACACAAATGAAAGCTCTTAAAAGTATATAAAATCAAAATTCTGTCGAAACCCACAGAGACTAAATAGGGGAGGTAGGCTCTTAAAAACTGGCAGTGCCTTTATGGAACAAATTATTTAACTTTCCTACTTGATAAAGTATTAAACATTTTATTAATTTGGTCCTTTTTCCCCTTCCTATTTGAATTTAGCTGACTGGTAGTAGCAGTATTCAAGTGAGTAGCTTCTCTTCATTACAATAAACGATACTGATAAGTAATAAAAGGTAAGACCATTTAACTGGAGCATGCAGAAGTGATTTCCACAGCAGACTACTATCCCCTACTTCTTTTCCATGTAGGCACCAATGACACAGTTAAGCAAAACTTGGGTAAGATCAAGGACTTCAGAGCCCTGGAGGCCCAAGTGCAAGGGACAGGGGCCCAAGTGATCTTTTCCTCTATGTTGCCAGTCAGGGATAGGGGTGCAGGCAGAAGTTGATGCATCATATAGATCAATACCTGGCTTTGTGGCTGGTATCATCACCAGGGCTTTTGGTTTCTGTGATCACAGGGCGCTCTTCAGCGAGTACAGCCTATCGGGGAGAGATGGGATCCACCTATCTAGAAGAGGCAGGAGAATCTTCAGTAGCAGATTGGCTGACTTTGTGAATCATGCTTTAAACAAATGATGTTGGGGGGTAGGATCCACAGCTGCAACACCTGTATGCATAAGCAACAAGGTGGATGAGCACATCTACCAGAGTACTGAGGAATGCTCCCCAACCCTTCCCAGAGGCAAGTACACATGTAGCCTGGGCAACAAATGGGAGAAACTGGAACTCTGTGCCCAGTCTGAGAGTTATGATGTCATAAGAATCACAGAAACTTGGTGGGAAAATTCACATCACTAGAAGACCACAATGGATGGCTACAAACTCTTTCAGAAAGATAGGAAGGGAAGAAGTGGAGTTGCACTTTATGTAAAAGAGAAGTTTGAGTGTATAGAGGTGAGCTATGCAGTACTGTCTCCAGTTCTGGTGCCCACAATTCAAGACATAGACAGACTGGTGATGGCCCTCAGGAAGGCCATGAAGATGATCAAAGGGCTGGAGAACCTGCCCTGTGAGGAAAGATTGACAGAGTTAGGCCTTTTCTCCCTGGAGAAGAGGTTTTCAAGATATGATTGGACAGGGTGTTAGATAATCTCATCTAGTCATTCATTCAATTCCAACAGCAGGCTTAAAATAAGGACTATACACAACTACTTGCTCAGGCAGTTGTAATATAAATGATGGTATTATAACACCATTTATGGTCTAAACACATATTTCTTGCTCTGAAAGATACTAGTACTCAGAAAATAGAAATCTACACTTCAGAGAGCAAATACAGCCTGGGCAGCCAGGTGTGAAATTCCTCATCTGACCGCAGTGCCCCAGCGCTCTCGCCACGTGCTCTGGCATTGGGGGGTCTTCTCCGAGCAAGTGACTTTTGTGGGCAGGAACCATTATACGCCATGTCAGCATGTTACATTATGGTATCTACTACTTTTATACGGATCTTACAGTTACTCTTAAATCAAAGGCTGCTGAACTGAGAATATTTTAAAGTGCCAGAGGCAATTTGTGGGTAGAATTCTTACTTCAAGAGGCTAATGAATACATGCAGAGGCACTGGCAATAATATCACAATTTCCTGAACTAGGACTGGTTGCTTGGATTGAAATTACACAAGTTATAAAAAGGTCATTAATCCATTCCTGGTCTTTTGCATCAGTGGGCAAGTTGCTACCAGGCTAGACTCATGACTGCAACATCCATTTTGGCAAGATATAATAGTATGACATACAGGTAAAAACTTTTTTAGGATTGGACACTAACACTGTTACTAAGATGACAGGTAAACTTGATAAAGGAAATGACATTCTAAAAACCCAGGCTTGTACATAAAAGACCCCTTTGGTCTATTCCAACAAGCATTCAGTTCCAGCAATTTTATGATTCTTCTTTTTTAAGCCAGCAAATCCACCCCCGTCAACACTCCTAAGTGGAGCATCATTGCTCTTTTATGTCAGAACAATACTTAAAAGGTGTCTCTGAAAATAACTTGGATGGTGCTTTAGTCACGACAGTGAGTTAAATTGTTAGGACATTGTCAGGTGCAGACAACCAAGGACCATTCACACAAACTAGAAGATCTCTTATTTGGGAAAAAACATTTTATTTTTCGAAACTTCAGCTCTAGCAGGAGAGCAGGCTCGTGGTTTGTAATGAAATTAGGATGTATATCATCATTCTTCCCCAAGTCCACTCAGAAAACCACTGTAAAGCAGCACAGTGCAATGGTATTTTATTGGATACACCAAACTGTCCTCAAGCAAGGCCTTCCAATGATGCCAATGATGGAAGATGCCTGTCCCGCCTAGTCTTTATGTGCAAACAAAATTATATGAGCTGTGTATGGCTTGAAAGCTGCACACGTCCTACAGATAGTATGAAGCTTGATCCATTGTAGGTGCTCAGGAAAAATATTCAGTAGTTCAAAAGACACATTCTGCTGCTATGTGTTTGCCCCTGCCACACAACAGCTGTGTGTCCAGTCAGGAGCAGAGGGGAAGGGTGAGCATGTACCACCCGGACACCCCTGAGGGCCTGTAACTGAGCCAAGGGCAGATCTCCCTTCCACATCCTTTCCAACAGCCTCTGCTTACAATATCTGCTAACAGCCCCATGAGCAGGGGGTAACACAGCATCCTCTCTGAAGGGACAAGCTTCACAAGATGAGAGCATGGCTGTGTAGATTGGGCCGTCTTGCACCTGGCCTGGCTGGGACATCTGACACTGTTTGGTTGGACTGACCCCATGTTCCTGCAAGGCTGTTCCAGCTCCACCAAGAGGACACGCAATGTCCCTTGGAGCTGGCTGTTTAAAAGCGACTACCAGGCTTTTCACAAATCTGAAATCAAAAGTGTTGAAACTTTGCCATGAATAATACTTAGTTAGCCATAAAGCACCCAAACAATGCTATTTAAAAACAAGTAGGTCCTACTTTGGTTTTGCTTGGTTTTGGCAACCCACAGCAGAGTTGCTGAGGTTCCTTGCCTACAGAGCCCATGGCCAGGATGTGAAGGATTCAGGTAACTGCAAATTAGGCAATGAAATAGAAAGTAGAACTTAAATGATGGTTGTGAATTGTGACTCTTTATATGTTCTGTCACAGCCAAATCCATGAGGACTTCCTGAGAACAATTAGTGTTTCCAGGCCAAGGTCTTTTAAGTTTTTGGGTACTTGGTTGGATTTTGAGCTTAAGTTGGGGTGGGAAGAGGTTACTTTGCTTTGCAAAAAGTCTCTATTTATAAGATCATGTTTCTAAATCCATCGCTTTTAAAAAGCAAGGTTCAGATGTTACAAAGAAGTTTAATTACTTGTACCCTTGCCATTGCTCTTTTTCTTAACGAGGACCTTTGAAGATAAATTCACTTGCCCATCTCTGTCATGTGAAAACTGAACTTCAGGATTAACCAGAAATATCCCATTAATTTCACCTTTGTGTGAATTGTCCTGTAGTTAAGACCTGGAAGGGACTACTTAAATGAAAGCTTTTTAATCATACATTTAGTACATGGGTTATTGAGTAGGACACCTTCTCATCTTGTACAATTTAAAATCCCAGCAGTTTTTTTTAAGCTACCTGAAGTTATTAACAGGATCAAGAAAGGGTATGTGTATGTGAGGAGTGGGGTGGGGAGTGAGTCAGTAACAGGGAATCAAATTTTTTTCAGGAGGCATAAAATACAGCCAGAAGTATGATTTGTAGTGTTTTATACCAACACAATGTCCTTTTGTATTGCAAGCACATTTAATTAACTGTGCGTGTATTGTACAAGTGCAGCAATATTAAACCAGAGCCTTGTCTACTGGAAAATTGTAATTCAAGTGATTTCCATAGTACTTCAGTGCCAGGAAAAGGTCTCCAAAGCCCTTGTGCTCTTGATGAGGAATTGGATAGCTCTTAGCACTGCTAACAAATGGCAGAGGCCTCAGGAGAGTGTAAGTGGCAGATCTACCTTGGAGACTCTCCCGCATTGCTTTGCTGGCTCCGCAGTTTCCTTCTCCTCCACGGTGGCACAGTATTAGGTAAATATTAGATACTGTTGTAAAAAAAAAAAAAAGTTTATCTGCAGATGAGGTGAGGTTTATCTGCTTTCATTTGAGTCCATGCATTTCTGGTAACTGTGAGAAATCTTTGTTAAAAGCCACCTCCAACCAAGCTGCTAGTGCCTGCAGTGCAATATCACAGCGGTCATTCATTAATGAAACCCACCCTTATCTTGACAGCTTTCATTTTAAAACCATGTGGCAACCACTGTTGTTTGCCTACAGGAGGAAAGATGTGCTAAATAATGAGTAATTCATGGGTGTAAATATGAAGGGTATAAATTGCACTTTAAAATATTTATAAAATGCTACTAGGGGTCTATTATGAACTTTCAGAGTGTAACATCTAGCAAGTTATACTCACACTAAAAGTAGTAGAAAAATAAATTCCAATACATATATACACACACACACATATGTACAAAGCATACACACATAAGACAATGGGAAATTTTAAAAGTTATAATTATTTGCATAGAAGATTAAAGAAGAAATATATGACACACAACAGGAGTACTGGGTCTGGTTGCAGTACTGCTCCGTATACTTACTCCTTTAATAAGCATTCCCAAGTTTATTCCAGTGTTATTTTAGCAGAAAGGTATTAAGAAAGTTAATGTGGGAGTTGCCAGAGTAGTTTTTCAGCTGGAATTTAAGACCTGAGACACTGGCAGAATAACAGTGAACATTGCATTTCTTTTGAGTAATCCATCTCAAACCCAAGCTATGAAATCCCCATTTCCTGACCCGTATTTCCCAAACCACAAGCTGTTTCCCTAAAAGTGAAGCTGCTAATGGGCTCCCAGTGGGTGGGTGGGCATTTACACTACAGACAGGACATTTTTCACATTACAAAAAGCAGATGCTTGACATACAAACGATGTCCAATATGGTAAGCATGATTGTTCACATGTTACTGCAGCAGAGCAGTCCCTTGCAAAAGGTTGGGTGTGCAGGTAACAAGAATGACACTCCTCTGCCAGGGCTAAGCTGAATTTGGGCTACAGGGTCTGCTAGTAATGCTAATTGGAGAGTTCACTCTCCTCCCTCTTTTTTAAAAGCAAAAGTCATTTGGGGTTATAGACTCTTGGAAATTTTGCAGGCTAAAAGAATTGTGATTATACTCCTGTAGCATGAGAAACTACCCTTGTCATCTCCAAAGCCTGGCAGTGTCTCTCCCCCTTGGTTTCCTCAGGAGTCTCCCGGTGTTTCCATGGTGTTTGACAAGGCTGCCAGGGGCTGGAAGAACTCAGAAAGTCACCAAAACCAGATGGACCAAGCAAGACTGGAGGCAAAGACCCCTCTGCAAAGAGCAGTGAATGAGGGGATGTATCTATTCATGCCCTGTTTTTTAAACCTCTCTGAAATGGCATTATTCCTAGTTTGTGTTCTAACGAACCTAATTTAATGATCCAACACCCTTCAAAAGGCTTGTTCTAACAACAGTTGTGAGCAGCACAATGTCAAACGAGTGGCCTTGTTGGGCACTGCTAGCTCCTTCAGCATGACCTGAATTCACCAAGCACCTGCCAAACCCAAGATGAAGAATGAGCTGGTAGAAAATAATGCATGGATCACCATACCAACCCGAGATGTTCTGTGTTTAATCTAATGCAGTGAACAAGCATTTAAAGAGATTCAATACTTGGTGCTCAGCAACACAACTTCAGATTTATATTTTTTTTCATGACTGGGAATTACAAAGAATTTTGTCTGTGAGCAAGAAACAATACTAGTCCTGTAGGACATACATGGAGATAATACCTTGCGTTTTAGACCATATGTCTCCTAAGCAAAGTACAGCCATGATTAGAAGTTAAGGTCCACTCCACCAGAATCCTGAGCTCAAAAATAGTCAGTGGCTTGTCAGTAGCTGGAAAAAACCCAACCAGCTTCAACTTTTATAAGTGAGGGCAATTTTTTCTTCTGGATTTACATGACACAGTTTCATGAACTTCCTTTGGAGTTTGTTTTGGGTCTTTTTTTCTTGTTTATACAATGAAAAGACAATGGAAAGCTCAAAAGACACTGACTTTTTCAGATTAGTTAGCACACCAGATAATGCCAGTTTCTCTGGCAGGTTTGTGATTTTGTTCAAATTAATAATGAAATTCTAACTGTTAAACCTCATACAGGGTTTTTATCCTCTTTGTATTCTCTGGAATTAAGAAAAAAAGAAAAGTTTTAACAAAGGGTTCCTGTGAGTTTAGAAATGCAGCATATTCTGCTGAAAAAACTCTAAATTAGATTAATTTGGGGGGGCTGGGGGTGGTTCTTCATGTGTGTTTCACCTGGTTCTTGTTAGCAGAATGCAGGGAATTGCAACAAATCAAAGAATTTTTTGCTCTTTGGGTGATCTGGATGATCATTTCCATTTAACAATGTTGGTATCATCGCCAACTTCTGCCCATCTATTTATTTTTTCAGCAAGCTGTTTCATGAATAGGACTAATGAAATCTGGTCTCCTTTGAATCTGTGTGCTGTGTGCTTTATATGTCCCCACTGCAGTGATGATGATAGCACACCCAAGTACCACTTATTCCCACCACGATGTTGCCAGTTCCCCATTAGACTCCGTGTGAGACCCTGCCATGGCACCCTTAGATCCTCCTTGTGTTTGCAGCCTTAGTGCTCCCCTCCTGAAAAGGCTTCATAAATAACACAGAGGACCTTCATTGCTCTTCCACAGCCTCTAACTACTATACAGGCTCTTATGTTATGGTGGTTTTTTGTGGTCCTGCACCACTGAGCTCACAAGATAGGATTTATGTGTGTGGACAGCACTAATTTGGATCTTTGACTTTTAGCAAGCTGCTAATTCTTATGAAACCTGTAGGATCTGGAGTGTGTCCTCCCCTGAGAACAGTTCAAAATGCAGGAGAGATGGAGAAACAGAAGTTTATTAATGCAGAACTAATCCCAATGGATTACACAAATTTTATTTCCTTAGGAAATAATGAAAGAAACAAAAAATGAGACAGAGCAAGAAAACCCAAACACTTAATGCATTATGATAAGATTTTAAAATGGAACATCTCCTGGAACAAGAAGGATTGTTCTTGGGACCCGAGGGATGGAGGAAAAGCCCTTTCCTGTCTCTGTCAAAATGACTGCAGTGATAGTGGAAAGGAAGCCTGGGTCTAGGTTTTCCAACTGGTGAGCTATGGGAAGCCTCTCTAATGCTATATGGACACTCCAATTTAAGCAGGAGTACAGTCCTAAATTAGGAGGTTTGACAATAAATTCAGCTGTCATTTATTTGCTACTAAAAGAAGAACTATTTTTATGAAACATATTATTAACTTAAATGCTACATGAATCTTTCAAAAGCTAAGACTCTGAGTGGATTACTGAAGTGGGAGTGCTTTCAGGCTATGCTTAATACATGTCTTATTAATTTTAAGCCTCATGATTGCCTTCAATGTGATTATGACCCGAAATCAACCCCCATTGTATTTGTCAAAGTTGTTGTTAGACTCTTTATGTGGTGGAACAATCACTTCTGAAAGCCCGACTGTTTTTTCAGAAGGTAAATACATGAGTATCTTACTCGGATTACTTGAGCCTTGAGGGCTGGACTCCCCAGGGGTTCACTCCACAAAACCAGGATCACCCAGCATCCCACATTACACATAAACAAACACACACTTGCACACAAAGAACTCGTACAAATGTTTTCCATTTGTTACCCAGAAGCAGAAAACAGTCCATTAAAAGATGGGGAAGTATGCTGACAGGTTCTCTTTCCTGGGCCCTTCCAAAGTGCCAAGTGGATGAAGAGCATTTGGATCCCATAATATTGGGGAAATGAACACTGGGTTTACAGCATAACAAGCTAATATCCCAGCCGTCTGCAGCCTGGATGGCAGTAGATGGGCATCTACAGCACAAAGCATTACTGAGCTACTTCAGGGGGTAGATAACCCCATGAGGACCCTTGTCAACTGGCAAGGGTTAGAGCCACAAGCTGGTTACTGTGGAGTGCACCATGGCCATGGCTTAGCCAAGCAATCACAATAGCAGAGACTGGCTGGTTCAAAAACACTGTCCTTCCCATGTCCAGACCAGATAAGAGAGTAAGTCACCTATTAATTATATGAACAAGTACTATCACACTACACTTAACACAAGCTCAGCATCTGACAAGTGCTACTAGCCTTTAAGATAAAAGTTCTCTTTATTTATTGCTTCCCTTTCTGTAAACATTTAATTGCTTGCACATCAAGCAATTTTGAAAATACAACAGTCTATGTAAGATCTTTTAAGTATTTATAAAAGGTGTCCTCTAGCAGGACTTAAAAACAATTCAGGATGCCTTGAAATAATTCAGAGTCACAATATGAAACAGAGATAGAAAACAGTCACAATTACTGTTGTGGTTTAACCTAATTAGCAGCTAAAACAACCACACAGCCTCACTCACTTCCCCCTGCCACAGTCAGATGAGGCAGAGAACTGGGAAAAAAACAGTAAAACTTCTGGGTTGTGGGTTGAGATAAAGACAGTTTAATATGACAGAAAAGGAAGGTGATGATAATGACGATGATGATGATGATAATGATAATAATAATAGTAACAACAACAACAAAACAACAATGATAAAAAATATACAAAACAACTGATGCACAGCACAATTGCTCACCACCCACAGACCACCGATGCCTACCTAGTTTTGGAGCCGTGGTCTAAATCCCTGGCCAGCTTCGCCCAAGTTATATACTGAGAATGATATGGAATGGTATGGAATATCCTACTGGTCAGTTTGAGTCAGCTGTCCTGGCCATGTCCTCTCCCAACATCTTGTGCAACCCCAGCCTCCTCATTGGTGGGACAGTGTGAGAAGGTGAAAAGTCCTTGACTTGGTGTAAATATTGCCTAGCAACAACCAAAACATCAGCGTGTTATCAACATTATTCTCATCCTAAATCCAAAACACAGCACTATACCCACTACTAGGAAGAAAATTAACTCTATCCCAGATGAAACCAGGACAATTACAAAGATATCTGATATCTAGCAACAACTGTGACAATGGCATTTCTTTGAAAACTATGTGTAGGTGTATCTATGTCATAGTTTTAAATGTGAGTGCTCAAAAGTAGCAAAAACCTCAGTAAGAAACAAAGCTGAACTGTGACAGCTCTTGAGTTTGTACAGCCCTTGGCACAATGAGGCTGAACCTGGTTGTGCTCCTTTTTCACCACTGCAATATGGGCGCAGGGCAATAATAGATAATTGAATCTTTTTTGAACATCAAGCCCCGGCTTTGGGGATGTCACTTAAGAACAAAACATCAATCCTATCATCAGACAATACATCCAGCTAACCAAGTTTTCTGTTTTTACTGGTGATCACAGCAGCAGAGGCTGAGGAAAAAGTACAGCAATAGAGCAAAATGGAGTGAAATCTCCCATACTCCAATGGCTTTTCCAGTCTCAAAAGCATGGTGGTTTGGGGGCTTCTGAACCCAAGGTGCTTTCTGTGTGTGAAGTAGCCCTAGGTGGCTTTCTCCTCTACGGACTTCTCTGGTCTTTGCTTGTGTCCACATAACCTTCTAGCACCCACCACAGCAGTGCCACACTTTAGCCCACTTTTTTTTTTGCTCCATACCCAAATTTTTGCATTTCTGAAGATCTTGCCATTTCAGTGTACAATCAGCATGCCTGAAGCAAACACATGCGATCATGTTCAATAGAAGATTGCTGAAAGTTGAGCTGGCAGCCGCTGCACAAGCCCACCCAGGCAGTTCCCCCAGACTTGGGGAAGAGTGTCTGGAAAGTTGCCCAGTGGAAAGGACCTGGGGGTGTTGGTCGACAGCTGGCTGAATATGAGCCAGCAGTGTGCCCGGGTGGCCAAAAAGGCCAACAGCATTCTGGCTTGTATCAGAAATAGTGTGGTCAGTGGGACCGGGGAAGTGATCGTGCCCCTGTACTCGGCACTGGTGAGGCTGCACCTTGAGTACTGTGTTCAGTTTTGGGCCCCTCACTACAAGAAGGACATTGAGGTGCTGGAGCATGTCCAGAGAAGGGCAATGAAGTCTAGAGAACAGGTCTGAGGAGGAGTGGCTGAGGCAACTGGGGTTATTTAGCCTGGAGAAAATAAGGCTGAGGGGAGACCTTATTGCTCTCTACAACTATCTGAAAGGAGGCTGTAGCCAGGTGGGTGTTGGTCTCTTCTCCCAAGTAACAAGCAATAGGATAAGAGAAAATGGCCTCAAGTTGTACCAGGGGAGGTTTAGATGTAATATGAAGAAAAACTTCTACACCAAAATGGTTATCAGGCACTGGAACAGGAGTCACCATCCCTGGAGGTATTTAAAAGCCATGTAGATGTGGTGCTTAGGAATATGGTTTAGTGGTGAACTTGGCAGTGCTAGGTTAATGGTTGGACTTGATGATCTTAAAGGTCTTTTCCAACTTAAGTGATTCTGTGATTCTATAATTCTGTTGCTACCATGCTCTGCCCTGGCTGTCAGCTGCACCAGCGATGCTGCTTCGCCTGCCACCCTGCCCACTGCTGCCCAGCCCCAGAGCTTGCCCTTCCCTGGCCCTACTGCATCCCCACCTTCCTACTTCTCACCTTTTAGCAGTGGATGTATTTTTCTGGCATTCAAGTTAGCCCACATGCCTCAGGTTGGAGCACATGATGGGGTTGGTTCCTCAGAAAGTAATAAGGCTCCTTTGGAAAACAAATCATTGAGCAATATCCCAAATGAGTAGCTAAACTGCATCTAGGCATTTCCAAAGATCTCTGCCAAAGTGTACAGTCGGCGCACACATGATGCAGAAGTATTTGATTTATACAGTCAGCTCCTACTTACATTTTGATCCCCATGTACTGTTTCTTCTCTTCTCCAAGAAAAGATGTTTGACTCCCAGTCAGTTGGAGTGAGTCCAGTATAAAGACCAAGCCTTAATGACCAGGAAAACCTTTTTATAGAGAGAAGGTGGGTGGTCTCTGACTTTATTTTTTCCTTTCTCTTCTTCAGCTCTCTTGGTGTGAAGGCATATGTGTGTCATGGAGGGATGCTGAGTGTAAGGGATGAGTCATTCGCTTTCCTCCCTGAGCCCTGTTCCGTGCAGATTTCAGTCACAGAGAAGAAAATCAGACCTTTGCGCTGCAAATGGCCTGGGAACCAACCAGCCTGAGCAGAACCACACAAATCATCTGGATACACAGAGCCTGTTGTGGAGAAATGTATTTCTTGCAGGTACCGAGTTCTTTATTGACTTGTGCACATCGGTGTTCATCAGCAATTGACTCTGAAATTTTTATTGTAAGCCTCTGCCTCCAAGAACAATTGTTTGTAAAGGCCTCATGCTCGGCCTCATATTCATTTTAATACATTTTCCATTACATTAATTGATTTTCATTTTTCAACAATAATGCATACTATACGTTTGCAAATCGCCTGGCTCCCAGATGAACCCGACGGGATCCATTAGCAATTTACTCCTATTGCCACTAGAGGTCAGCCACTATCCTGACAACATAGCATAAAGGCAGAGTAAAACCCATGGTTACATCCTCGGAGATTACATCTTCTGATAAACCAAATTAAGCCTAAGAGGAGGCTTGAGATCTTAGTTTACCTGAGGTGGAGCTTGACCTAGGAACAAACACAGGATTATTTGTTTTCCTGCTGGGTGATAAAATCCTGGTTTTACTACTTTTTTTTGTCTGTGTATCTGTAATTCTGTTAAATTAATTATTGATAACATTGGAAAAATATTTGGATGAAAATTCAGACTAGCTAGTCTGATTGCCTAGATAATGGGATATTAAAAGAATAAACATAGCAAAAATGCTAAAGGGTAAAATGTTTTCAGTGAATTCAGCATTTGATGAAGTGGGAGCATCCTGCAAGTATGCTGAAAATGGTTCTGTAGTTAGAAGGCACACAGTAAATTCATAATTTTGTGAAGAAAACAGGAGTCATTTAATGAACTGATATCACCTGCATGATATGAACAAGAGGGTTAAAAGAAAATCCTTTCAATGAAAAACAAAACAAAACACATTCATCTGTTCAATCTCTCTGATCCACCGATCCAGGAAATTACCAGCCCAACCCAGCTTTGCTGATTTGTGCAGGGCTCTTTCTCTGTGCTCCGGCTCAAAATGCTCCTGAGACCACAGCCCAGAACAGCACATTGCAGTGAAGGAAAAAGTATGTTGCCATGGGTCAGTGACTGGCTTTTATTTTTGGAAATTAATGCTATCAAGAAGCTACATGGTTTATTTCACTGCTGCACAATCATCAAAGCCTTAGACTAGAACAACAACATGCGTAGTGGCACCATAAAATACAAATGTGGCCTATAATGTAGTTGGTGGGAAGTGTAGCAATGCCTGGAGTGAGGCTGTGATGAGGATGCTGGACCTTTTCTTGTCCCATGCATCTATAACTGCTTCACTGCAGCCTGTGCCCCTGCACAGTCAGTGACCAGTCGACATTTCCCTCCACTTGTCCCACATCTCAGGAGGATCTGAGCAAAACGCACAGAGATCTTCTTCACCCTTAGCATCCTATTGTATCTAAAAGGAGCATTCCCTGCGATCCTGGAGGCAGGAGAGAGAAGAAGAAAAGAAGATGAAAGAGGTGACATCCATTGATTTCCCTCTCTTCAGCCCCTATTGGAATAAGGAAAAAGTGATACTATAAAAGATCTGTCCTGGCAGGAGCCAAGAGTCAGGAGACACAGAGTCATAATGTTGCCTCTATAGGTAATGACATGATCATACAATCATAGAATGGTTTGTGTTGGAAGAGACCTTAAATATCATCTAGTTCCAACCACTCCACTAGACCAGCTTGCCCAAAGCCCCATCCAACCTGGCCTCAAACACTTCCAGGGAGGGGGCATCCACAACTTGTCTGGGCAACTTGTTCCACTGCCTCACCACTCTCATACTAAAGAATTTCTTTCTGATATCTAATCTAAATCAACCCTCCTTCAGCTTAAACCCATTACCCCTTGTCCTATCACTCCATGCCCTTGTAAACAGTCCCTCTCCAGCTTTCCTGCAGACCCCCTTTAGGTGCTGAAAGGCTGCTATAAGGTCTCCCCGGAGCCTTCTCTTCTCCAGGCTGAACAACCCCAACTATCTCAACCCATCTTCACAGGAGAGGTGCTCCAGCCCTCTGACCATCTTTGTGGCCCTCCTCTGGACTCACTCCAACAGCTCCATGTCCTTCCTATGTTGGAGGCTCCAGAGCTGGATGCAGTACTCCAGGTGGGGTCTCA
>VXBL01002379.1:128986-145493 GCA_013400195.1 Aramus guarauna | reverse complement strand
TGGCTGTCACCAATCACCTCCTTATTTTCCATGTGCCTGAGCAGAGTTTCCAGGAGGATCTGCTCCATGATCTTGCCAGGCACAGAGGTGAGACTGACTGGCCTGCAGTTCCCTGGTTCCTTCTTTTTTCCCTTTTTAAAAATGAGGGTTATGTTTCCCCTTTTCCAGTCAGCAGGAACTTCACCAGACTACCACAGCTTCTCAAATATGATGGAGAGTGGCTTAACAACTTCACCTGCCACTTCCCTCAGAGCCCACATATGCATCTTATGAGGTCCTATGGACTTGTGCACCTTAGATGGTCTCAAACCTGATCTTCTTCTACACTGGGTGGTTCTTCATTCTCCCAGTCCCTGCCTTTGCCCTCTGCGACTTGGGCAGTGTGGCTAGAGCCCTTGCTGGTGAAGACTGAGGCAAAAAAGTCAATGAGTACCTCAGCCTTCTCCATATCCTGGGTAATCAGGTCTTCCATTTCCTTCAGCAGAGGGCCCACATTTTCCCTAGTCTTCCTTTTGTTACGGGTGGGACTCCCATACTAAGGCATAAGTGACCAGCCCTAAATACTATGCCAACTATTAGGATCAACTGTTTGAAACACTGCAATTCTATGTCATGATGTAAAGGAGCTTTGGACAACGGTTGTCTCACAGTCCAGTAGGAGAAACCCTGAACTTGGCTTCTTCAGCATCACTTTGCCATGTGGGAAAACCCATTTTGGCAACTCTACTGGACACATCAATGTCTCCACTTCGGACAAGAGAGGCACTGAAGGTTGCTTTCTGGTTCCATACATCACAAAAATGAAGTTTAACAAAGATGAAACACATAAACAAGGGTAAAACAAAGCACCAGGGCAGCGAAGCTCATAATAATAGTTTGCACAATTAAGTCTTTAGTAGGGATTACAAATTCTTAGACATTCAATATTCATATACCCAACTCTAGTCATCCAGAGTTGATGTACACCCAAAAGTGCAAGATGCTCCAACAGTATTTATCTTCAATGGCTTACAGTATCTCTAAACTTGCCTACAATTAAAGTACTGGTCTCTGGCACCTCATAATATTTTGTGGTCTTTTGCGGTATTGGACATTCATGTCCAATCTGAATTAGCAAAACATGACTAAGGCAAGATCCTGAAATTAAATACCCCGAAACTCTGTGGTCGGGTGTGTGTGTGTGTGTGTGTGTGTAGTCTAAAGCATAGATTTAAAAGATGGGAAAAAAGCCTAACTTGTATTCAGTTTTCATGTTTGCCACTGACACTTTTGTGGCCACAATTAACTATGTAAAAATGGGAGTCATTTGCCTTAAAAAAATTGCTATCTGAATTTGAATCAGTGACCCCACAATCTCTTTATAATCAGCAGAGGAGACATCTGCAGAACCTCTTTTCTAGGGAGACCTGAATCACTTGCAAGAGGTGCCTATTCCTCTATACTGATTCGAAAAGAAGCCTATGGTGAAGTACTGCAGACTGAGGAAGTCTAACTTAGAGATTTCTAATTAAGGTAGATGAATCCCAAACCTAATATTCCTGGGACTTTAATTTCTCATTTCTAAAATAATACAATGGGTCATAATAATAAACCCAGTATTAATGATGCTATTAATGCAGAGATGACAAAACTTAGATCTCTATTCAACTGTAAAATAGCATATGATCCAGCAATGCAAGAAGTATTATAATATTTGATTTCATTGTTTTGCTAAGCAACAAAGAAACTAAAAGGTAGTCAAGTGCCAGTGGAAGAGAATAAAGACATGCTGCTGATACGGCTACTTGAAGCTGAGTTGACTAACTCTAAGTACCTTTTACCACCAGAAGACCCTTCTCCAACAGAAGACATGCTTAGCTCTTTAGCACATGCTTAGATATAAATGCCCAAGTAAGTTATTGATTTAAATGGGACTTCTTGGGTACCTGTGCTTCCAATTAAGTGTTGCCCTAAGTGCTCTGCTGGATTGTAACCTGAGAATGGGTATTCTAATTACTACACTTCCACGAGAATATGGGATCAGTCACAGTGGATCAGATCGATGCTCCAGGTGGGTTTGTGTGCAACTATAATAATGCGCAATTTCAGGGTAAGAAGAATTAGAAGAACTGTGCTGTGACAGTATATGAAGAGCTCATTTATTCTGGGGGATTTTTGACAATTTTAGCATTGTAGATTTATTAACCTTTATTCATGTATGTGTACTGTAGATTCAGAGAAAATGACACATCTTCAAAGGATATTGGCATGACATAACTTGATGTAGGAAATTGACTGGAACTTATTATCAGTAAAAATAAAAATCTTTCATCAGTTATTCTGTCTGACCAAACAAAGTCTGCTTGTTCCACGTAAGAAAGCTTCTGAAGAAGAAGATTTAGCAAGCCTTCTACGTCCCTTACATTATCAAATGCAATTCACAAGAGTTGAGCTTTACTCTAAAGAGACAATATCTTCCCTAAAATCTAAGATATTTCATGGATTAATTCTTTTAAAGCATGAAGTCATTAGGTGGAAACACAGCATACAGTTTAATTTAACAACTCTGGCTTTTTAACTATATAATATTAAATAACCAAACTGAAGCTATGAACATCTCATAATTGAAGACTATGAAACTAGGCACAAAGTAAGGAACAGGCCACTTCTGACTGACCAGTTTAACTGGTATCTTAACTGGGAGATATATAGTTGTGGATCAACAGCATCAAAATTTTTAGGAAAAAAAAGGTAGAATGAGATGACCAGCAATTTATTTCCATATTTTGATAAAGCACAATTTACTTTCCACCCATGAGGAAGATACATTGCATGATTAGATGTAAGAGATTAGACTAAATTAATTGGATGTTATAGGATCAAAACATAACTAAAAAGCATATGTTTGCAATAATCTGATTGATTGGGGGGGGATCTAATTTCTGAAAGAAGAAAAAAAGCAATTTCCCTTCTTATAGTAGTGTCATTGAAATGAATATGTATTTTCTGCTCCCAAACTGAGAAATATATAAATAAATAGTAATAAAAAGCAAAGCTTCTAACTTATCAGAAGAAAGATTCTGTATGTAAAATGAAGCTATAGCTATCACCACTGGAAAAAATTGTCACCTTTACAACATACGCTATTTCATGAGCAAAGGAGGGGGTAACTGGTTTGGTTTTTTTGTTGTTGTTGGTTTTTTTCCTCGATCTCTATTTCTACAAAAAGATAGACCAAAGCTGAAAGTTTTCTCACAGCTGGGATATTTATTAAAAGCCCTGTTCCATGCAGATCCTCTGGTGCCTAGCAGTGTGTGAGCTCCTACTTTTGCCTTTCTCTCTGTTCGAACACTTACAGGGTAGCTCTCCCTCTAGACAGATGTTTACTTTCAGGAAACTTGCAGGGATTTAATAATTCTTAACCCCCTGTCAAATTCAGAGTTCAAAGGAACTAGGAGAACTGCAAATACACACCACTGCCTGAGCTACATTTCCATAGGAAGCCAGGCCAACAGGAATGTATGTGGCCTCAGGTATTCCTTCTGTCCTCAGCACCTCTACCATCTCAGGTGGATGTCCTCTTTCTATCTGCAGAACCAGTAACTGTCTCCTCCCTCGAGCTGCATGGACAACTCATACAAATAAGGAAAAAAAAAAAATCATTAAACACACAAAATGAACTATGAACAAGATACTGTTAGCCACGCAAAAAATCTTAGCCAGCAATTAAGTATTTTGGTTTATATTTCATTGAGGTTGATGTACTGCAATAAACTATGGATTTTTTAATAGAAGTAATTCATGGTCATCATTTCTAAGTTATATGTGTTCATGATTAAGCACTGATTAAGAATATAATATTAAAAATATAAATTGCTGGAAGGTCCAGGACATCTGGAAAACGCTCTGGGTTTGTATGAGTGCATGGGTTTATGTTTACATTGTACCAAATGCTGCCTATGTTGAGGTATGGATGTGACATAGAAAAGAAAATTTCAAGTCACTGTATACTGAATTCATGAATTCCATAACATATCCCAAAGCACAGGAACCTAAACAAATCTCAAAAACCTTACAGTGAAAGGCACTCATTTTCTGAAATGAAAAAAAAGTTTAATGAATTGGGTCATTTAATAAAAAAATGAGTGCTCGTAAAAAATGAACATACTTTGCAAAGTGATAATATTAATGATGGTATTTTCACTGGCATGAATATCAGGCAGTATGTGTTCAATTAACAAGAAAAAAAAGTCACAACCTCCCTGTTTTCAGGGAAAAAAAGGCTTCACCTTTAGAAAACTGCAACTGAAGTGAGTGTGAATTATTTTAAAACAAGCACCATGCAAGAAGCACTGTTTAAGGTAGACAACATGTAAACCATGATCTGTGAAAAACCACTACATTAGGAAACCCAAGGTTAGTTGAGGCAAATGATTGACTTTCTCTTTTTGTGCAATCAGAAATACATTGTTCTGAAAAAATTGCCATCAAATGCATTTGTTGTGAACTAGAATTGAAGAAAGTAGAGACTCTTCCAAACTTGCAGTTTAATACTAGACCTAAAATGTCTCTGATGAAGCCTGAGCGAGACATCTTGACTCAAAAGTCAGAAAGTCCAGCAAGGCAAACTATGAAAATTCATGTCACCTCCAGTTTTACAACCAAAAGAAGATGACAGAATGACAGACAGAAGAAAAATGAACATGAGATGCTGCTTTGCAGTTCAGTTATTACTACATGGCCTGTAATACACCATTTTACTTGAATCCAATTTGCTGACCAAATATTTAAGGTCAGAAGTGACCTCTGGCCCACCTAAATTGACTCCAGGCATGTTACGGATCCTGTATATGCACCGCCTCCCGCCACGACCTCAACATTGAGCCCCAAGACTTGAGGCAGGCATACATATTTCTCTGTTCAGCCGAATGACTGCTTGCCATAACTAGAGAGTAGGCAACACCATGGTGCCATCAAATGTTCTCAGCCAAGGCAAGGAGTTGCAATCTGCCTGTAGTTCCCAGGGTCTTTGCCAATTGGATCTGGGGGAAAATCTTCACATCTAATGATCACTTGGACTCTGGGGACTGATCAGTCACCTAAGGCAGGACTGTTGTGCCACTTCAGGTCACCATCCACAGTGAATTCAGCTGCACTGACACTTTTAAGACTTCAGAGGAAAGGAGTTGGGTTACATTCCCAGAAAGCACACAACCAGCTGTGTGTTGAAGGCAGTGAAGGCTGGCAGGGTACATGGGGGAATCCTTGCTAACTGCTTGACTGCTCCAGGCAATGGGTTAAACCCTTGTGTGTCATGGGGCTAACGCAGAGTGTGGTTCATTGAGGAATACCGCTGGCAATGCAGAAACACCGTGCTTTTGCGGTCCATGAAGGGAGAAGACTTCATGTGGACAGAAGTATGTCCATAGGCCTCCAGTCTAAGCCATCTCCTCCTGCTTCCTCTTTCCCCTAGGCAGTCCCACTCGTTAACAGATCCAGAATTTCTCACAGAAGAATGGCTAAAATACTTTACTTAAAGATGCGTATATTAAAAAGATACCTTATCTCATGCTAAATTATTCAGGTGTGGGTGAGCTGGCCCCTTCCCCAATCCAGCTATTCTGACATTTTATTTTACCTCTACTAACCTGTTACACTGCTTTACTACACCAAAGCATTGAAAATCATGCCTCTTGCCCAAGTTGAAGATGGCCAGATCCAACAACTATGTTACTTTGCTATCCTTTAGTCTGTAAGATTGATTATAACAACCCTATTCCACGTGCAACTATATATACACAATACAGAGTAATCAACCTTCTATTACGTCACTCATTCCCTTTAAGCTTCGCGGGGTAAGGCTTGATTCCCAGCTTCTGCATCTCTGAGAAATACCTCGGCTGAAATCCCCCTAGCATCTCCATGCTGTTCCTGAAGTGAAAAAATCTAAACCAATTCCATGCAAGGTAACTCTGGGAGGTTATACTTCTTGGTCAGCAGCCTCAGAAAAGCTATTAAAGCAAGTAGAGAATGGGTACTGGCTGCAGTTTCTGTGAACTGTACGAAAAGTGTTAGGTCTCACAAATTCTTCTTGAAAAAGATGCACACAAATTCCTCTTCTGAGCATTGTGGTGTGTCTAAAAATGCACCTTAATTCCACTTGTGTTTTATTAGCTCTAGTTTGGTACCTTTGAAGTCAGGCCAATTCTCTACCTATCTTCTTTAAAAAACACCTTAGCAAAAATAACTCTCCATTCTAAAGAACTATATATTCAAAGGATTTTACAGGTGATTTTTAAGAGTTTTCTTTAGCTTTGAAAGATGGCCTCCCAAAATCCAAGAACAGTACAAACCATACATTGCACAGCTACTATTTTATCTTCACCATATATTTTACTCCCTTTGTTTTCCTCCATTGCCAAAACAAATCTCACAGCTAAGACTTTTGTCATTACCTGTTTCCCACTTCTGGCATGTACAGTATCTAATTTGTTTGTTGGTTTGAATAATTTACACATCTGCAAAGCGAGGCTCTAAGAGCGAGGTGTTTATGTAAGGTTGCAGGCAGGAATGAAGAAGATGAGACATTATCTTTGATCCAACCACCTTTGTGTCTAGTGACTCATTGCCATGACTCTTTTGCTCTTGTTTGATTTCTTAAATTGTGTGCAAGGTTCAAAGCAGTGACAATCTTTCCAGAGCAGGGAGTCAGGAGCTCAGAGGCTTTGAAACTGTGTAAATATCTGTGTAGACATCATCAATATTTAGCAACCTAAAAACTCAGAACACGCAGGTTTCAGAGAAAAGCTAATGTTGTGACAACAGAGAAACAAAGGAAGCAAATCTTCTCTGGAGTTACTACCAGTACTCCCGAGCCCAGCACCCATTCACTGCCACAGTGCTGCAGCATCACTCAAACAGCAGAAGGGGAACAAAAACCTGTCATTCATTTAGTTTTCAAGGAGTCTGGAAAGCTCAGAGCAAAGACAAGGCAAGAACAAGACTCCTAAAAAGTTCTTGAGATATAAACTCACTTGAGTCACCACCTGACAGTGTGCCCTTGCCCTGACTTGACCCCATGATCCCTCCGACTGTAGGCTGTGGGGCTGTATGTGCATGTGAACAGGCAAATACAACTATTTGTGCCATAAAGATGCAAAAGCCACTTAGACAACCCAAGATACAAAACTGCCCGTTCTGTCCCCTGACCCGTGGGGTTGAAGTGCAAGGTTGCAGCCTTAAATGGACCCACCTTTTCCCATCGTCTGGTACGTCTGGCTGGAGCAGCGGATGCCAGGCAGGGAGGAGGGTGGCTGAGGGCCCTGCTGCAGTGCCTGGTGGTGTGATGTCCGGAGAACACTGGTACTGCCACGATGCCACAACAGGCTGCCCTGTAGCTGCAAGCTTGTGCAATCATCTGCTTCTTGCAGGGATGTTTGTGCTCACCAGTTATTTGCAGGGAATGAGAGGGCGGCTACGGCAGGATCTACGCCTCCTCTGCAGGGTAGCGTGCTGCTGGCTGCTTGAGCCGGACTTTCAGCATTTCCCTGCCTGTGTTTTCCTCCCTGTCCTCCTGGGTATGCTGCAGGCAGCCATCTCTGCAACAGCACTGACCGTCCCACTGCTGCTGCCCATGACACCAGTGGTGCACGTGCCTTGGCCCTGGTAAGTACTCCTGCACTTTTCCCTTGGCCCAGCTGAAGGACTCAGCTGTGACACATACGCTCACAATGAGCAGTGTCACTGAACTCAATGAGTGGAGAAAGGAAGTGCGGGGACCGGCGCAGGGACGGTGCCATGAACAAATTCATAATTTGCTGTGGACTCTGTCGAAGTAAGATTGCTACCATGCACTTATCAATACTCTAATATATAGGACTGACCTTCGCAGTGCAATAATACTTCTCCAGAAAGTGATAAAACCTTCAGATACTGCATTTGATTCATACCAGCACTGTACTCGTCAGTGTGCCTGCTAGACATGTTTGCAATTAAAGCATGAGTTTTATTAGGAAGGTGATCTGTCTATGAAAAAGCATTCAAAAAAAGAGACAATAAAGAATATGCAGCCAAATAAGTATATTTATATATCAGTAAATGAAGCTCAAGTCATAATATGTCATCAAGCCAGGCACCTGTCCAACATGCACAGGGAAGGCATGCAGTCCAAAGTGAGGTGTGTTCCTCTTGAGGATACAACATCAAACGTTCGACTGTCCTCTACTCCTAAAAGTAGAAGATAATGATTCATCCTCTACTGGGGAAAGTAGCCTAAGGCTTAGAAAGGATGGGTTTTGTTCAATTAGTCTAGAACGAGCTAAAAATCATTGCTTTGATGAGGGAGTGAACTAGAGTTGACTTTGGGCTGGCAGATACCCACACCTCAAAGGTAAAACTCCAGCTTTCAGCAGGCTCGTTTCAAACAGCATTTGGGATCAAGGCAAATGCAATGCAAAACCCGTCTGTGTAAGCAGAGTGCTGGGGACACTAAATAGCTGCCAAGCCTGCACGGTGGCTGGGGAGAGGACCCGAGCTGGCCAGGGTGATGCTGAGCAGGAGGAAAGGGCTCCTTGTCCCTCCTCCTCCCCCCAGCTGGGTTCCACAAGGCTCCTCCCTGGCTCTCTGCCTACCCTGGTCCACTTCCACGGACAGCCTCTCCCCTCCAGCTGGTCCTGGCTCTTGGGTATTGCTGCTGCAATACCTTGAGGTGGCTCTTTCCCCATAGCTTTCCTGTCTTAGGACAAATTGAATCCTGCCCAAATCGTGTGACCAGATGGTATTACACGATGCAAATAAACCCTCCCGTCTGGGGCTCACACTCAACGCTCACATCCTCCCAGGGCTCTCCTGCAAAGGCAGCACAGGACAGCGCTTCTCTGAGGCTGACCAGTGCTTCTGGTCCCTGGGACCAGGTTACCCCTGTTCGCAGCTTGCAACAAAATCCAAAACCAGTCTCCCTTCAGTGAGGCTGTCCTTGTTTTTTGGGTGTTTTTTGTGTTTTTTTTTTTGCAACCACAGGTATAACACAATCTATGATTGCATTAAAATAAAAAAGGATCTAAATGTTCCAATATTACACAGGGTGTTATTTTTTCTTACAGTGCAGCTTTTATCTGAAAGTCTTCCTCCTGGGCTAATGAGAGCAATTATTAATGTGGCAGTCCCTGAGGACTCTCACATCCCATGCTACAGCACTTCTGCACCCTCTGTATGACTAGTCAAGTACTCAAGCATGAAGAAAACCTGTACTAGTACACGGCCTCATCTTTTTCCTGCTTAGACTATACAGAGAATAAGCAACTCCTTCACTGATCATGACAAACCATCTGTTTAGCCAACCCATTCCTTCCCCCTTGCATTGTTACCAAAAATATGTAAGCAAGGTTTACAGTCTTAGAAAACATCAACATATAACCACACCATGACCTCATCCTCAGTCATTCTCCTGGGAGAACTGCATTTAAATGAGTTGATTTTAACTCCTTTGGTAAACTGTGAAAGACCTCAGAAATTTTATTTAAATTCACATGCTTAAGGAGAAGAAAATCACAACCCTTGCAGAGATGGGAAGCAAAATTAAACAGAAGTTCGTAACATATTCACTGGGCCCATATGAACCATATGGGTCTTGTACACTTTTAAATATATTTGCTAAAATAATAGATAACTAGTGAACAGCACATCTATAAAAATATTAACTCAATAAGGTACAATGATCTGGATAGAAGACAGGAGGGAGCATTTTACAAAGTAAAATAAATTATTTGCAAAAGAAATATTTTTTTTTAAATAATTTTTGGCAATACCACTGCTGTAGGATGCTACCATATATACCATGCAGACTGTGACCAGTAACACAGCTTCGCCAGCACCACTAGCCAAGGGTGTGTGTAGCTTCTGGATTTTTATTGGTCTTGTCATAATTTAAAGTGAATCTGTAGGACCGAGTAAGGTAAATTTAAAAATGGTGAAAATACGGCCTATTACTGAAGTGGAACACTGACATTGAATTTAAATTGTATCCAGAATGTCTCATCAAGTAATAGGCAATTCATCATATCAAAATTCCTTCAACTGAAAATATTAGTAATTAGGCAAAGGTTGTTAGCAGACCATAGCAGAAAGAATATTGGTTTTATAAATACCCACTCCACTTATGCTAACAATAATGCCAGTAGCTATATTTAGTACTGCTTCTGACATGTATTTAAATTTCAGGGCATGCTATACATGGAGAATATGGCTCATTTCAGTCAGAGGTTATCCTCAATAATAAATCTTTCCCAATTATGGTGCATTTAAGTTGTCCTGAAGCGGTATACCTCAGGCCTACTGAGATTCCATCAATGATACTTAAGGTAATATCATGTGTTAATTTTCATTTATCATCTCTTTAAGCTTAAGTGAATCACAGTTAGAAGAAATTTTGGTTAGGACACCGCTGGCTTTGGGTAATCTCCACCCAGAAGCAGGACCTGTGGTGCCTTTACTGAGCTGTCACAGGCTCATCCAGCAGACACTGAGCAGCTGGAGAACACAAGAAGTAGATGTATTCCAGAAAAAATACAATAGAAATGCTTCTTCCTGAGACAGCAGAGACTGTCCTGCAAGTAAGCGGGCAGGCAGACACCCGTGGGGTAAATCACCGCAGCTCCACTGCAGTCTTTGATGGGGCGGCACCAGTGGAGGGTCTGGCCCCATATCACTGCAGGTGAGAAATTGCCCAAATCCAGGACACGTTCTTCCTCCAGCATTTATCCTTAGATGTGATCCTGCCAAAATAGGTCCTTCAATTCTATCTTCAAACATTTTTAACTTCCATTTTGTACTTTTTTGTGCATCCTTACAGGCCGAAAGCTGTAATCTGAAGTGACACCTATGCTGCTCAGAATTTTATCCACTTCACTTCTGTTTTTCACTTCATGAAGAAACCCCCAGAAAAAACAGCTCTCATAGAGAATAAAGCTATCCTCAAGATGAAAAAAAAAAAAAAAAAAAAGGTCACTAAACTGTAAGGACATGTTAAAAACCAAACATAGCTTTTTATAAAGGACACAAAAAGGTGTACAATTTAACAAAATCTTGAGGTATGATTTGATCAACATTGCACTCCCAAACCGCAACATAACTTTCTTTGCAGTTTTGTCTCCACTAATACACAGTAGAGCAAGACCTTTTTCTTTTCCAGCTGTTTCTCAGGCTTTCTTACGTTGTCATTTACAACTACTGTAGGTGAGGCAGCTGTTCCAAATTCACTTTCCACTCATTTCTAATCCTGCTGTGCGTATGTTTTTGCATCTATGTCAGTTTTACCACAGTGTCAAATATTTAAACATTTTCAGCCCCCACAGAGCAGCAATCCAACCTCCACAAATCCAATGGCCATTGAAAAGATACAAAACCGGTTATGGTTATATCACCCTTGATGTGCTCTGACGAGACTGGCAACTTCATCAATCTACATTTTCCAAAGAGAATTGCCCCTACCCCCAACAAGGACTTGTGTTTAGGGGCAGGGACAGTGTATGCACTTAACAGAATACAAAATGAAAACCCCAATAGTTATGTACTTCTGTTCATCACAAAACACCCTCTATGAAAACAAGGGGGAAAAAAATCAACAAAATTTGGATGATCATAATTGAAATTAACTTTTTCTACTACTGCCTTTCTTGGCAACCAGTCAACCCCCTCAACTTGTCAATCTTAACATCAGAAGCAAAATTCTTGCAGACCAAAATACAGCACCATGCCAGAGACCCCTAAACTCAAAATTTGTCAACATGTCATCAGCATGATGCATTGATGCAGCCCCATTCACTAACTGCTTCCCACACCAGAAACATCACAGTCTGGGCATCCTACAGCTGGGGATTTGCTACCCTCTACCCAGTGAACTGGATACCCTCCCAAAAATGATCCTCTCTACACTGGAACAAGGATGCTTCAGATAATTGACAGAATAGCCCCTCCATCTCTGGCTTCTCAGCCCTTGGCCACATGAAAGTCTTAAAAAATATCTTCAAAAGCTGAGTCTGTGAACTGATTCATAACTCAAGTGGACACTTAAAATTATGGACTCAAAGGGAAAGGTGGCTTTATAGCACATGACAATTTTTCTCAATCCCAGCTAGACCCTTGCTATTTCACATCTGGTTATCACTTTTCTTTCTTTGTTCTAGAAGAACTAATGCCTTTTTCACTTCTCCCTTTTCTAATATCCACCTCTAGCCCTCAAGTACCAAGGTCTTTTTTCCTTTTAAATCATCTAACTATTGACATAGTCAACTTAAGCTCAAAGTAGTTTAAATATAGTTTAAAAATTATGACATCTATATCAGACCTGAGGAAGACCTCATGGGTCTGAAACTTTGCTTATTTTTTTTCCCAATTCTGTCAGATAGTCTAATAAATAATATTACTTTTCTCTGTAAATATTTTGCCTTTTTATAACCTCATACCACCCTGGCTATAAGAACACAGCTACACAAATATTTCAGCTTACGAAAACACCAACTCATGCATTTCCAAAACAATAGTCACTTGGATTTTAAGAAACACCAATGCTTTTTAGCATCTGCATTTACAAAACATAGAATCACGCAAATGAGAACGATTGTAGATGTGCTCACAGCTGGCAAAGCCTACGGAATATATGCTATGACTGTTTAAAGTTGAGAACCTCTAAAACCTTTGTGCAGGCAGCACCAACTCTTCAAAGCTGGGTTTGTTTTATAGTAGTCTACTTATCTGAAGCAAAATACGCAATTCCTGCATGGCATTAAAGATAAGAGCACTTTGTTATCATGCAAACACTAGGAAAGTGTTACGGGTGACAGGACCACAAGGTCTGAGACTATCCAAGTTTGTCATTGCCTCCCCTGTCTGAGCTGTGACCTGCCCCATGTCAGCTCCCTTTCAGTTTCATCTTGGGGGGATTTCACACTTCTAACGTGGCACCTGCATTTGGAGGTGCTGCATATAAGCATTTCAGCACAAGTCAGACTCTGGGCACTTTATATGTTTCATAAAATAACGTGGCTGATGGCTTCTTAAACCTCAGCAGTTTAACCTGCCCCACACAGTGCTACCAGTGTCCCTAGGGACGCAACCAGTGTTCACCCAGGGTGTCACCACAAAACATCCATGAGCAAGTTGAGAAGCAGTAGCTGTGGGAAAATACCCATGGAGGAGGCCAATGCACCCTCCCAGCTCATGGGGACAGGTCCTCCTGGCTATCATCTTGGTGACCCACATCCTTTCATGGGCCCTGGTGCCTGCACAGTTCTTCATCCTCCCTCACCTGAAATCACCAAGGGTTACTTTTGGTTTTATACTGCTCTCATCACCGCCAGAGACTCAGCGCATCCTGCACACGTGCTGCCAGATGGATACTTGGGTGTCTCCCAAAGAACTTGTACTTTTTCATGATATAACTGGGATGACGTAGCCAGAGGCTACTTCCAGGATTTTTCTTTTTGCCTTTAAACTGCATTTCTTGCCTCAGTTTGCCAGACCTGTGACCGAATAGGATTTGATAGCTTTCAGGACACAATGTGAGATCTTGCCATTTTCCTAAGCTTCAGGAGTGGAAAAGGGGAGGGAAAGGGAGCTGCCCGAGGAGTGTCGAGGACATGGGGAAGCTATGGTAGCTGCTGACACCAGGTAATAACACTGGTATAAAACTTAGCAATGTAGCTAAGCTATGTAATTTTTCTTTCTGCGTTGAATCAGATAGATGCTCTAGATCAGAAGGTAGATATTTACTCCATCATTTTCATACTGCATCTGTATTATCTTTCACATCAAGTGAAAACAGATAATGGAGAATGAAAATGGTTTTACAAAACAATGTTGGCAAAAGCATTGCAGCCTATGAGCCCAATAATTAACTGCTGCTCTTTTTGTCGAAGATAATGTTATTTTTTTGTCTTAGCTTTGACAATTATTTTTCCTCACTGTAACACAATCCTATTTACTGTCTTTGCAGCTTTGTGTGAGAAAACTCCATTTACATTGGTTTTCCTGTACATCTGAATAGGCTAGTCTTTTTATGAAAAATTATTAAATGGTCCTTAACAAACCACAGTGATTGAACAGATTTGTGTGTTTTTCTGTGGCACTGTGCACAAACGGTGTGCTCAGAGGAGCTCCCTGCTAGTGGCTGCCTCGGGATTCTCTCAAGAATATATAATTTTAATTAAACATTCTTCACATGTAAGCAATGCAATTAGAAAAAAAATACACGATTAATTCTGGTACTGGTACATTGCTGAGAAAGCCTAATTTAGTTTTCTGAATTTAACATAATTCAGGAAAATACCACAATTTAACCACAGCAAATCCCTAGCTCTGACTCTTCAATATTTAAAGAGCAAATTCAGTCTTCTCAGTCTCTATCAGGTTCTGAAAACCTCTTGAAAACTCACCGTCCAGGACTAGCTGTGTTATGTGGGCATAGGTCTGCCATGCCACAATATTCTTGCAAAATCTTTCCACCTCAAATAGCCACTCTTGTACATTTTATACATAGGACTTAAGAGGACTGTTTGTTATATTCCCACTATTCTTCTAGTTATCCTGTCAATTTTTTGCAGTTTTGCTAAAAAAAACCAAAACAAAACAACAAAAAAACCCCAAACCAAAACCAACACTGTAGTCATCTGTAGATGTTTGCAGTGAGGTCACTTAACACTTACCAGCTGCAGCCATGAGCATCAAATTAATCTCATGGAGATTTTGAAACCTAGGAAGCACAAGACTTATTCAAGCCGCATATACTGGCAATGCTTACTGACGTAGGTACCAGTTGTCAGAGCAGTGCGGTCTGTCCCACCGGACAGATCTGCTCTAAGATTTTAAAGCATTTACTTAATTATCAATTCCAGATGAATCACTTCTTGCAACTAAGAGTACATGGACTAGTGAATCCAAAGCCATCAACAAGAGAGCGACTAATTGCCTAGCTCCTCAGATTGCCATTGATTCAACAATTCACTTATTTTTCATGCTTACAAAGTGGAGGAAAAAGAATGTACACTAGGTTGAATAAAATTATCTGAAATTTAAATAAGTTTCATTCCAACAGAAAAGAGTATTTATTTATTTTCAGGCTTTTGATCACTTCCAGTGAAATTCAGTGTAGGACCCATTATACCATTATGCTTTTAAAAAACATTACCTGCTTAACTAAAGGAAAACAGGACACTCATTTTGAGTCTATTTTACTAAGACTTCCAGAAAATAAAGACAATTTATTTTTTATATAAATCAATCCTATCAGCAACATCCATGGCTCGGATAAACTATTAAAAGACCCTTCTTTCCTAATCACCTTTCCTGAAATAATCTTTCAGCTGGTGGCTCGTGATATGATTCAGGGAAAGCATGTCAGTGGCGATTTCGTAAACACGTGATGACAGAGCAGGAGGTAAGACTGAAAGATTACACTGTCACAGAACACCGTTGTTATGCAGAAGTTAATAAAGCGCATCTGCCACTTCACTTAGTATCAATAACATTCTGTGTATATTACTAGAGATTTTGAGCCACTTACTGTTCAATAAACTTCATATAACCACTCCGATTTTCACAGCACTATCTATAGTCCAGAATAGAATTTGGAGATTATAAGTTGTTCTTATGGATTTTTGAAATAGAGGTCATTGGATTTGTGTTGGCACACGGTATTTGCTTCAAATTAGGTTAACGTGAGAAGCAGTCAGGGAGCATTAGAAATACAGCAAACACAGATCATGTACTCACGCATTCCCTGAGGATGTGCACAGCAAGGGTTGCAGGCTGAGAGGATGCACGTAAAGCCGGTGAGGGCACACAAGCGAGACACGATACCAGCTATGCAGATGTATGGATCACAGAAACATCCCACGTTGCAGAGTATGCCCAACCAGAAAAAAAGTGGCAAGCAGTACCAATGTACAACTCTGAAGGAAATAAATCATTGCCGCCAGGATGAAAGGGAGGTGTCAGGAGTCATAATGAAACTTAAGAAAAATATGGAGTTCTGTGAATTTCTGTCAGAGAGATTGTTCCTTTGGATGCTGGTGTCCCCAGCCACCCATAGCAGCTCTTTCCAAAGTTATGCAAACCAGGAAGAGGGGAAGGACGATAACATTGGAGTACACTAACCCATTATACATGCATATAGGTATACATCATGCAATCCCACAGAACTAGAGAACAGTGGTTATTATGGGCTGAGATCTTTCTTTCTCAACATAGTGTATTGCAGGAGCTCATTTTTTGCACGCCTTCAGTGAACATGTTTCTGACAGTGACATAGCCTTCCAAACCAGCATTCAATCAAAGCCATAGCAGACACTTGCAAAGCCACTTTGCACTGATGCAGCTCATGCCCTTTAATTGTGCATTGAACAGGACTTGAGTACCCACACAGAAATAACCTTACAGACACCTTTGTGACACTGGTGTCCGTCTCTCACACTTCCTAGCTGTGTTTCCCTTTTCTCTGTAGCCACGATTTCCTCCCCCCCCCCCCCTCCCCCCC
>VXBL01002379.1:48375-128819 GCA_013400195.1 Aramus guarauna | reverse complement strand
TGGAGTTCTGTGTCCAGTTCTGGGCTTCCCAGTTCAGGAAAGACAGGGAATTACTGGAAAGAGTCCAGCAGAGGGCTATGGGATGATGAGGGGACTGGAGCATCTCTCGTATGAGGCAAGGCTGAGAGAGCTGGGGCTGTTTAGCCTGGAGAAGAGAAGACTGAGAGGAGATCTGATCAATGCTTATATCTAAAGGGTGAGTGTCAAGAGGAAGGAGCCAGACTCTTTTCAGTGGTGCCCAGTGACAGGACAAGGGGCAACGGGCACAAACTGGAACACAGGAAGTTCCATCTCAGCATGAGGAAAAACTTCTTCACTCTGAGGGTGACCGAGCACTGGGACAGGCTGCCCAGAGAGGTTGTGGAGTCTCCTTCTCTGGAGATATTCAAACCCTGCCTGGAGGCGATCCTGTGCAACCTGCTCTGGGTGATCCTGCTTTAGCAGGGGGGTTGGACTAGATGATCTCCAGAGGTCCCTTCCAACCCCTACCAATCTGTGAATCTGTGAGTATTGCTAGATGGGTGGGTATCACCTAGATGGGTGATACGGGGGATATGCATGAAACCTCTTCTAAATTACAAACTGCTAATATTTAAAAAGTCATTCTTATTTTTGATGAATGTTGAGTTTTTGTTTCTTTCCTCTCTCAAACTGAAGAGATGAAACTCAGTTTTCATAAAAAGCCATGGGATCTAAAATAATTACAATTTTTACTCGTTCTCCTTTGAATTTAAACCAGAACTTTGTGTCTCTTCAGGTCTGATTCTTGCATTTCCAAAATGCCACAGTCATTTTGTTACTATGACTCCCAGTGACTTGTAGATGGGTCATGCTGCTAACATGCAAAGTATTACATTGAGAAATTACCGAAAGTCACATTTCTGCATCTCTTGAGACTGTGAAAAAAATTCTGTTTGGGGCTTGTGTTTGAGAAACTATAAACCTGCTCGATTTTCAAAACAGTTGCTGAAAACTGTAACAAATATAAAATAGATCACAGGCTAAATTCTCTGGATTTTTATTGTTTGCTCCCCAACAGGCTACGAGTCATAATTTCCAAAGACAATATGGACATCCCTAAGGGATGACATCAATTCTTCTGAAGGAAAATCCACGAGTGTCCCCTGAGTTATGAAAATATATTGAGCAACCAAAATGTAGCCCTGCAAATTATCAAGGGTAAAGAGGTATAGAGGTCACTTCGGTAGTTTCTCTTTAATGGCTACTCCTAATCGCATGAAACCCTTACTCTAAATTAGATTCCCACAATGTCAGCTGTGAACCGTTCAAAGACTGCAAAAGAAATGTGTTTATATAAATAATTACACTTTGAAAAATTAATGCAATTTTAAAGATGGAAATCTTAACCAGCAAATAAGCCACTCAAGTCAAAATTAAGGTTTCCACAGCAACCTGAGCTACCTTGTTATTCCATACCACTGAGGGAGGGGAGTTCTTCTGGAAGGAGGATGCAGCAATGCAGCGACTGAAAGCCAAGACACAGGGAGATGACAGTGGTGCCCTGTGCCCCCAACTCACTGACATAGATTACAAGCTCTATGACATATAGACATGTAAAAATTAGAAGCTTCACATAAATATTATGGCATACTAAATAATTAAAGATGAGAGATTTATCTTTTTTTTTTTTTCTGGTTCTCTTCCATTTTTTCCGTTCAGAGCAATAATTCTTCTGGTTAAAAGATGAACTGCTTTAGTAGTTTAATTAAAGCAAAGACAGGTTTATAGTTTTAATATTATGTGAAGTTTGCTAGTGAATATGTCCATGTATTATACCATGGGGTCCACTTTCCTTTCACTGTTTAAAACAAAAAATATTTTTATTTAAAAAAACCCAGCCAAATGCTATTTTTTTCAAAAATAACAGACCTTTGCTTCTTTCTCCTCACAGTTCCTTTAAAAGAGTATCATCAATAAACCCTCATTCCCCTTGTTGTTACCAGTAAAGGGTCTCTGGAGTGTTTCCTACAAAACACCAGCAAGTGGGAGCCTCATAGGCAGCAATACCAAAACCCAAGCCAAACCTCCAGGGAAAAACAATCCCTAAGGAGTGGAAGAGTAACATAAGAAGCCTGTGGGCAGGGAGAACGACTGGATGTATCATCCCTAGTCTTTGGGAAGAAATACTGGTTTCTGTTGCCTTTGACTTTTTCTTCTGAAATTCTTTATGGGAGGCCACCTATTATGGGAATCTAACACTGCTTTACTTTGAAAATAGTGAAAATAAAGTTAATAACAATGCGATATTCATTCTAGCTTTCAGCAGTAGGTTAAAAGGATTGCTGCTTTTTCAAAGTCTTTATTCTGTGTGCTCCAAAACACAGCTAGATGAAAAACACGGTATCAGGGACAAATCAATTATTTAGTATATAATCTTGAACAAATCTCTTAAAAATTTTTTGAGCATGGAAATAACTCATGTGTGACAAAATCAAACCAGGGTCTCTGAGGTGTATAGATGGGGAATGTATGACAAGAGGAATGACATTTCCCAAGTATGGATTTCAAACCTGTCAGGTTTTACAATATTCGGAGCCCAGGGACTACTAGGAAAAGGTGTTCTTTTAACAGTCCTGTTTTTTACAGCTCTCAAACATTCCATTATGCTGTGGAATCCCCTTTCTGTCTTCCACGGGGAGAAAAAATATCTCAGTTCAATACTCAAGACCCTTGGTAGCGTTCTCACTACACTGTGCTTGCACTGCAACAGCCAGGCTTTGAAAGCCTACTTGTCCCAAATGCCACATGGAAAGTATACCCAGAAATCAAACCGGGTCCCTCTGGGCTGTTCTTCTGAGCTGAAAACCAGGGAGAGAAACAGAGAAAAGCAATCTGGATTGAAACACAGAACAAGGCTAGTGCAATGTGCATATATAGGTGATACGTATTTCAAGGGAGCAGATTCAGCGGGTTACAAAGTAGGCAGGCCTCCTTCTATCCCCAGAAGGAAAGAGAAGCTGTCCTGCTCAAAGCCCAGCACAATCTGGGGAGAAAAACACATTTCCTTAACAATTCTTTTCTTTTTAATCACTGTAGTCATTTGAAGCTCTCCGGAGGATGTGATGCTAATGTAACTGCCATGTATCTTGGACCGATGGGCAAGAGGTTATGAGACACTGCCGTCGCCTGTGTGTGCCCAGGCATGGTTGTGTCCATACCAGGGGCAGCCTGTCAGAGGCATAGGCACCTCTTCCCCACAACTGCTCCTCAACTAGAAAAGTGTATATATAGGCCAAGATGTCATGCTGCTGAGGATGAGCGGACACCTTCTGTTGAAAATCCCCATTTTTTAAAAAAAATCTATCATTTAAATAAGCCTTAATAACTTGGAATATTTTTCCCACTACATTACTAGATTTCTTTGTTTATTTTAAGCTGAAAGGGTTCAGTGTTTTTCTTTATCTCAGCAGTACTGCCTCCCCCAGCCCACAGGCTGGATTATGCTCAGGGAATAAATCCAGGCTGGGCAGAGAGAAACAGCTCTGTGCAACACGTTGTTCTGTGCAGACCTCCAATGTTTGCCTGCAGATGCCAGAAAACACATTTCTACTGGTACTCAGCAGGGTAAGAGGGTTTACCAACGCTATTGGGAGACTGTCAGTCAACGTGGCAGGGAGTTAAAGGATGAGAATGGACAACAGTAGTTTTACCATCAAGGCAGCTTAGTGCCACTCTGCAGAGTGACCTGGCTTCCGAGACCGAATCGCTATGGGAGGGTGGTATGTCACCCAAACCAAATGTTTTACAGGCTGTTGCTATTTGCATGTTCCTCTTCCTCTGAATATCCAACCTGAAACCTTCTCATGTGATTTCTGGAAGGGTTGCTCAGTCTCTGTGAAGGGGTCAGTGAGAAATGTCCTTCCAGGAAATAACGAGAGAGTCGGTCGTAAAAATTCCTCCTGCATTTGTGTTTGGAGCTGACTACAGCTATTCATTATGTATCCATAATAGGGCTGGAGAGCAGACAGTGAATAAGAACTGAGGCCACACTTTACACAAGGAAACTGCCATAAAACAGTGAAGAACTCTTCTGTCTTTGAAGGCTTAAGGCATTTTTACTGAAGTGTTGGGTTGTTTTGATTTTTTTCCACAGCTATAAGTATTCTGATATCTATAATTTGTGTGCTGATATACAGTCACACATCTGAACAAGCAGGCATGTAGTCTGCATAAAACCTGAAGAAAGATATGCATCTGTTAAAAATTGCCTCTGCTCCATACTGTTTTCATCTCTTGAAATGAGATTTTCATTAATAGATAGCGGCTGGATTAAATGCCGCGCTCTCAGTTTTTCTTCTAGAGTACCAAATGTGAAGCATATTTAATGTGACAAAAAATTCACATCTTTATCAATATTTTATTAGTAGTGGAATGTGTCTTCCTCAATGCCTCTTGGCAATATTAATTTACTGTACCCTTCATAGTTAAAGGAAATCACCTGCTGTTTCATATCAATGCAAAGAGGGAAACAGAAGTCTTCAAATACTCATTATCAGCTCCACTTCATAAAGGACATCTTGTTTGTTTGATTCCCTTATTAGATTGCTCTTTTCTTTGTTATACAGAAAAAAGCACACAACAACAACAACAATAAATCTAGTTAATTGTATGAAAGTCTTTCATGTACTTTTTGTGTGTACAGGAGGAGACAGATCTTGTACCTCTCAGTGTTTTTCTCATTTAAGTACATTAATATTTTCAAAGGCAATAAATAAAATCTTGATTTCAAAGCTTTATAGCTAAAATACTAGTCTAATTTGGAAGATTAAAAAAAAAAAAGATTGAGAGGGAGCTGCAGAGCTAAAGAAGCAGGTTACAAAATGTGTCTGATGTTGGAGCTCCTTTTAGTGTGGCAGCAGGAACAACACATATTTTGTGACCTTGCTTTGCAACCAGTTCATGCAATTTGGCGGAGGGTATCATTGCAGTAATTACATATGGGTTCCCTGCTGCCATAGTTATCCATGGTGCTGTGGGGCTCAGAGGAGCAGTGTTTCATTGTGATGGATTGCTATGGAAAATTGCCCACGCTAGAAAGTAAGCTGCCTGATAAAAAAGAGGCAATCATACAATTGCTTCCTTGGCCATAACTTCAGGGATGGGGTTCACAAATACGAAATGCTTTTTGGTGACTGGAAAATGTTATGCACAATATTGTTTCATTTTGATTCTCACCAGCCACTTTGTTTTATTTGAATGCCAACTGAAACTGATGGATTAAGATATAAAAAAAAATAATACAATTTTACATAGGCAGTGCATTTTTCTCCAGTCTTTTGAGAATATCAGACATGACCCTGGAGGTTGGCTAAGCTTTGGTGCCTGCAGCAGAATGGGGTGCTAAGCACGACCTGCCCTCTACTGTCACCCCAGAACTGACGGCTTTTCAAGTACAGAAGGAAAAGCTTCCTAATAATGAGGAGACAGATAATTCCCTCCTATTTTCAGGTTATTACAGGTTGATGTGCAGCTAAACTACTATATTAAGTGCATTTTATTTTTCTAATGCCACTTTCCTATAGAAAGACGGTGATTATCCTTTCACAACAATGGACTGCATGTAGTGAGCAATATTTTTTCTCATTACTTAGTTTTTATCTGTGAGCTTGGCTTTTTTCTACTTTACAAAAGCACAGTGTATTTACAGCCAAGTTTACAAAGTCTCAACATGAATCTCCACTGAATTTTTTCTGGACAAAAAGTATTTTTTCTGTTTTTCACCAGAAATATTTTGTTCAAGACAGACATTTATTTGCTTTCCTATTCCAACAGCTTGAAAATGGCATGAAAGTATTGTGATCTAGTTCAAAATCCCATTTTTGGTCCAAGATATATGAAAGAAAGGTTAATTCTAAATTAAATTTTTATATTTTTTTTTTAACTACAAAAAAGGGATGTATTTGCAGAAATTAACAGCAACATCAGAGTCAACAAACTGTTTAGGTTGTAAAATGGAGAACATTACAGAAAAGGTGGCCAAGGAAATATTAACTCTATCCTTCTGTGCAAACGGATTACGGCACAATCTTTAATTACCCAGCTCAGTCCTGGTTTTCCACTGCTCCTTTCAGATCTCAATTTCAACAGTGTGCCAGAAATGATCCTGGAGGGATGCTCACTGAGCAGTGAGAGCTCAGTACCAATTCATCTCCTGCCTCATGTGGTGGGCATAATGCAGGCTGCCTACCAAATGATAACAAGCAGAAAGCGTTACGGAGATATCCTTTTATATGCTGCCCATCTAAAAACACTGTGCCTTGTTGTACCCGGGTTCTTCAAGTCCATAGGACCACTTGTAGGCCATCAACCAAATGACCAGGACTACCTGTAAAGGTTTCTGGAACAGCCAACCTATTAGCTCATACTGGCACTGATGTTGGGGAGTTCATGGTTTATTGTTTCAGCCCTTAAAGCTGAGCCTGAAGGACATATCCAAAGCTGGTGGAGGAAAAAAAAAACAAGTAGAGTTTCCAAAGCTTATGGAGAAATCTCAAAAATTTTCCTTCCAATTTTTCTCAGTTGGATTGATCAGAAGTGGGTTATACAGAGTACTGTGCAGAAAGACTGCTGCACAGGTGTCTGGAGTTGGAAAACCTTAATCCAGCAATTCACAGAGAAGTAAGAAAACACACATATGGATAATGCAGATTGTGAATTTATAAGAGCGCTTGCCCAAGAAAAAGGCAATATCTCATTAGGGACTGGGAATCTGCACAAGACAGACAAGGAATTGCTAGAAGGGACAAGTTTAATATGTAAGTAATTTCTTTGGAAAGTAACTAGAGTCAGTTCAACTAAATTGAACATCAATGGCAAGAATAAACAAGGAAATACCCAGAGTAGATGTCAGATAATTTATTTGTGATGTGAATGAAGCCAGTTGGTGCTTTCTTTAAGTGCTCTACAGGCACAGCCAATGCTTGTCCAACAAGTAGGGACACATCTAGGAAAGTCGCTAGCAGGAAGGTAACAGAAAGATTTGCTAAGATCCTCAGCCAAACAGGTAATTAATAATTGAGGGGCAGCCAGCTATATATATCTGATGCAGATACATTGAATTTTAAACAATTACCAATGCAGAAGAGCTTGTCAGACAACTATCACTTTTTAACAAACCCTCTTAACTTTTCTCTTCAGGATGTAACTTTCTGCAGAATAATTTCTGCATTTCTATGTGTGCATGCATATCAGTTGTGTGTGTATGTGTGTACCCAATATTTAGCAGATTAGAGGTGTGTGCACATAAATAAACACTACAATTTGAATGTTACTAGAAGACAAGTTATAACTAAAAGCCAATAGGGAAAATTACTTTGAAAAGAAGCAGTAGAGAAAAATCTTCAAGCAAACGGAGATTCACAGAACTATGAAAACTGCTGAAATCAAGGAAATTTGTAAAACAATACATCATGGCCAATTAGACATAACGTGAAAATCTTCAGCCAGTATAAGCATTCATGTGCAATGCATTTTTGTCGAATGGATTCGTTCATTCCTTTGTACATTTACTTCTCTCCTATAGTCAATGCAAATTATACCCAGGAGAAATTAGACACTAGTATCACTACATTAAGATGGTGCAGACCAAAATATGTTCTCTGTAAAACAGGATTATGCCTGCTTAAAAGATGAACATCAAGCGTTTCCTAACTATTCTACAGACTTGTTTGTCATATAAACCTATCTGCTAGGACTCTAAAAAAGTCATAATCACCAGCTTGGGGCAGCTCAAAGAGCTGTCATAAGGACGTAATTTTTCTGACTTTGGGCCATTTAAGACATCCTGGTATATTGTTTCATGTGTCCATAAGTCCATACAGACACACATATGCCTTAGATGGTGGCTCTGTACTGAAAATTGATGTGCACACAATATCATACAATTTAGGTTTTTATAGCTCTTCATCAGATTTCATATTTATGATCCAAATGATGTGCCACACTTTTTCAGTAGTTCCTGTTGCAGGTATTAAAAGTAAATTGCTAATAACAATCACAACTACAGTGAGTGGAAGAACTTTTTTTTATTCTCTGTGCTATCACAATGGTAGACAACAGCTGAAAGAACTTTCTGAAAAGACTGTGCAGAAGTTCTCTTTACCCTGAACTAACAAAATGAAACATTAAGACATTTAAAAGAAATTTGTAATCATGCTTTGGAGTAAAATGACTTGGGAAGCATGAGGAAGTGCAATCCTGCTTTCTGCCTGTTTTATACAGTCTGACTCGTAATCAGTGATGACTATGCCTGGTGTGACCAGTTACTGTATTTATGAGTGAGAAGGAAAGAGGAGAGTGAGGAAATGTGTGCTGAGGTTGTGGGAAAGATCTCCATCTCTTGTTCTAAAAAGTACCAGAGCTAAGTGAGATCGCTGGTTGCGTGCTTCACGAGGGCTTCTCGGTGTGTGCAGATGAACCCTTTCAAGCGTGAAAAAGCAGCCAGGAAATGCTGGCCTTGAAGGAATAACTCACCACTCCAATATTAAACATGTGTAAATTATTTAGCTTGCCCCTTACACAGAATTCCAGTTGAGGAGAAAGCAAGGAAAAATCACCAGCAAGTAGTTAGTCATCATTAAAAATATTTTTATGTAATCTTAAAACCTGAATGTAATTAAAGAAAAAATAAAGAATACTCTTTGCTTTGTCTAACACTTTACTCCACGTGTGTGGGTGCTACTAGCAATGGTATCTTGGTGTCTAAATATTTCCATAATAAAGCAAATTTGAGAAATATAGGTACAACTCAGGCCTAAAATAATCTCCTTAGGAAAAGTGCAGATATGTAACCTTATTCTAGGAAGGAATACCTATTGTTTGACCCACTGGAGAAAACTAAATACAAAACAGAGTTTCCAGACACTGCCTGACAATCCTTTGTCTTGAAAGCTGCCATGTGATGAACATGAATTTTCTTTAGCCTGACAGATTCGTGTGGTGGGCTGAGGTGGGTGGAGGCAGAGCCTGGAGGACCACTGCTGTCCTGTCCTGTCCTGTCGTGTCCCCCTGCCCAGGGAGAGGACGGGCAAGAAGAGGGCACAGCTTGCAGCAGGGAAGAGGGCAAGGGCTGCCATCAGTGCAATGGTGTGTTCAGGCGAACGCACAAAGAGGAGGTCACCAGGTGCCCTGGCAGAAAGAGCGCAAGCCACATGGAGGAAAATGGGCAGAAGATGTTCGGTGTGATTTTTACCCTAATTAGCAGTTGTTTTTTTCTGGCCCTGTCTATGTTAGACCCTGTAGAGAGTTAACAAATGTCTACCAGAGGAATTGTAACTATTTAGTATGATAAATTCTGTAAGTCTTTGTATATACCAAATATATACATATTTACATCAAAAATTCCAGGGCTAGAAACGAATTTCCCCCATAAGTAGTCTGGTTATCTGTATAAAATGTTGGCTTACATCTCCACCTCCCACCCCCTTTTTTTTTCCTCTTATCTGCGAAACATTAACACATCATAACAATCTCTTTTGCCTAATAATTTAATTGCCTATACAAAGTCACTGCTAATAAAGTTCCCTAATACCTAATTCCTTCTCAGTTCAGTCCACTAGTCCCTGTGTGACCATTTTCATCATCGATCTTAACTAGTACTGCTGAAGCAGTTTCAGGCTGCAATTGCATTGCCTTGCGTCTTTGCCTCAGAAGATACGGATGGGTTAAACTCTGTCAGTCTCCCTCCTTATATCATTCCCTGTCAACCCTTTTAAGTTTGTGTTTGCACTGCTTTGAATTCTACCACACATCTTTTAAAGAGTCAAGAACAACAACTACCACCAAAGAGGAGCTCAGAATTGCATGATCTGTTTTGCACATTGCTTCAAAGGGGCTGTGTTAAAAGGAGATAGTTGTTTCCCTCATTTTATCATAGTGATAACTTGCTCTTAATTTTACAGGAGAGCCTTCCTTTCTTTTTCAAAGACCCTAATCCCATCAGTTTATGCTTAAAGTCCTGCTGCTAATGTTATTTACCATAACATCATAACATCCACTAGGTGTTTTACAGGCCAATACAACCAGAAGCCAATGTTTATTATAAATTGTTTCTAAAAGCTATCTCCTGAAACATTAACTTCAGGAGAAAATAATGTATTTCTCTACATTAAAGAATAAAAATAATAGTCTTGTCTATCAGTTCTTTGTGTTACTTTCAGCCAAAAGCAGTGTGGAAAGCTTGGTTGCCCAAGTCTGCAAGGCACTGTTAAATATATCTGCCCATAAAATAGCACAAGTTCATAACTTCAGACCTCCCTTTAGGTTTCTGAGCCATACAGCTGGACAACTTGGCAAAGAAATGTTTCTGAGGTGATTGAAGCAAATTGCATACCAACTTGTGGACTTCGTGAAATAAAGAAATGATAAATATAAAAAAAAAATTGCCATTAAAAATAAGTGACCAAAGTATAAGATTAAATCAGAAAAATAAAGGATGTGGAAAGATGGGGGGTTTTTTTGGTTCATACCTTTCCAATTTCATAGTATTTATTGAAATGGAGGTATGCATATGTGCATATACATACATGCAGAGTGACTGCTTAGTCCTTCCTAGCAGCAGGACTAGGTCACAGCAGCACCCATTGAGAGGAGGCTCTAAGGAGGCAGTGATGTTAGGGGTTGTTGGGTCTTTTTCATTTCCAGCCTCTGCTCCAGGTACAAACAGGGCATGGAACAAAAAGGGAGCTGCTGCAGCAGACGCAGCCACGTGAGTGAGAAGAGCTGACCATGGCTGCTCTGTAGGCAGAGACAAACAACACAGTTATACTGCTGTGAGGTGGAACATGGACAAATCATGACAGGTCTTCAAAGCTGGGTGAGAGACAGCCATTCGATGGGAAGGGGAGAGCAGAGCATCAGGAGAGCTTGATGGAACGTGCTGGGTGGCAGGGAGAGATCAGTGGGGTCTTTGCTGTGATAAGTTCTCCATCCACAGTGCTGGAAACCCCACCAGGATGTTTAAAAAATGTTTCTCCACATTTCAGCATCCCGCTATTGTCATTCTGGGTGATTTTAAGCACTCCTATATTTATTTACTGTGGCTGAATGGCACACCATAGCCCAGTTCACAGCCACAGCACAAGGACAGCACATGTCTCTGCTTGAAGACTGCTCACTGCAGCAGTGCACGCCATTAGCAGCTCTTGACTAATTTCCTTGATGTCCCAGGGAGCTCAGGCAGCAGGAGGGAGGAGGAGCTGCTGCAAGAGGAGGTCTCCTGCACACCACTTCATCTCATGTTCAGCCATGCCTCTGGCAGGGTGCCACCAGGCAATGCCCACCATGGGCACCCATGGGCACCTTCAAGGACTGATGGGAACTGCAAGATCTCAGTGCTCCCCTATAGCTCCCTGTTTTTACATTTTTGACAGCTTTGACCCTCGCTCTCTTCTCTTGTCTCCATGTATTGTCTCCCACAACCATTCGGCTTTCCCCAGGTCAGTCTTTCTGTCCCACCCTTCTTGAAGAGAGGGAAGGTGCAGGAGTATTTAACTTTGTTAAGGGTCATCCAGGCCTGTCCCCACTGGGGAAACCAGTAAGAACAGGCCAGAGGTGGGTTCAGAGGGCAGGTCTCCAGTCTGAGGATGCTGAGTCCCACAGGCCTTCAGTGGAGACTTGAGGACATTGGACAGTGCTGATCCCTCCCTCCAACTGCCATGTGAGTCAGCAGGAGCCCCCAGGAAATGCTCGGTGCCCCTGTGCAGCCCAACAGTGCAAGTGGTTTGTGCAACATGGGATGAACCTGGGTTGGAGGATGAGAAGACTGAAAAACTGCAATGCCCAGAGGAAGACTTTTCCCCCTCTGCCAGGAGTATTACCCAAGCAGAATTTCTATATCCTTACTTGAGCTTCCTTCTTTTATCTCTTGAGAAATCTTCTCAGTGTTATGTTGTTTCAATCTCCTTATTTCCCTAACCTTCTACTTTTTATCAAGTCAACCTCTTGGCTCTCAGTCACACAGAGTTGCTTTGTTTTGTCAGTGTCATCCAGCATAGACGTGTATTTCTCCAGCCTGGTAACTAACTCTCTTGGCCCGCTCTTCTTGCTGCTGTGACCTGCACTTTGAGGCTCACAGCTCAGGTCTCACCACTAGAAGCAGGCATGCTACTGCCTTTGCTGCTCCATGCTTTCTGAGGAGGACAGTTTCATGTCAGGTCTGTTTTGAAATCTCTGGCAGATTGCTGTGAAGATCTGGGTATCAGAACTGTAGTTCTGCACCATTGAACTTGGTGGAGGGGGTATCAAGGCAATATGATGGAAAATGTCTGTCCTTCCTCTCTGGTATCTCCTCATGCCTGCACTAGAACAGCATCCTCCCGTGGGATGTGGGAGTGGGCTCCAAACACCTTCCCAGCCAGGAGAGGTTCAAACCCATAGACCATACCTACCGAGCAGACTATGGGCAAGGCTGTTCTGGGCCACCTGCATCTCATCTGACATACAGAGACATACAAGATACATATTGCTCATCAAAAAGAGCCTGATTTGAACCCAAGGTGAGTACATTCCCCTGGAGGTGCCTTGAGTTCAAGTCCTGCCAAGACATGCTCAGGTAGTGCGTATCTAGGTCATTGTACATGCAAACTATCAGGAGCATGAAGCTGGGTTTCAATGAATGTCCATGGTCTGTATCCAGTGTGACTATCCTAGACCCCTGTCTCAGGCAGGGCTGCCTTTCTGTTTTAGGTGCTTACCCTGAAAGAACGCAGCTGGTGTCTTCAGAGTCAACAGAGACAGCCAGGTAACTCTGATGCCCCGAGGGTGGTCACTTCTGCAAGGGTTAACTCATAACACCAGACCTGGGCCCAGGCTGTCTCTGCTCTTCCCTAAATCAACTCAAATCCACACAAAGGGGATGACTCCCAAAAACAGCTGAGTGATGGAAAACCATACATCTTTGCTACCTCAACTTTTCAACATTTCAACTTTTTTTTTTTTTTTCTTTTAGATTTTGCATTCTTTCTTACTAGTCCCATTATACTTGAAACAGATTTGCCAATTCAATTCTTTTTTGGAGAGTAAACAAGTGCAATACATCCACACTATTAACTTAAATTAGGGTTTAAGAGCAGGAGGCCAAAAAAGGAGGCAGAAGGCAGTGCTAGGCAGGCTTCTTAACCAGTGGATTAACAAGAACTAGTGATCGCTGCTTTTATTAAAGCAGGGGCAGTCTTGTGGGTAGATGGCATGCTCTGCTGTCAGGGCTGCCCAAGGTGACCATGAAGCTAGGGCTGGAGACCAGAGCAGGTCCCTGTGCATGCATGAGAGTGGGTGCAGGGAAATCCTGCTGGGGCCAGGGGAAGGCATGGGACATGGTGACTGTGAGCATGCTGAGGGCTAGAATTGGCATTAGGGCTCAGTGTTGTTAGGTGGATGACGAGGTTTAAATCTATAAAGATGTGTAAATCACTGAAGCAGTATTCCCTTTCTCTCCACTCAACGGTCGGTTGTGATTGCAAGCCCAACAGTCTGGACTGTAACAAAAGGTAGATGTATTTGTTCAGGCGTGAGTCTCAGCCTTTGTCAGGTACCTTTACAGCTATGTCTAATGTAGCAATTATTGAAAGCAGTCTGCAAACTGTTGGTGCTGCAGGCAATACCAAACAGGGGAGAAGTGGAAAACACCAACTAATTTCAAAGATGCATTCAGTTCCTATTTGCCTGGTACCAAAAACAATCAGTGTACTTCTAAACTAGTACCTCCTGTTGACAGCATTACAACCATCCGCAATTGTTGAAGAGCTCTTGGTGTGACTTTAAATGTTCAGCCAGGGCAGAGTTTCTACTTGAGAATAAGGTAGCAATTCAAAATATGACATACTAAATTCATAGCAGCCATCAGTATTCCAGCTTAATTTCTAACTGTTCTATTCTTTCAGCACTGAAAAGATTATATGCTGTAACTATCCATGAAATTTAATCTCTCCACAAAATGCAGTGTTATTAGAAAAATGAGCCTGAGGTATTCCAATGCAATTACACAAGGACTAGCTCACTGCTGAAAAATTGTAATATATCAGAAAATGAGCAAGGAAAGAAAAATACTGGATTGCCAATTGCAGTAGGCTGAGATCTCTTTTCCTTATGGACCAAATACTTTTATCTTTGCTCAGATGATGAAGTACTTTACCCATTGACTTTACTGGAATGATTAAAGGATTAAGGTACTGTTTGACTGGAGCAATGGCATCAGAATTGAATGCTCTGAGAAGCAAAAACCATTAAAATAACATGAAATTCACCCGTGGTATAGGACCAACCACTTCACATGATGAATGAAATCATTATGCAATGGCTACGCATTATTATTTCCAAGTTCTTAAGTAAATGTCTCAGAAGCAGTGTGTTAACACTCCCCAAACTTCTTCACTCCACAAAGACTTCAGACGCTCAGGTCTTTTGCCTGTCTTTAAAGGATCTGCATGACTGGGTGGTGTTAACCACTGTCACACAGTGGTATTATGCATAAACCCTTAAGAGTAAAGTAGAAATATACCCTTCTGGTTTTGATATGTCTAAATCTAAATATATCATTATAAGCAAATGAAATATTTTGATAGCTCTTGTATCTTTTCCCTCCAGAATGTCTCTAGGAACCATTTAATAACAGGAATCTGAAACTCAGTACTTGTGTTAAGCATTCAGTGGCTCTAGCAGCGAGGTCAGTGTTTACACATCCCCAAGCCTTTATACGTCATGCAAGATGTCTTTGCAAGTCTGGAAAAATTGAGGTATGTGCTTAATTTTGCTATTAGTAGTAGCCCTGCTGGTAGCAAAGTTAAACATGTAGATTAATATCTGAAGGACCGAGGCTGGTCTTCCTTAACTGCCTTGAATCCCTGTGGGTAGGTACAGAACATTAATAAATTGAAAGGTAAGTTAAAATCCTTTCTTAAAATACCTTTATATTTGCAAATAGAATAATTGACAAACGGAAATGGGAAGGACCTGGTGAGGTCACCTGGCCCATCTCCCCACAGAAAGACAGAATCAACTGCAGCCACGTCACTCCTCAGGACCTCCCTCCGACGACAACACTTACACAACCTCCCACACGACCTCCTCTGCTTACAACATCTGTTATTTTAAAAGAGATTTTCTAATGTCTCACCTGAGTGATTCTGCAATTTTCACCCATTACTCCTTGTTTTATCCACTCTGGGCATTGAGAACAGACTATTACTTTTTGCAACAGGTTTTTATGATTTGAAGACTTACTATATCTGACCAGATTTTTCTTCCTTAGGCTGAAGAACCCCATTCTTGTCAAACAGACAGCAATATTTCATTACAAGGAATGGCTTTTTTCTGCCTTTCTCCTCGTTTTTCTGCACAATACAACTTTTCTTACTCCAGCTATTGCATCAGCCTTTTTATTTTTTCCCTCTTTCTGCCTATCTCCTTTCTTCCTTTCACCTTCTTTTTCAGTGAAAATAATAGTGATGAAGAAAAAACCACAAGAAATCCAAAAGTCAAAGGCCTAAAAAGAAAAGGTGGAAAACTTCTGCCAAAAAGAATTTATTTTTTTTTCCTTTGAAAATGTGAAACTACAATTATTTTCAGATTTTGTGGGAAAAAAACAGCAGCAGTTTTCTGCCATCTTAACACACAAGCTGGAGATATGCAGCAGCATCTTAAAAAATTGTTATAAACGTGCTACTATTTCTACTCAGTGCAAAAATAAGAGAGGGGATACAGCTACAATTATGATGACACATTTGTAATTCTGAAAAGAAAATTGTGTAAGTGTAGGCAGCTTCCATTACTTGAGCAACTTGAGATGAATGAAAGTACTGATGAAATAATCTTGGCTATTATATATCTGTAAAAATCAAAGCAGGAGAATGAGAATCTCTGTTTGCTCACTGCTGCTGAGATGTTCCTGTGATGCTTTAAAATATTCTAGCCCGACTATGTGTCTCATACCTTAGCGGGAACATGCAGCAGAATACAGGGACTGACTGGAGAATCTGTGTATGGAAATTCACTGTCCTGGTATGGTGAGTAAGTGTATCACATAATCCCATCCACAGGCTGAACAACCCCCACCTTAAAAGTTGTGGGGCTTTTATAGCTACTTCTTCTACACAGAAGCTCTTCCTGAACCTTTCTCCTCCTATATTAATAACCTGATTTCTAAATTTATTAAAATGTCAGGTCTAAACGTCTTCATAGCCATATGTACCAGATGTTTTCATGCCAACACTGTCCTTTCATTTAAATTGTTCTTCTTCCTCACTTGTATCCCCCCACTCCAAAATTTACATGCAGCACTTTAAAATGCTTAGCAAGCTGAATCTTTAAGTCCCAGCTTACGTATCAGGCTTTTCATCCCCCCAGTGGATAATCATTAAGTATCCCTTTTTCTGCATCTTTGGGGTGAAGCACATATTCATGCTGGAAGCCAGGGTAGAGAAAAGCAAGCCCAGAGAGGACTGGCTGTCACGTCTCTCCAGACACCAGCTCACATGCTCAGCTCTAACAGCAATGTGCCCGTGCAGTATTTGCTAACAGTCCTCACACAAACGACGGTGAAACGAAATAAATGCATTAAAATGAATAAACCATCACTGATCACTAAATGGCCATCTGTATGTATTTATAGGCTACATCTCCTCTGGGCTTTCACTTTGCCAGACTAGATGAGATGAGGGAATTTCACTTCACTTGCTGCAATGGGCTGTTTCCTCCCATAACCACATTGGCAGCACTTTCTGCCCGTGTCCTGTCTGGAGTTAATCTCTTTTGATTAAGATGCAATTCTAGAATAGGTCTCACCAAAATCTACTGAAACAGCCTCTTTGAGTACTTTCTGGGATTGTTTCTGATATTTTCAGGGCCACATGCTTTGGTTACATTAATAGTCACAGGGTATCCAATACAGCCAGATCTTCCCATTGAGGTTTGTTCAGCTGATGACCTCTTAACTTGCAGTAAATTTCCTCTTATTAGTTTCAGAGTGAAGGAACTGTATTTTTGTACAATTGAATTTCACCCCACTTCTATTACTAGAGGCTTCAAGGTCATCTGACTCTGTTTGTATGATAACCAAATCTCTTCTTTATTGATGCAGCTTTCACACTTGAGATTGTCAGCAAATTTCATTAGCACAGTCCTACCAAGGTCAGAAATTAAAATACTAAATAAGATTAGCCCCCAAATCAGTTTTGGAGGTACTCTATTAATATCTTCACCTTAACCTGATACTTGCCTTTTCAGTAGCACCTGATCTTGTCTTTCCTCTGGCCAGTTCCCCACTCATAATGCAATTCCTGTAGTAATCTCACTTTCTCCAAGTAAAGCAGCACTTTCCTGAGTAATATTGTGTCAGCTATTTACTGTGGTTCAGGGAACTGGCATCTCCTGTGCCCATAGACCCTGTTGTCTTATCAAAAATCCAACTGACACCTTTGAAAGGAAGTGTCAGGAACCAGAACTTGATTCTCCTGGACGTCCCATTATGCTCCTGTCCCATGAAACACATGGAAAAATATCACCCCATGTTAGTCAGTGTGGAAGCAAGAGGAATAACTTTTCTCAGACGTCAAAGCAAGCAATCAGCACAGTGTCCCTAGCAGATGGTTATACCTCATCCTGCTCCCATCACAAAGATGTGTGCAGGAAGGGAGGTCAGAGCTGCTGTTTGCTTGGGAGACAGGGCCTTGAACAGGAGATGGGAATATAACTCCTGCCCCTCGCTCGCTGTGCCTAAATGGCTCCCTCAGGGATGTTTCTCTGCCCATCCTTGTAAAAAACCCTGATCCCTTGATTCCTCTCTTTTTCTTCTTGCCAGTAAGACAGAGCACTCCTGCCACCACACACATGCTCACTCATCCTGACTCATCTTTAATTCATGATTATTTTTTTTCTGACAGAGAAGATTTATTCAAACAAGAATCATTTGAGTACCAGCTGATAGGCTTTTTTATACAAGGATCCAGACTAGAAGATCACAACAGTCCTTACATGCTAGCATTAACTCAACCTAAATGATGCTTCCTGAGAAAGCCTGGAGTGCCTTTCACCTCTTATACTACACACTAAAGACCATATGGAAACTCATTTAAAAGGAATGAAGTGCACTGACCTTCTGTCTTATTGCAATGCTTCCAAAGATCATCAAAAGCCAGTACAAAGCCATCATGACAGATATATGGAGCATGGTGTATTCTTTTATTGTTACCAACTGAAAGCAATTTTTATCAGTTACACACACATCAAGCACAGATTACACACTGGCTACAAGTTATTGCTGTGCTTATTGTTATTGTCAGTATTTTGCTGTGTTGGAGTTGACAATATTGTTGAACAGAAATAAGTGTTTTCATTTAAGCAGTGAGGGATAACAACAGTAGTTAGTCCATACAAGCAATTAAATGAATTAAGCCTGCATTCTGTAGACCTGCTTGTTAATACTATTTATTTAAATTTTACTTCTTTCCATGTGAAGGATGTCGGCAGACTCCAACCCTGATGACACTGTACAGCGACTGCAATGTGTGCCAGAAAAATGGCACGAAGGCATGAACAGTTTGCAAGGTGATATCTAATAACCAGAGTATGGACTGACAAAAACACAGATGATGATAAACATCCACAAGAATGAACTTGAATGGACATTTTTGAGGGCCCAAGACATTTTATTTTTTAAATAATAGCTTTTAAGATGTAGACTTAGTTTCACAAAATGTTCAATAGTTCATTTACTTGAAAAGACAATAGAAAACACTCTCAAATACATGTAACATTTTACTGATGCGGGGGGAGAGAGAGAACAGGAACAAGTTTGTGACTGATTTGGAGCATGTACTGGAAATTTTAGAGTATTTTGGATTCTCTACTTGAAGCAGCTATTAACTTATTTCCTCAAGGCTGAGTTAATTTAATGGCAAGGGAGTCCAAAACAATGTCAAATTATGCAATTTTAAACAACTCTGAGTATTTATGCATCACCAAATAGTATATAAGTTTGATTTATCTTTTGCTGGTACAGTCAGGATTTAGCATCAAGCCCAGAATTCATCCTTTGCCTCCTCAGTTTAAAATATTTAATGTTTCCTAATCCAACATGGAGAGTTGGGAGATAAAAATAAATGGAGCGCACTACTTGCTGCTCTATTTTTGACAGCTCACTGATTTTTTTGAACACTACTGCTTAAAACATGTGAAAGATTTTTCAAGGATAGAAATATGAAAACTACAATGGGGCTCTTCTTTTGTTATCAGTAAATTGATTTCCAATAATCTCAGAGGTAAAGAAAATGCAAGAGAAGCATGCACCCCAATATACTGTATGGGAAAACCCAAATGTGTTATGCAAAGTAAATGGTGCATGCCTCTCATGATTAAAGAATGCAGGAAAACATCTGGACTCAGTGAAGCTCATCTTCCAAAAATGGAGACAATGAAGTGACGACTGGGGAACAAAACAAAGAAAAGAAAGATGTGTGTGCCCAGATTTCCTTCAAAATTAACAAATGCTACAATGACAGCAAGTGCAGTGACAGCGGCAGTGCCTGCCAGCTCCCCAGCACAGACCTGCGCCAGCAGACCAGCGCCTGCAAACAAAAGCCGTAACACCAAGCATGAAAGTGGCTTGATGGAGGAGAGCTCATTTCAATAATACCCCAGTTTAGCCACCATGTTCTACCTCCGGGCTCTTGTGGATAGATATATGTCTGTGCTGCAGCGGGGAGATGCGGCTGATCTGCATGTCCAAGAGAGATTTAATCTAACAGTGGTGCCGATGTGATGATTATCCGGCTAGCTTGAGCATATCAATCTGCGTGACAGCCACGCACCCGATGGTAGTATTGCTGGAATCACAAGCAAGTAATATGACCTTCTTAAAAGAAAATCCCAGTGTCCTTGACCAGCAATTGGAAGTGAACACAAAAATAGATATGACCTAACGCCGAAGATTTACTCCACAAGTGAGAAAAAGGTGGGTTTCAGCTCCGGATGAGACAGCTACACATAGGTATGGCAGTGCAGGTGTCTCTGTGTTAGCTGGGCATGCTCCCAGTATATCATCGACAACCCAGACAACACAGGCGGAGGCATTTAGTGGGCTATCCATCTCAGTCTCAGAGGTACCCACACATGGTGAGCTGAACAGCTTTCTGGACTATCCCCAGCTTGCTGTCTGTACCATGTATTTTAACTGGTTGGAGGAGACACCTTCTGATTACTGTGCATCCTTGATATAGAGAGGATTTACTTTTGCTCTTATCCTCTGAATGTTGTTGTCTTGCACCAGCATTTGGGAGAGCAGTATCTGGAGCTGGCACTCTCCTAAGTATGGTCAGACTTTGTGCTGCTCTGAGCTGTTCCATAAAGAAGCATAAAATCTGCATAAATCTGAACTGAATCACCACCCTGACTATATGAGGGTCATATCAATATATGCTGGTGGATGAGATCTCACACTTCAAAGAAGCAAGAAGAGAGAGAGCTCCAGGAGTAGTCCAGATACAGGAGGTAGCAGTGTTTTCCTAAAGGTCCTCTCACCACCATGGGATAGGCCTGGCCTAAGGGCCATACACACACAGTGTCTTTATACAGTGAAATAAAAGAGTACCAAGGACCAAACTCAACCACTAAGCCCCTGATTGTCCTTAATGATTAGCTCAATTACTAACTCTTGTTTTTTGGCTATTCCAATGAGTTCTCTCCAACACAGACCTGCTACAGAAGGAGCTAGTCCCCAGTAGTACTTTGCCAATTCACACTACTTGACTTCTGAGACAGGAATCGGTCCCTGCCTCTATTTTACTTAAAATTGTGTCAAACCCCCAGACCCCTGCAGCTCACTAAATCTACAGCCAGAGATCCTGATCACCCAGTGACCAAACACCAGGACCTCAGCCACTAGATTCTCACCTGAACATTTAAGAGCTAGCTGTAAGCCATGGTCTACATGGTGTTGAGTCTATGAAAGGGTTTGCTTCTAAGATGATTGTTGCTTAAGCATTTTCAAATGCTGCATCATTCCTTCATTCACTGTAGTATATTATCAGCATTTTCTTTCTCCGCTGAAACTCCACATGGAGTGTCACTGAATTGTAAATTCTCCCATGAAAAGGGAAAGAACTGCATTACATATACTGCAATATATCACCCAGCCTGCTTGTCTTTCTCACTTACAGAGCAGTTTTAAAGAATTGCTAAGACAAAGAACGGTGTATCTGTCAATGACATCCTGAGTTAAATCATCAAGGACACAGAGAATGATTAAGGCTGAATAAACATTTAAAGCTTTCAGGGTTAAATTTTTTCTATCTCACCATAACTTCCAAGCACACAGTCATAGAGCCTCATCTAGGAGGGAGATGGAAATTTTCCTAATTCTGATTTTATTAGGAATATCTATTACATAGCTTCTTCATTTGCACAGAAAATAACAGGTGCAGAGGCAAAATACACAGTAGGGACAAAGTGACAAGACAGATGCCTAAAGTAATTAATAGAAAAGCTCTGCAAGTATGAGTGCATGGTTGCCTAATGTCACCTCTGGTAGTCTCTCTGAAAGGGAAGAGAAAAACCTCTCAGAACAATCTCTGCAGATTTCCACTGGAGTTTACAGATGTGTCAATAAAAATATCCTGGATCAACAGTATCAACTGTGTTAGGCAGATGTAAAATTATCATCACAGACACTTGAACTTCATTTTTCGCTAGCAAGACATCAGCCAATGCAATCAGTGCAGTTTTATTTCTTTGATCTGACTTTGAACTACATAGCTCCAGTGCTTGGTTTTTTGCTTTAAACAGAAGCTGGAGCTCAGGATGGGAAAACTCAGTATTTAGGAGAGTGTTTGTCTCCACCACAGCAGAATGATCAGTCAGATGTGAGAGATTTTTATCCCCAAAGGAGCACAGCAATTATTCACAGTCAGAAGCTAGTGTAAGCAGTGAGAACAGCCTCCCTGGACAATACTGTGAGAATAAGTGAAGAATCCTTCCTCTTCTTTCTGTGCAGTCACAGTTCAAGATCTTCTCATCAAAACATTCATGTTTTCTCATGTAAAGCATTCTCAATAAAGCAAAGATACACCACTAATTTCACTTTATAGATGAAAACCTGGAGCACAGAAAGTTTATTTTTACCTCCTTACAAAATAAGCCCAGTGCCTTGATTCCCAATATATTTGCTGCCCCATGCACATCAGTGTTCCTACGTTATCACAAGAAGTGTCATGAGACCATAAAGAGTCCTTCTGTACTAGCAGGAGGAAGGTCACAATATCTATTTGATTGCTGGTCAGATGCAAAGGGCAAGCTTAAAATTAGCTAATATTGATGTTCACAATGAATAAGGGAAAAAGTGGAAGGGTTGAACTGAAAACGTAGTATTTGTCTTACTAGCACATGGCCCCAGACTACATCTTGTATTAAGACAGAGTTATACAGGACTATGGTACTGCTTAATCATGAACCAATACTTGCCTTTGAGACTTGAGAGCCAAAATAATAATAATTGGTGTTAATTAGCTTCACTCAATGGTCCTTCTACACAAGTTTCAATTTGGACTCACTTGCAGGATCTCTTTACGCCAATCTGAAACTTATGAAGAGCACTCATCCAAACACCTGTAGGCTCATTTAACTAAATCAGACTTCCTATTGTCACTGTCTTGTCTTTGAAATTTATGGCTGTACATGTAACAAAATACAAGAAATACTGTTACTAAATATAATGTAACTGGGAGAAGAAGAGATAAAAATATCTATTCACAGATGTTCTCAAATAGCAGACATAAGAATGATTCTTGCTTCCAGTTAACTTCTGTTAGCTACTGACTCTGGAAACTAATAGAAGGCTGTACACAGCAGAAACATTTTTCAAGCCCCAGCAATATTTCATAAGGATCCTTCTCACAGTGCTTCAATGCTAAAAAAAGTTTTGAGCTGTCTGACAGGAAATTAGAAATCATTGTCCACATCTCTAACAAAGGAGCAAAATGATGAGAGGCTACAGTCAGTCCCAGCTCCTCCTTAGGAGAGGCAGTAGAAAGCTTCAGCGAGGCCATTTTAAAATATTCCGAACTGCAGACTTTCACCACCTCCTTATAGCCAGCTACATGGCTGTACATAAGTCACTCTTGGGTATTTTATCTATTCTTACTGCCACCTTTATTTTTCTTTCTACAATGTTGCCTATATTCCTTAGAGAAGTTACATATGTCTTTGTGCTGTCCTGACTCAACACTTCATTCTTTTTTCTCATACTTATGGCCCATGATTATTGTCCTCATGTACTTTGATAGTATTTTCACATCATCCAACTACAAACATTTAGTTTAATCCTCTGATATACTGCAAACTCACCTTCCCAGTCCTATTTTTTTTCTGTCTGTTCCCCTGAATTTACAGTCAGTGGGGGCTGCTGTGAAGAAAGGGCTGGAGGAAGCCTGAACAAGGGCTTAAAATTAGCTTAAAATGCTAATTAAATGCCCTCCTCCTCTTGGGAGCTGTCTTCAGGCTGAAGCTCTTGCCCTTGGTCCCCACCTGAGCTACGTCACAGTGGCATCACAGCCATGCCCATCCCTGGTCATGGACCTGGCTGGTTCAGAGAAGGACCCTGGCCAACAGGCTAACTTAAGGCTTGACCCAGACCTGCCTCATCACTATGGGCTTGTCTGGTGATCACTGAGCTGGGCCTGGCCCTGGTCATGGTTTCCAAACCTGATTCTGACACTGACTCACTGATGCGTGTTCCTGCCTCATCACCAAGGACTTGTCTTTGGACTTTCCTAATTACATACACTCCACAGTAACAAGGGATGGTTGGAAAGATGGAAGAGCATTATCTGTCAAAGTTTTACGAAGTTCTACTTAATATTTTGACCTATATGTAGACTGAGTACACTTTAAGAGCAAACTATCTGCATAGTTTCTGCATAGCAATGAGCTGCTCAATTTTTTCAGCTTTGAAATCAAACTAATGGTTATAGCACTCCTGTGGTTTCCTACAATTGTGACAGGAAGCCCAAAAGAACTGTAACATTTTTTTGAAAATTAATCCCTCCAGAAAAAAAAATTAAAAAAAAAAATTGCAGTGGACATGGCAGCTTTTCAAAAACAATGCATTAGTTATTAATCAATTTAAATACAACATGAAGAATTCTTTAGTGGGTGCAAACTATATCAAGGAGGAGGTGAGAGAAAAGGGTCCAGCTTGGACTTAATTTTGTTTTTCTGTATCATTTTTACCCAACTTGAACATCCTGCAAAAAAAACAGTCTTTGATTGCTTGGCACATTTGAGAACTCTTCAGCTTCTGGGCTTTAAAAATAATGGTCCAGGCATTAGAGCTTCTGGGACCTTGAGCTCCTCCATGTTTATGAAGACAGATGTGTCCAGGCCTAAATACTCTAGCTAGATACGTATGTGTACAACGTACAGCACCTTCTTCCTTCTTCTCTTAATACAAAAGTTACTCCATTCAGTTCCAATAGCGAGTGTAATACAGCCTACCTAAATAAACTAGGACATACAAATTGTTCAGGTTAAGATTACAAAGTTTCTGACGTTTTTCCACTATGAAAACTACAAGGAAATTAAACATCTTCTAGTTTTCTTTCAACAGCTAATATCAGGAAGGAAAGAGTTCTTTTTGCCATACCTTGCTTTATCAAGAATTTATCTACAACCACTTTTGAAGAGAGTTTGATTATACTTTCATATTAATATTTGCCGTTGAACATACAGAGTACCAGGTGATTCTCATGACAATAATGTTGATTTATAACTGAGAGCATGTAAGACACAGAATAATCAGATAGAGTTCTACAATACCAAGAATAATTAAAATTATTATGGTAGAACAGCTCCTGCAAGTGAATGCACAAAGAAGACATGGATGGGCAAAGGGGATGTTCAGATGAGAGAAAGATTAGTGGAAAATACCTTGCAGAATTTCCTTACTCCTATTCATCAATAGATTGAAAAAATTTAAAGACGGTGGTAATTAGTTGCTTGTCTCACCACACATTAAGGAAATTGAAGTAATTCTTACCTTCAGATTACTAAAGCTAGAACATGAGCCTGCTGACATTTCAAATAAGATTTATAAGATTTACTGCTCTCAAGCAAGGAGACCTCAAGGATATCTGTTTGCTTCTTTCTTTTGTACATATGTATGTAACACAAGTACATCCACTTGTCTGGTTAGTGTGATCTTCTGAGAGCTGGAACTGCAGGGAGAGCTCCATGCCTGGAGGAAGGGATGCATTGCTCCATCTCCACCTTCCACAGACAGCGCTTATCAAATGTGCTCGGTCCCATTGTCCGGCTGCAGAAGGTGCTCTCACTTGTATGGCTTCCAAAAGACAGAGTCCTCTTTTTGGGGCTGCAACAGGTAGAGAGTCTGTGATGGGTCAGCTGGTGGGAAAACCTGTGTTAAGCTGGGTTTGTCTGGTAACGCCAATGGACCTTTTTTATTTAACTCCTGTCTCTGCAATTTCTCTATTCCTATGAATAAACAAATACCTCTCAGTTTTAAAAATCTGTTCTGAGTGTAGCTCCCAAGTGCAAGTCTACAGATCACAGAATCACAATGACTAAAAAAATCAATAGAGTAAGGTGGAGGACTGACAAGAGTGAACATGTCAGGAGGAAGGACAATCCAAGAATAAAACTAAAAAAATCACCAGATGCCCCAGAAGGGCCAAGGCTTAGGTACTAATGGGACATCTGCCAAAGACAACAATGAAGGATCGGGAGTGCAGAAGCCAAAAACATCTGAAGAATACGTCAGCTTTCAGATCCCAATATACAAGCAGATCCAGACACTGTTGTTCCCCAGAATACACTGTAGAACAAACTCATGGGACAACATTATGCTTCTATAGTTTCCATTTGCCAGTATACTGGAGCAGTTACTGGAAAGCTCTTTGATCATAATAGTCACTTGGAAGCTGAGAGGTGCTGTGCTGAGAGCTGCTGAGTGGAAAGCAACACTAGAGTTCCTCTTAGATAAACAGCTGAGCAATACAAAACCAAGATGTGCCTCAGTCTTAGGATAGGAAATCCTAACATAAAGCTGTACTTTGAAAGCCCAGTTTTCCCAGGTACTGTGAAACGTACTTCTTGGTCCTGTTTATTCTGTACTTGGGTCACAACAACCCCATGCAACGTTACAGGCTTGGGGAAGAGTGGCTCAAAAGCTGCCCAGTGGAAAAGGACTTGGGAGTGTTGGTCAACAGCCAGCTGAATATGAGCCAGCAGTGTGCCCAGGTGGGCAAAAAGGCCAACAACATCCTGGCTTGTATCAGAAATGGTATGGCCAGCAGGACTAGGGAAGTGATCATACCCTGTACTTGGCACTGGTGAGGCTGCACCTTGAGTACTGTGTTCAATTTTGGGCCCTCACCATACGAAGGACACTGATGTGCTGGAGCGCACCCAAAGATGGGCAACAAAGCGGGTGAAGGGTCTGGAGCACAAGTCTTATGAGGAGCAGCTGAGGGAACTGGGGTTGTTTAATCTGGAGAAAAGGAGGCTGAGGGGAGATCTTATTGCTCGCTACAGCTACCTGAAAGGAGGCTGTAGCCAAGTGGGTGTTGGTCTCTTCTCCCAAGTAACAAGTGACAGGACAAGAGGAAATGGCCTCAAGTTGTCCCAGGGGAGGTTTAGACTGGATATGAGGAACAATTTCTTCCCTGGAAGGATTATCAATTACTGGAACAGGCTGTCCAGGGAAGTAGTTGACTCACCATCCCTGGAGGTATTTAAAAGCCATGTAGATGTGGTGCTTAGGGACATGGTTTAGTGGTGGACTTGGCAGTGCTAGGTTAATGATTTGACTTGATGATCTTAAAGGTCTTTTCCAACCTAAATGATTCCATGATTCTATGATTCTATGAAATTCTGGCATGGAGGTCCATACATGTCTCCCATTCATTTTTCAACAGCTTGATTCTATTGACATTACAAGCATGGCTTGGTAAGTGTTTCAATGTATTTTGTTCAGTTATTGTGATTTCTAAGATGCATTCAGTTCCTGGTATAGGAACAGGTAGAATGTTGCAGATTTAATTTAAACAAATCCTGACAGCACTAATAAACCACTCCAAAGGATGCCATAATTTATTAAAATTAGCTAGTCAATTAGAACTTGCTCCAGTCAGAATTGAAAAATTACTCTTAATCTATTAAGACATCAGGGCAATGTTAAAATCCCATTGCAAGCTGCCCCACAAAACACTGCACAGGGAAGGCTGGGACACCAGTACCAACCCAAACCAATTTTATAGCCTTTCCCACACACCTTCATTCCCCCCCATCCCCCCAAAAAAAAGTGAGGCCTTCCACATTCAAATGTGGAAACAAGCTACAAACAAGCTATCCTGGTGGTCAGCTGAGATACAGTTACTTTTTCATTCCAGTAGCCAGTATAGTGCTATGTTTGGGATTTAGTATGAGAATAATATTGATAACACACTGATGTTTTTAGTTGTTGCTAGGTAGTTGTAGTGTGTACACTAAGTGAAGGACCTTTCAGCTTCCCACACCCTGCCAGGTGCAGAAGAAGCTAGGAGAGCACAACCAGGAGAGCTGACCCAGACTGGCCAAAGGGATATTCCCTGCCATAGAACATCAAGCTCTGGATATAACTGGGGAAGCTAGCTGGGAGGTGGGATCGCTGCTTGGAAACACACTGGGCATCAGATTCTTTTATTTTCCTTTTGTATGTGGTGAGCAATTGCATTTGTGCATCACTTTCATTATTATTATTATTGTTGTTGTTGTTGTTGTTGTTGTTGTTATGCTGTTCCTTTGTTGTCCTATTGAACCATCTTTATCTCATCCAAGGAACCTGGGGTTTTTCCCATTCTTCTCCCCATCCCCTTTGGCCACATGTTGCTCAGCTGCCGGCTGGGGCTAAACTGCGACACAGGCATTGATCAGTAAACACAAACTGATTAGTAAACTGATCAGTAAACGCAAACCTTTATTTGCTATTACAGACAGGCTATTACAGATAAATTTGCTGGGTACTGTTTCTTTTGAGGTGTAAAATGCTTAGGCTACAAGCAAAGCAGGTGGCAATATTTCAGATTGTGATTCTTTTTTCATGACTGTTAAGACATTATTTGCCATTACATTTAAATGGTAGCTCTTTGAGCCACGGTGATTATGAACTACACTGAAGTGGCATATTCCCAAGCCAGCATGGAATAATTTGTGGCTGAATCTTAAAAACAGTCCCGTAAACAAATTTAAAGAGGTAATTTCCTCAGAGATGAACATACAGATGAAAACGCTGTATTACAGTTCTCACTTGCACATGTAACAGCAAAAAAAAAACTACTAAAGAAGTAATTGGAACCATCAAGTATTGGTACTCTTATGGCTTTTTAGGAAGACCAAGCAGGGGTTGGGATGCAGCGCTTTCTCCAAGTTAATCTTTCTGAGTTGTGATGTTTTAAAGGATTGCCAGGGTACAGAGTGCTTTCTTCTGGCTGAACACTTCACTCACAAACACCATACAGCCTAGGTAGCAGGGTGACTCAGCTCACTAGCCATTTATTTCTAGCAGCTGAGATCCACAGAACTAGGAAAATACAGAAATTTATCCTAAAGCAGCTTTTTTAATTCTCTCAAATTTGAATTTGAAGATTTCTTTCTGCTGCGGAACAACTGGTGAACCACTGCTGTGACAGATACATCTTTAGGATGCCAAGATTATTTTCTTTTTCATTTTGGAGACCTAAAACATGCCTTTGATGCCCTTCTTGAGGCAATGCAAATGCACCCACAGCAGAACAGATCACATCAACAGCTTTGAAAGCCAGACCAGGGCAACACCACCTGGATTCATCTGCCTTTCATGCAACTGGCAATTAGCCCATCCATGCTTCTACAGCTCTTCCATTTAAAATGAATATAATCGCTATAGAAGAAGGAAAATAATTTGACTTTCTAATTCTAATGTACAGCTTCTAAAATAACCACATATGTGGAAAGAAAATCATATCTAGCCATTGTTGGGTATCCTCAGACAGCTTTGGCCCAGTTTCCTTTAATAGCATGTAAGCTAAATATGCACTCTCCTAATACTCATTAATCACAACACAAAGGAAACAACTAAATAAATGCTAGGTGACAAACTGCAATACACTTTGAAAAGAGCAAAGACACAAAGACAGCATTGTAAATGACAGCATCTGGGACTAATTGGATTATCAGCAATGCAAGAATATGCCCCATTCATTTACAGAAATAATGGTAAGAACCACCAACACTGTGTTTTTGTCTCTTTAATATTTCTATTGCAAGGTACATATAGGAATTTGTTCTCTGTTTTGCAATATATTTGCAATGTAAAATACAAACACTCATCTAAACCTAAAAAAAAAAAATCATTAAAGACATAAATAACTCAGATGGTTAAACATAAACAGAGAAATAGCAGCAAAATTTTGTCAGAATACATTATCTGCAATAAACTTGGCAGAGCTCTATGAAAGCAAAAAGTTACTAAGCCGCACATTTACTTAGTTTTACCCAAGTCTATTGGGAAAGTCACCCATGGGAGAATAGTAATGGAAGTTTGTAACAGTACTGGGAAATGAAAGAGTTTTTAAAAAGAGAAAAGAAGTGACAAGGAAGAGTAAATAGTTTTATTGCCAGGCTGAACATGCTCTCTATATCTCTGCAACTCAGCGACTTTAGTTATAAACTTGAGGAGAAGCAGTACGCAAGGTGGTGAATTTGCTGAGGACACAGAATTAAGTTACACAAAATGACTGAGAATGGAGAGGAGTTCCAGGAGGATCTAATCAAAGTGGGTGACTGGGCAACATGATGGTAGATAAATTGTAATGAAGGTAGGCATGAGGCAATGCTTAGTAGGTAAAACTGTTCACTTCAACTTTATACTTACTGATTAGCCAGCCCATTTTGGGGAAATACACTACCAATGATGATAATATTGTCTACCTTTTTCTCAGTGTGATAAGAAAAGGTCACTGAAGAAACTGTTTTTTCTGTGTGAGTATTGTTTATTTTTCTCTCATCTCAGTGTCTGCTGTCAATTTGTTCAGAGTCTGTGGTTCATGTCAAACAGTAGTTCAACTTTTCAGGAGGAGAGCAAGGAAGAATAAAACTCCCGAGAATATAAAAAGTTTAAGAGACATTCCTTTTTTTCAGCTTTCAAAGTGTGTGGAAGGAACAAGATTGTGGAGAATAAAGTGTTAGCTGGTGGAAATTAGGTGATTCCAAACTCACGTGAAAGAAAAAAAGTCTTATCAGCAATGGAGCTAATGTAGCCTGGTGCCTTGTGTCTTCTGGATGGATTCTCTGATGTCTAAGAGGGTTAGTGTTTTTAATGAAGGTTTCTGCTGATTGGGACACTTCCATTACTGTTCTCCCATGAGGATTTCCTGCTATTAAAGATGATGAGCTCATTTTGCAGGCTTTCCCTCAGTAAAAGCATCAGTAAGATCTTGCCTCCCAGGTGACATAAATTCCTCAAAACCTGTAGCATTTTATTTCTGAGATTTCCGTGGCTCTGATAAATTTGGTTGGATCTGGCCAACAGTGCCACTGGTTTTGGCAATAGGACACACAGAGGCAAGATGAGACAGACTGCATGGCCAGAGCAGACCCAGAGCAAGGCTAGTTCTTCAAGACTGATCCAGAACATGTTACCCACCAAAATGCTGGTCAGACATGTCAGTAAGCTACAGACCCTTTCTATGGGGAAACTGGCCTCAAGTGTCTCCCTACAGCCCCTTGTAGTGCCGAGACTGACTGATTTGCCTCAACAATAAGCAACAACGTCACCTTTGCTGGGGCCAGACATAGCTTGCCATATATCAGGGCACGCACAACTGCCACAGAGTAGGTAGTCCTATAGATAGTCCTACTGGCAGAAGTAATAGATACTGGAAAACCTACTAGGGCTCATCCTGTTTTCGGTCTCCAAGCCCAGCAATTTAGTCAGTGGTATATTGATTTCAGCTGTACAAAGCACATGCTTCTGCTTCAGCTGGATACACTGCAGTTCAGGTACAAACGAGAAATCCCCCTTGAGGAAATGGGAAGGGGCCTTTGGACGTGCATCATTAACTGTACCACAGGTGATGTGGCAGAAGCTATGCTCTGCTGCTCCCACACTGCAGAGAACAGCAGCTACAGCAAGTGACAATGCCTGTGTGTGTCTGCACTTTGTGCAAAGGAAAATGCATGTGGTGAGGCCATCAGTTACTCTATGGAGAAGGGGAAGAGAGCTGCCCACCAGGAACATCCCGAGAGGTACAATCATCCTAAAGGAAGCAAGGAGCTGTAGCTCTGCCTGCCCCACGAGTGCCCTTTCACTGGGGTGAGATTTACTGAGTGGGACAAGAGATACAGATCTGAATGCATCCTCTCTGGTATCCTTCACTGCAGATTCCCCTCCAAGAACAATCAAGTTATTATCAGCCCCTATCAACAAGGGGCCTTGCTGGGGTCCAGTGTGTTCAGTGAAAAGCTCCTCATTTTTAGAAGTACAACTGAAAAATGTGCACTTCCTCCAAACTTCTCTGGTGATTTTACATGGCTTTGTGGGTGTTAGTTAGGCTGGAGCTCCAGTGTGCTGAAGAAAGTTCCTGCCCTGGCCACTTTGTAGCATAAAAGAAAATATCCAGAAAAAAATAAAATAAGGGAGTACAAGAAAAGATATGCTATCAATTATTAACTATTTGTATCAAGCAGAACTTTAAGGAAAAAAAACCAAAACAAAACAACACCAAACCAGGTTAAATATGGAATCATTGAGACCTGCAGCAATGGAAGTGTTATTGGGTAAAGATTATGTTATCCACTCTAGCATCTGACATAGTACTGCACAATACTCAAACCATGGGGTCGTAATGTAAAGTCCTGCAGTTCTTTCTCAGGTAGAGCCTCAAACCAACTTCAACAGCAAGATTAACCCGAGAATACTGGCTGATTTGCTCTTGCCCCAGGATATACATCTTATAGAAGCTTTGTGGACTAGGAAGCTGTAATCACTATAATGATGTTTTTATATCAAAAAGGTACAAATGGGAAATTATATGATCAGGATTCGCTTTGCTTAGACACCACAGTAACTCTGTAGTAGAGCAACCTGCACCTGAAGGCTGTCATAAAGAAAGGGTTACACAAGGAGAGTAAGTACAACTGCACTACAGCCAATGGGATTTTGAAGAAAAGATATCAGAGGGAAACAGTAAGGTGTTCAGAAACATCTATTTCATAATAAATATTGCATTACTTACATTTCCTTAGCTGAATTTTCTTGCTGTCTGTGTAAACATTTTCAGCCATTAACAGAAGTAAAGATACAACACGAAATATGGCAAATATTAGAATCTCAAGGATTTCATGCATAAAAAATCCGTCCCCAGAAGCAGCAGCTATCATTATTTTTGTCCCTTATTTACAGTTTCCTAACTCAAAAATACCATGCTGCTATCCAGCACCTCCAAACTCCGTGTTACCATTTTCATTCTTGTTTAACACGCAGCTAGGAAGTAATCTGCTTAGCAACCAGCCCAAACATATTGCACCCGAAGAAAAGAAAGGTTACTTGACAAGCAAACTTGGCTAGAAGCCAGCTAAGAGACCCAAAGGCACCTCAGTCAAACGTCTGTGTTTTCTGAACAAACTATAAATTAATAAGAGGAACAGCAGGGACAGACTGAGGTAACACTGATTTCGGGGCATACCCATGCAGGTGAGCTGTTGCCTGTGTATGCTGTTATTATGGCATACAGACAGAATAAACGAGAAATTAAAATTTTCCACCATGTAATCTATGCAGCTGAAACAAATAGTTTGGCCTCCTGGTCCCCCAAAACCACTGCAGCACTGTCCCCACAGGAGCAGGGGTGGGTGCCGAGCACCCTCACCAAGAAGGTACTAGGTTGCACTGGCATGGCCAGATGCACATGGCACATGCTAAATGAGATGAATAATTTATGGCTTTAAAAAAACATTCCCGTGGCTGTGTGAGCAATAGAATGCTATTACACTTGGGGCATTTTGAAAAAAAACAACAATTCAACAGAAGTGAAGGACCAGATTTAAGCATCTTTTACAGAGCCAGAGAGAGGAGGAGGAGAAGGGACTGGTAGTACTGATGGAGCCTCTTGCTTCCTTTGAACCCACAAAGACACTCAGTCTTTGCCAATGTGACCTCAAATCCTTCCAAAGCCATCTGTGTGCTACCTTAGCATAGCTCTCACACTTTGCTTGCACCCTATGCACAGGAGGAACACAGTGAGATGGGCAAAAACATCTCCTCAGCAAGCAGCTGCTCTAGCCACGCATGTCCCTCTAGCCACCAGAGTGTGTTGTTGAGGTCAGTAAGAAATCGTGGCCCCGTGCATGTTTTCCCACTGAATCTATGCCCAGGACCTGTGAGGACTTGGCCATTTTTTGCTGCCTGTCTTCTAGGGGAGGAGACAAAAGAAGAAAACATGTAGGAATCCTTTACTGCAGCACGGAGGGCTGTGAGGACATCTTCCAGCTACTCTTCAGGCTCTTCACCAACAACATATTCTCAGGATTTTATTCACACCATGTTGGAAGACCCAAGAGTTTTGGGACACAAATTCATGAAAACTCTCCCGAGAACTGAGGAGATCCACACTCACTCTACAAAATAGGGCTGAAAACTTAGAAGAGGCTGGGATACCTCTGATTCAAAAATAATTGGCAATGATGCAGCACACTCAGAATAAAAAAAAATCTTTTGTATTCCATTCTGACAAAAGATCAAGACAGTAATGACTGTAACGAGGTAGAAACATCTAGGAAGACACTAAAACAGGCTCCAAATGGATCAATAGCATGTAATGCAGGCCATATGCCCTGCTAGAATAAAAACATATGTTTTAAAGGACAAATGACTCATGAAGAATTGGTTAAGTGGGATACATTGTATGCAGGTACAGAAGTGCAGGACGCTGCTACTACAAGCAACTGTCTGGGGAGAGATCACAGCCCAGTATCATCATCTGAACATGGGAAAAAAAAGAGGGCAAAAAATAGCAGACTTGCGGGTGGCAGAATTGTGATCCAGTTTCTGAATATATTAAAATAGAAAATGCTGTATTCCAGAAACTCTTCATATTCACAAAAATAATCTTTCCTTTAATCTGCACTTGATTACAGTGGCTGTATTCTCAACAAGAATAGATGCATCTCTGATGTGACATGTAGCACAAAAAATAAAAGATTCAGCCTTAAAGCACACCCAGCTAAAGAGGGAGGGCAAATTTTGGAGAAAACATGATGACAAACAGAAAGTTAACAGTGACAGAGTGGAAAGCAGCCAGATCAAAAGCAACCAATGTCTATAGCTCATCTTTAAAGACAAGAAATGGCATCAGAATTTAAGGTATGAATGGATCATAGATGACTCAATACAGAGTAACAGTTCAGTAAATATACCTGTACTAGTCTCTTCCTTTCTTTGTATGAGATCAAAGAAAAAAGAAAACAAAACCTTCAAATGATAGAGACAACTTACTGGGTAAAAATGAGGATATTCTGTTCCAAGCCAGCCAGAGACCACTGCCAGGAAATCAAGCCTTTCACACCCTCCCACTAGGAAGCAGACACACAAGTTATTTTGGATGCACTTCATTTTTCAAATGATCCTCGCAAAGATTTCACAATCATTGCTTAAAACAGACATGAAACCCTGGGCATGAGCTAATAGTAAATCCTACCTATTGTATCACTGGAAGCTGGAAGACAGTAATGGCACAGATTGACATGGCTCTCCTGGGTTTAGTGTGTGTGGACCCATGGCAGATGTTACATGGATCATCACGTCCAACTGTTAACCTAGTACTGCCAAATCCAACTACTAAACCATGTCCCTAAGCACCACATCTACACGTCTTTTAAATACCTCCAGGGATGGTGACTCAACCACTTCCCTGGGCAGCCTGTTCCAGTAATTGATAACCCTTTCAGTGTAGAAATTGTTCCTAATATCCAGTCTAAACCTCCTCTGGTGCAATTTGAGGCCATTTCCTCTTGTCTTATCACTTGTTACTTGGGAGAAGAGACCAACACCCACCTGGCTACGACCTCCTTTCAGATAGCTGTAGAGAGCGATAAGGTCTCCCCTCAGCCTCCTTTTCCCTCCCAGGCTAAACAATCCCCATTCCCTCAGCCGCTTCTCACAGGACTTGTGCTCTAGACCCTTCTTGTAGCTGCATGTAGCTGCGTGTAGCTCTACAGGCTTCTCTGACCATAGTGAGCCAGCTCTCGTGTAGCTAGTGCCACGTGTAGCTCACACACAGGGAGCGTTGCAAGTACCAGAGTCTGCATATCTGAATTCCTGAATCCTTGAGAAGAGATTCATCCATGCAATCATAGGTGTCCAAATGCCATTTTTAGACATCTTAATGCACCTGAGACATCTGCATGGCATTGCAGACATCGTATGGGCAAACAAGGCTGAGGGGATCCCCTGGGCTCTCAAAGGCATCACCAGAAACCTACAGTCACAGAAATTAACTCCCCCTCCTGACATCTTCCTTGTGCATTCACCCAGGCACTGTCCTTCATTATGCATTCAATACAGCTCATCTATCTCATTTGTGATAGGAATCTTTCTTTTGATTTAAAAACAAAAACAAAAACCTGCAAAATCTGCAACAATGAAAAGATTCCCAGATGATAATAAACTGTCCCTCGGTTAAGGCCACCCTATCCAAACAAGTCCTTTCTCAATCAGGCCTTTCAGACAATCCTTAGACAGACCTGGGCAGGTGGCTGTCAGAGCTAAACCTTCTAACTTCATTTCATAGGATAAACATGTCATTTTAATGCCTCTGAGAAGGCCATGCTTCATCAAGTGCGTGAGCAGCATCCCATCCCCAGCACTTACAGGCAGAGCTCAAAGGCACTGTAGGTTCATGGCCCTGATTTTTGTTTATAGTACTTTTAAGGACAGATCTTGGTGCTACAGTGGTCCTGTTTATATTTCAGCTGGTTTGGGGGCCAAAATGTAACACAGAGGTTTTTGATGCCCCTTGTGCTGGAGTTAGCTGCCCAAGGCTCTTGCAAGGGGAGAGCCTACACTTGCATTTATTCTGACCACTCTGTGACTAACTTCAGAGGGTGTATGGAGGAGATGACTGTCTCTGAGAGAAGGAAAACCCATGAGCAGACTGAGCTGCTCCAATTAATCAAGAGTACCCTGCTCTACCTGTGGTTTCTGAGTCATACCCTACGAAAAAGTGATAGTTTATCTGTATGCAAATATGCTCGCAGTTTCACTCCACTTTTTTCTCCATAAGAATTCTCCATCCTCAGTGCAGTTGTTTGCAAACTAGCTTAAAGGGCTCATTCACTGCCAAAGCCTACTTATATGAGAAGAAAAAAGGTTTCTTTGCTCTTGATAAAAGAAATACATTTAAGACTGGATGAACACGTGATCTTTGTGCTACACAAGGTGACTCTGAGAAGGCTTTCAGCTCCAGAGCATGCAAGTGTTACATGAAAGCAAGGACTACTGGACTGGACTGTAGCCAAAGGAGAACCTCAAGTGACATACCCATAGTGGGATGGGAAGAGGATGATAGGATGCGTCTTCAGAGGAGGAAATACCTGGAGGCAATATTTGGGGCAGGTGTACCCTTATTACAGCTGCACCCTACAGCAGCTTGCAATAGGCAAACGCAGATCACGGTGGGCTCATCTTCCATCTGCTGATGAGATGAGCCCAAAATTCCTACCATCTTGTAAAGCCTCCTTCAGCTGTTTAGGCAACCAGTATCACAGTACTGCCAAGGCTGCTCCTGGGATGACATTCCCTCTTTCATCTCCCACAGTAGCAGCTTGGGACACGGGTTTGGCATGAAGGCATCAGTGCTAAGAGGACCCAGGGACAGGGGTGACATGTCAGGTCCCAAAGTGTGCATGAAGCAAGTAAACTGGGTAGTGGTATAAATAATGGAACGGCTTTTTAAGCAAACAGCAATGGGCTTGGGAACAGAGAAAAACCCCTACATGCTGCTGCCAGCATGCAGTGCTGCTGTGGAGTGCACCTCTCGGAAATGCTCTGATAGGATGCTTGAAATTAAATTGATGAATAATCAATCCAAGTGGTTGGACTATCATAGGTAAAACCAAACAGTATGTTAGACTTTTTTTTTTTTTCATTCTTTCATTTTAACTATCAAAGGTACCATTTGAAACATTGAGAAGGAACATTTAACATGACAGTCTCTCTCGAAAGACAACTGGTTTATAGGCAAGACATTAAAATATTGACAGCTGTTGATAAATATATATGTATTTTTGCCAGTAACAGAAATTTTTTAACAGCTTAATATAGTGTTTTTTATGAAGACTAAGATTGTTGCATTCATACCAGTAAATACATCTCTATTGTTTCAGGAGAGATAATTGCTAGACATTATATAATTTCATGTAGAATAATTTCTTCCTCCCTCCCTGGAACAGAAATAATTCATAGGTAAGATGGGTACTGCGTCATACCAGGGAGTCCTCGCTAGTGTTACATGGTAAAGCATTCAGAGATTGCAATTACCCTTAAATGCAGTTTAAATCATGTTAAGACCACTATTGTACCTGGCAGGAAGGAAAAGCATTTGCTTTCTTCTATATTAGAGAGAAGATTTACATTTAAAGAACCTATTGTTTGAGTTAAAAACTTCCAGGCAATGTCCAGTCTGTTTCTTTGTCACAGTATCTGATACCACTGAAAGTTTCGGCAGACACATGTCCCAGTAACTACGATACATTTAGAAGATCTTTTCAGGGCAGAGCTCACCGCCACAGTGTGCAACGCAGGACTGTGCACCTGCCGCAGAGCTTCTGGCTGCAGAACACTGTTTGCTTAGGTCACAAGCAGTGCTCACTGGCACTCATAAAGTCCTGAGTGTGTTTAAAAGGTTCAAAAATTATTTGGATTAATAAAATCCAAATCAACTCCCACACATGCCCGTGCAGAGCACAATTGGGTCACTAGATCTCCAGTGTCTGGATTCCTAAGTCATTGTAAGTACATGTTTAAGAGATTAAGTAGCACTACATAAGGTTTCTGAAGTATTTTAAATGCTGAGATATTTATCAGGTCATATATAATATATATCTCAATTGTTTTCAGTGATGGATTAAACACATGCAAAATCATTCCCTAATGTAGCTTCAGCTACTGTTCAAAATGAGGTAGTCTAACAAATGTATTTAGGACAATGAAAAAAAAAAAAATCCATGTGTGGAAATGGGACCAAAGGCTTTATTCAGAAACCTTTGAAGAAATGCCTCTTGTGTTTTTTAATCAGCACTGTGCTGGTACGAGTGCTGCATGTTCATAAAGCTATATTAGTATGCCCTTTCTTGCACTGGGGTCCCTCTAGCATTGGATAGGTTAAGCAATTGCTGGTATTAAATTAGCACACTGATTTCCACTGGTAAGAAAGTTCCTGAGTCTTAAATTACAGATAAACTATTCCAAGAGAGCCAAGGAGAAAATGAATAAATGCACTCTTACAAAAAAAAACCCAAACAAAAACAAAACAAAAAAACCCTCAAAACCCCCCAAAACAACAAAAAAACAACCAACCAAAAAAAAAACCAAAAAAAAACCCCACGTCTGAGCAATTGCAAAGATATGATGTACAGATCAGCTGAATAATGATTAGAATATTTTTAAGCCAGGTAGATAACTATGTGTTTACTCAATGTAGCTGAGCTGACTGTGTTTCAGCAAACAGCATATAGCTAAGGAGAAGGCTGAACATTTTAACGTACTCACTACTGCACAATAATTAAGGAGAAATATATTTGCTACAATTGCAACTCATGCTGGGCAACTTCTCCTACAAACTCATTTTAGAGCTACTTGTATTTTTACTTTATTGGGTTGGTAAAGTGAGCTTGATTGGAGCAAGCAGAATATGCCAGCTTTTCTTTTTTTAAATGCTCTGGTTTTCTTCACTAATCTATCACTAAAAGGCACAAACAAATTTACTCTGAATACAGCTTAAAGAGAACTTGGATGCTTACTTCCAGGTATGGAAAGTTTTGAATATAACAAGGAAGGGGATAAAACACATTTAAAAATGTCATGCCCTCAACGTGCGAAAGACCAGAGCCTGTGGGAGTTCAGATAAACCATACCAAGAGCAACCAGTACATAAATACAAGAGTTATTACTACACCTCACCCTTTGCAAGAAAAAGGATCACTTCCTGAGGGCAGTCCAGATTTTTTAGTGGTGCTACGTGGTACATTTCATTAACGAAAGGTTTGCACGGAGTGCGTTTGCCAAGGGAAACCATTTTTCACAGGCACACAGGGCCTGGCCAGAGAGTTGTGATTCCGGGTCCTCTTCCTGGCTCTGCTGTTTCCTTCATGGATAGCCTTGGGAAGTCAAGCCAGCTCTGAAAGGTTTCATTTCCCTGTCCTTATAGGAAATAGGTGATTGACTTCCAGTATGCAAAGTTTTACAAAGCAGGGTTTATATTAGCTCTCTATAACTAGTCTAGGTCTGGGAACCATACTCAGACAAAGTACAAGAAGTCCAAAGATGAGGAACAGAAAATTATCAGAGGTGTTTGAAAGTATGGCCAGGGAAGAAGCTGAAGCACTTGGATTAAATCCTTTGTACAGAAGGGAAATGAGATGAGACATGACAACAGCCTTCAAATACGTGTTAGGCAGAAACAATTTTCTGCATGTGTACTGGGCAGAAACAATTCTCTGCATCCTTTGCAGATGGAGCAAGAGAAACAGGTATAAACTCCTGTGAGAGAAATATAGGTTAGACATCATTAATTATTTTCAAAAAGTAAAAAAAGAATAAGCTTCCTAGGCAAGCTCCATCTTTTAAATATGTTATTAATGACAGCAGAGAAAAATCTGCCCCAAATCATGCAAGTATAGCTGATCATGCTTCAAGACAAGGACATCTCATTGTTCTGCCCTGTTTTCAATGATCCTATGTCTCTCATCTCCCTGAGAAGGCTTTGTGAAATGTCTTACATACATTCATTATAATTTCTTAATTGAAAAACTATCTGTTATCAAATATGGTCCCTTCTGGCTGCATTCTGGCTATATAGACTTCTTCTTGTGCACCAGAATATAATACACATTAGGACCACATTTCCAGTTCCATGTTTTGTGGTCTGTATGAAAGTGCCTTTAATGTCTAACTTCCCTCTTCACTATTCTTTGATTAGCTTGTTCTAATTTCCCCGCAGTTCACATGACACAGTTCTCTCTTTTCCCTACGCAGTGTTAACAGGGAGGCAGCTCAGCTGCTGGTTTTGTAAAAAAGTCACCCATGGGACTAAGTAAGCTCCAAGAAACTGCTTCATAAATTTGAATACTTTGTGATATGATAAATGCCAAAGCCAACTTTACAGAGATGAAGGACTATATATACTTCACTGCGGAGACGCTTCCATGCAAGTTTTCCCTCAGCTCAGGAAGTCTGGAGGGGACATGGCTGTGTCTCATAAAGGCACAAATGTTCCTAAAACTTTCCTCAGGGAAGCAGAGCTTTGTTCCACTGGAAATGAGAACAAATGTCTAAATGTGACATTCATGTCAAAAGACTTCAAACACGATTCTGAAGCATCATCACGCTCCCCCCAAAATGGTTTAGGGAAATCATCACTTCCAGCACATCGTTCCCACAGCTGGTGGTCATTTCCCCTACTAAGCTCATGTCTGGGGCTGAACAGGTTTGTCCACTGAAAATAAAGGTTTCTGTGTCTAGCATGCGACATAGCAAGAATGAAATCTGTCACCACACTCCATCACTTCAGCCAGCAATAAAGTGCAGGGCAATTTCTACAGAATCAGTGGAGCTGGCACTAACAACACCGTGTGGAGAAGCTCTCCATGTTTCAGATAACTGGAGTTCTGTACGCAGCTGTAAAAAAAGTTATTCTTCAAGTGGCTGCTAATCTATTGTGTGTTGGTGCGTTGTTTTTTTTTTAACAAAAGTTAGATACTTGCAAATGTAGGTTGTTTATTATCTGTTATTGCTGCAGTTCCCACTTGCAATCACAGTGGAAACACCTTGTTCCCAAATCCCATAAATGCTATGGATTGCCAGCTGCTGCTGCAGCACAGTCTGCTGGAGACCTCTCCTTCTAAGGTATATGGCACTGAGCAGTCCCCATGAAGCCAATTAAAGAAATTATTCATTTTAATATGAGTGCAAGTGATCATGAAGCCCTTAATTACTCCCTGTACTTACACTGTTTAATTCCTATGCACCACTCTCAGATCTTGGAGAGTTTGCCTTGAAACACCGTGCTGCAAACGGCTCATGAACAGCTTAGGACTCCTGATGTGGGGTGGGTGCCAGGGCCACCCCCAGCTAAGCCATCCCTTCCCGTCTCTCAGCACCCGCAGATTGCGCTGAAATTTTTTATATTCTTGTAACCATTTCATTTGAATCACTACCACAAAAACTGCTTTAATCTCCAGCATGATACTGCAAAGATAGAATGAAAGTGGAAAACTAAACCCCCCTCCCCCACCTCTTACCAGATGAACCGTAATTTATATTAGGTGATTTGTTACCATATCTTTGCTAAAATGTTGACAGACTTGAATAATTTGAAACCTGCTAAGTGGAATTTAGATTGCTGAGCAACAAAAATCCAGTGTCAATTGTGGCTTATTTATCTCCAGGTCTGCTAAAGAGTAATTTGATTTAAATAAGTTCATTCCAAGCATAACCAAAATGCTGTAAATAACATATCCCTTGATAGGCAGGAATATACAGTACATATCACGAGACATAAAACACACTAAGTGCTGTACCAGCCTGGCTTTCAGGGGTTTATTTTACTGCTCTATGCTTCTACATCTCAGCTCCCACTCTTGAGGCACATTTGTATTAATATCATCAGGTCCAATACCAAGCCAAGGACAGGGATTAAGTTAGAATCATCTAAGTTGAGAGTCTTTGGTTCACAGCTGCTCTCCTGCTTGCAGCGGGACCCCCAACTTCAGAGCACTGCAGCTGTGCAAGACAAGATGTCAGAAGATACCAGCAGCCATCGAGTACGGCTCCTCACCCCCTGCAATCACAGGCAGAGGAAGCACATCCGTGGCATCAGCGGCTTGCTAGCCACGGGCAGAATTTATGCACGCTCAGGGACCATGTGGCTAATTTGATCGAGCAAGTTATCCACTGCAATCGGTTCGTCCAGCTCTAGCTGCCAATGTGAGATGCCAGCACACCTAGCCTAGCTCCAAGGTGAGCCAGGGCATTATTACAAGCAGTGGAGGGACCTCGTGATGGAGGTGGAAGCTGCAAGAAGTTCAGAAGGCTGAGTATGGAGAAAGCACTGACATCTTCACAATCCATCATGTAAAAACTTCAGTGGAGCTTACTTCCCTGAAAAACTTCCCTCCAAAATACCTTTACAATGAGGTAAAGTTTCAAGAATGCATGCATTACTTTCATGGAAGCATTATCAAAGCTAATCATATATACATTTCATTAGTTAATTATGAACTGCAAACGAGCAGGGTGAAGCTTTGTGCCTGCTATAGTGGAGGCAAATGTTACCAAAATTCTTATTCAGTGCCAGTCTTCCAAATCACACGCATCACCGGGAGCGTTCATGGTGCCACGCAAGTGATGGACAGCACAGGGAGTCCCTTGTCTAAAGGTATAAGACAAACCAGCAAAATAGAGGTAGTGCTCAGGCATTTTGGAATGAAACAGTAATTGAATGACCACGTTTTTAAAACTATTAAAATAGGGAACACAGCATATTTTAGCAGGTTGATTACTCCAAATATATGGCCATATGGGAAGGGGAGAAGTCATAAATGGATGACTACAGAGATCAAAGGATCACTGTTGATGATTGCAGAGAAAAAGTGGATGAAGAAAAGTCTCTGTGCAAACAGGCATCAGGATATGAGAAGCATTAAGAAGCGAAGCTAGTTCCTAAACATTTTTCTGATATAGAAATTTTTCTCGCATGGAAACAATAATAGCAGTTAGAAAACCAGCACTTCCATCAATAGTGATTAAATCTCTATCACTCAAACCAGAAGTGTGTAAATACAAACAAGAGGCATTTACCCTCTATTACCTCATGGCTTCTGTTACATCGAGTTGTTAGAGGAAATTGCCCTCCCATAAGCCAAGGACCTGTGATATTTCATCCTGGCCCTCACCAAGGCTGGGCATGACCTTGCTGCTTTGCTTCACCTCTGCCCAGAGGGTGGAGGAGCATTTCCCACGGCCCCCGGCTCAGGGCAGAAACTAGCTTATGACAGCTGGTGAGACACCAGTTAGGGAAAGGTTTTCCATCTATCCAAATCAATTAAAAAAAAAAAATCACATGGTTACAAAAGTGTGGGCTCCACGAAAAATCCAGTCTGATTTAAAATGTGCCAATTTGATATTTTTGACTAGTTTTAACAATTTTTTTAACATGATAGCTAGCATGCCCTAAAGTGGGAAATACCAAATTAATCGTAGCTGCAAATTGTTCAGCCTGACAGTCCATAGTTTAATCTTCCAGCTGTGACTGAGAGTAAGCTTATATCACTTCGCGCACTGCTCGGGAGGGGTTTGTTCAATTAATCTGAATTTTTTATCTGCAGATACTTTTGATTCACACAACAGGTAGATGACAGTTCAGGAGTGCACACATTCTCCAAAGCTTCTCACCAGCACCACTGAGCTCCAGTGCAGGACTGCTGGTAAGCCGTGCATAATTCAGTACATTTCTTAGAGCAACTATCACTTTGCCAAAGGAGCGGACTGACTTGTGCCATAAGAGAGAGTTTCTTAGCAGCAGCTTTTTTCTTTTACATTTTCATGCATCTTACTTTCAGGTTTAAGCTTTTTTAAAGTACATCTTAGACATTTTTAGAACATGCTAACTATTAATTCATTTGGAAGGCATACAGAGACCATGACGCTACCTCTTATTCTTCTTACTTTCCTTCACAGCTTGACAGTGTACAGGCCTGTTCTGTATCTAAATTTACAAGCTGTGACAAGTGATAAATATCCTAATTCTAAAAAGCTATTGTGTACCTCTGAGACAATTAAAATTCCTTAGATACCTAGATGCAGTACATAATACATTTAGTCAACATTAGAACATGTCAGAGAAGGAATGTTTTATCCCAGGACACATCCAAGGATCTAAAAATAGGCCTTCAGTGTAAATAAAAGTATTGTAATAATGTTCATTGGGAAATCCCCTTTCCTCAGATTACAAAACAATATTAATTCCTAGATCATCTCATGCTGTGCAGTAAGAACTGAGGAGAAGAGTTTATAGAAAGTCCCAAATAAATTATATATTCTTTTTTTAGGAGAAAAATACTGATTATCAGTGATGCAATTTTAATTCTTTCATCTAACCCAAGAAAGTGACACCACACACTTCAGGGCATGGACTGAGCTCTGGCCCACCCTAATCCATCCCTAGCAGCAGGCAAGAGAATACAAGGGTTTCCCATAAATAGTCCAGGCTTGGTCATAAGATGCTTTGATCAAGACATGCCATTTTATTCAAAACATATCATTCCTCTCTCAGTTTTGCTTAGCTTTCTCTGGAGGTTGTACATACCTTTCCAGAAATGGCTGGCAGGAAGACAATATAGCTGTCATGTGTGATAGAAAGGAAGTTAACCACTGACTAAACATAAATATTAACCGCTCACAGCACCTGAAATGTACACTATTTTTGAGATGCAAAACAGTGGTAGGAAACAACTCATTCCTTTATTTGCTGTATTCCTTCTCTACTTTTAGTGGTGAGGTAGAAGGGTGCGTCCCAATTCTTCTTTGCCAATTAGAAGCTATTTTCTTTCTTTGTGGTAGTTTAATTAAGTAATACCATGGAATTTGTCTTCTTTGAGAAGGTTGCTTCAAAAAAGAAAACAAAAAAGAGAAGATGGACTTCATGCTGAGCTTCACGACATGCAAAAACTAACTGATCTGGGCTCATTTTGTGTCACCAAGGTCTACTGTGCAGTTAGTGTTGCTGGTGGTTGCTCCTGGCATCAGTCCATCAGTCAGCCAGTGTATGTATCATGTCCATTGCATTCTGGACAAAAATATCTACATTTTTACATAGAAACACACACCACGCAACTCCTAATAGGGCAATTCAAACAACGTGCACTAAAATCATAGAATCATCATCGAATGGTTTGGGTTGGAAGGGACCTCAAAGACCATCTAGTTCCAACCCCCCTGCCATGGGCAGGGACACCCTCCACTAGACCAGGTTGCCCAAAGCCCCATCCAACCTGGCCTTGAACACTTCCAGGGAGGGGGCATCCACAGCTTCTCTGGGCAACCTGTTCCAGTGCCTCACCACCCTCATAGAGAAGATTTTCTTCCTAACATCTAATCTAAATCTACCCTCTTTTAGCTTGAAGCCATTACCCCTTGTCCTATCACTACACTCCTTGATAAACAGTCCCTTTCCAGCTTTTCTGTAGACCCCTTCAGGTACTGGAAGGACACAATTAGGTCTCCCCGGAGCCTTCTCTTCTCCAAGCTGAACAACCCCAACTCTCTCAGCCTGTCTTCACAAGAGAGGTGTTCCAGTCCTCTTATCATCTTTGTGGCCCATAACACAGTAGCCTTATGACTGCTTGGTGAATCCAAGAATATCAAGAGATGTGCCCCACGCACAATTAGACGTTGAGGTTTGTATGGGAATGCTGCTGGCTATTCTGGCAAGGTCCAGTTCACATCTGTAACTCAGAGGACTTTATTCTTTCATCCTAAATGCTCACATTTCTGCATAAGTATTTCTGACTGTGTAGCCTTCTATGGACATAGTGATGGTAAGTTGAAGTGTGTGAAACCATATCAGCAGTCCATGAAGTTGGAAACAGCATAAATTAAGGACTTACATCATGTAGCCCAGCTCACTTGACTCCTTTCCACAAGGAACAGAGAGCCAGGGCTTGTTTGCAACTCGCAGTTCAAGCCGAACAGCTCCAGCTTTCTCCTCCAACCACACCAACACCACAGGTGTACCCTTAAAGGTGCCACTTGGGAGGCATGCTACCATCTCTCAGGCTCATGTCCAAAGAATTGAACGTTTGCTAGCTGCTGATGGTAGCACTGCTGATGCCTAGTGTGTCAGTAGCCTACAGTTTGTGATAACTCCCACCTGGGAGGAAAATACTGTGCAATTGTTTACATTTTATTCAGCTTAGTGTTCCTGTTGGAAGGTCTCACTTTGTCTTTTTTTCTGCCAGTGCTGGTTTTACTTATTTCAGGCCTCAGTCAGCTTTCTTCTAGCGTTTAAATTAACTTTGGAAATCCCAAATTGAAAGCCTGTGGTCTCACACCTGTCACAAGACAAAGAACCACAACATTTTGAGCTGTTTACAGCCTCATGTAATCTCGCCCAGGCCTCTAGAGACTGTCAAGCAGCAAGCCGGAAGGAAAGGCTGTTTGACCTGCAATTTTTAAGTTCTTGGATCACAACTCACAGGCTGAAAGCTGCAAAAGATGCTGTTGCTTCTTTTTATTGCAGATATTCTCAAGAGCACCTGGAAGACTTACATAAATGACCTCAATTTTAACCTGTTTGGACTAGATTAGTGTGATGGAAAAAATGTCATGAGTGAGATTCCAGCCCAACCTCTACATGGGAAAAGTTTTTCCTCTATAAATAGTGTCGCGCTCTGTTGGCTGTAACACTTCTCTTGCTACTAAATTAGAATTCACGAGCCTTCTGCAGGATTCATAATGGGATCAAAGATTAGAAACTTCTTTGAAGTTTGTCTTCCTTTGCTCCACTGCTAATACATACCTGCACTAATCCACCATGGTTCTCCTAAACTAATCAGTCACTCTCCCTTCCCAAAAGGGACAAGTACACAGGCTTTTTTCAAATCTCCATTTATTTACGTTCATTATCCACACTTCATTTTGCAAGGGCATAACATTTTGTTAATTGATTTTTCATGTACTGTAAAGAGGCCAACTCTGTTTTCTGAAGCCTTTTGGTCTAAATGTGATTTGCCGCTAATATTTACAGTACTTATAACTTTGGTCCTGTTTATGGCTAGTAAGGCACACAGGGGATTGAACTGTGTGCATAACAAATTCATACTATTTCACCTTTGATAACAACTATTAATAATATGATTGCAATGAGATCATCTCAGACTCACTTTTTTAATTTGGTCTTTCTTGAAAGAGATCAAAGAAACAAGGTTATTTGCCTCTTGTTTAGGAAAACAAGCTAACAGCCTCATTGACCCTAAGAAGAAATTACACGGGGGAAAACATAACTTCAAAAATCTCTTAAAAATTTCCGTAATTCATAACTGTGACACAGGTATTTCTTTGTCTCACTGTGACTCATAATTGGCTCATAACTACCATATCAAACTTCTTGTATCTTTAAACTAATGCTTATTTTTGGGTAAAAAGCTATCTTTGGAAAAAAGCCTATTATCATAGAGATTGTAATACTTTTTGTCATCGACAGTAATTAGTTCGATTGGGCACTTGTTTGACTCATGGATTTTAAAGCCGGAGTCTCTCACTGTGCTGACCATCTCTGACTTCATGGGCAATACAAAATGCAGAACTGAAACAGACACAGTATGCAGTGCTTTTTGGAGATGGATCTTTATGGATTTGAATGCATCTAGATTTCCACATGCTTGAATTTCAGAGAGCACAGAAATTGTGGATGAAGTCAATGAAATACCCAGGTGAGAACTGTCTCCAATGATGAGCCCCATCCTTAGACATCCAGAATTAAGCTTTTCTAAATATTGATTTCTAAACTGTAATGAAATGCATGAAAGGGATATGCTGAAGAGGAAAGTTTCTCAAAAGTCTTGCAGGGTCATACTTTGTTAGTGGGAGACTATGAAGATTTTAAATGTGATTCCATTAGAAGGCACATTAGTCCAGAAAGGAGAGGGGAAACGGGGAGGGGGGAAGAGAAGAGGAAAAAAAAAGAAAAAACATTAAACAAGAGGGAAAAAAGAGAAAGAGAAATGGAAGAGTTCTCACTTCTTCAAAGCTTGCTTTCTTAATTTTTCTTTGGGCTAAATTAAGAGATTAATCCATTTCAATGAATGCCCACAGGGTTCACTTCTAAACGAGTATTTCTCCCCTCATCAGATAGAATAGGAAGATTAGAGTATGAAAAGGAGACAATTTAGAGTGAGCTTTCTAGTCTTCAGAGGGGTTTTAATTTGGATGTGACAGATATGTTCCAGCTGCTGTTTGCCTTATAATTTCAAAAGGACACTTTAAGTGCTACTGTTCCGAGTGCTGTGCGTCCCCAGAAAGAGGTGTGTTGTGCTTGTCCCCCTTACAGGATCCGGACTGACCGTGGCTTTTCCCCAGACTTTGAAAGTCGCACTCCACCAGCAGCTCTCTTCTAACCCTGGCTGCAGAGGGGACCAGCCTCCTGTCCCCCTCACATCCCCATCAGGGGGATTCCCTTCAGGCTCCCTGAAGACTTTAGAAAATGTGATTTAAAAACTGAAAAAAAACCCCAGTTATTTTAGAAAAGGCTTCGCCGATTTCTTTATATCTCTCTAAGAAATGAATAAAGCCCATTATACTGCAATAAAACAATTAGTCATGATCTCCTATTGACCAGGGCAGAACAAAAACAGCCACAGGACATCTTTAAAATAAAAGGGGGCTGATGAAACAGCCCAGTATAGGGATACCTGAGCAGGCTGCCACAACAGCTACAAGACCGATCATCAAATCAGCGTCTCTCCACAGAGTCAAAGGAGAGAGACAGTTTTGGTGCCTGTGATAGGAATAAGCTAATCGTGGGACGATGCAGTATCTTCTGCAGTGAAACTGGTGTCTGGCAGCCTGGTGTGCAAGTGGTTTGAACTGCTTTTTACCCTCTGGAGCTTAAACACGAAGAGTCACAGTGACTAAATTAGGCGCTCGTAATCAGTCAGATAATCCTGTGTGGAAATGAGCCAGGAAAGAGGATTTGTCACTATCCATTTCTTCCTTGTCACCCCATTACCCAATACCTGCACAAACATTTGTACTCTCCCACCCTGTTTTACAGATGGGAAAAGTGAGGTGGATAATTTAAGTCACTTTTAAAAAGCCAGACAGAAATAAGTGCCAAAAACTGGAACTGGGGCTGCCAGGTCTGAGCCAGGACAATTTTAGCATGCAGACACAGAATCTCCCAGACCAGCCTTCTTTCACCTAAACCCACAGATTTTGTATGGCATTTTACAACAATAACAAACATGATGATTAAGCACTCTGTTGAAGTTGAGCTGGCACAAGAGCTTGACAAAATTCTTTCAACTGTTCTTTGCTCAAAAAAAGCAGACTTTGCAGAATTGAAAGTTTCATGGATTTTTTTCAGTTTTGACAAACTTCAGCTCAGTAAATTTGCAACCTCTCCAAATGTTTCAGGTTTGTATCTTCATATAAAAGTAGTTCTGCATTTCCAAACCAGCTTGGTCATCCTGCCTCTATTTATTCCTTGCAGGGAGTGGTACAGACCCTCCCAGTGTGGTACTGCTTTCCTCTTCTGTGTGCTCCGATGGGCAGAGGAAGAGGTAATGGTGTAGATAGTAAAAACATTATCAAAGCTGTTAAAATACTATCACATTTAAAATACTATCACAAGCACTGTTTCTAAAACCCACTGAATTTAATTGCCAACTTACACTTCATCACTGCTGTTTCAATCTCTTGCAAACAGAGAGAAACCGCTGTGCCTACACCTCCAAGTCATTCTTTGAAGGGTTGTTTTTTTTCCCAGCTGTAACAACTAGAGTATGAAAAGTAAATGCTGAGAGTCTGGAAGGCAACTAAAATGTTTTTTTCAGCCCTTGTTCTTCCTGGCTGACATACTGCACTTTTCCAGATGCTTTGCCCCACAAAGCTGCAAATCCTGATTCGATACCGTTCTGTTTTCATAGAATCATGATAGAATGGTTTGGATTAGAAGGGACCTCAAGGATTATCTAGTTCCAACCCCCCTGCCATGGGCAGGGACACCCTCCACTAGACCAGGTTGCCCAAAGCCCCATCCAACCTGGCTTTGAACACTTCCAGGGAGGGGGCATCCACAACCTCTCTGGACAACGTGTGCCAGTCTCTCACCACCCTCACAGGGAAGGATTTCTTCCTAACAGCTAATCTAAATCTACCCTCCTTCAGCTATTAGGAGTGAAGTGATGGCATAAAGTGATTCTTTCATCAAAATATTGATACCAGAACAAGATCAGAAGGAAAAAAAATTAATATCATGCAGAAAAATTAACAAAAAATCAGTCACGGAAATATGACTGGAATGTATTTTCATATAGGAGAATCTTTGTATTTACTTATGTATTTAAGAACAATTTGTGTATCTGTCCATCACATCACAGTTTTGATTGTTCTACCTTTTTTTGGAGGCAATTAGCCATCTATTCAAGGCTTCTGTGCTCACTTTAATTTCTCCATTTCGCCACCCACTTGAATCTGACACTTTGACATCTTTGCTTATTAGAATGGAAATTCAACATTTAGAAAAGCCAAGCCACACAAGGTCAAAAAACCAGCATGAAATCTATACGTTGGAGAAGGGATCGTGGAAGTTTACAAAAAACCAAGCAGTTTCATATTTCTGTAATTTTAAACAAAACAATAGCTGTCATGAAATACTAATGCAAGTTTTGAAATATTCGTCACCATTTTCTTCCTCGGTCTGAAAAGAAATTGCTTCAGCACTCAGAGCTGTGGGTAGATATTGAATAGCATTATGTCTTTCAGTCTAGCACCTCGCTGGAGGAGAATTGCCTCTAACACCATGCTATTATTCTATTTTAAGAACCTTAAGCAACAGGGATTTCATCACTTGAGTTGGAAGATTATTTAACAGACTAGTAGACCCTATGACTCCAAAGCATTTCCTGATATTATACCTACACTCTTCCATTTCCTAAACTCATAGCAGTTATCATACCGCAACTCATTCTAAACAATCTGTCTTTCTTCCAGTCCTCCACAGATCAAACAGTTCCATGGTGCTTAATGAACTGTTTCCCATGGGGTACTTACAACACGTTAGAGTATGTTCTGATGAAGTACATAAAGCTAATTAAGTGAGCAGGATATTCAGACAATCACTAGAAATGCAGATACAAGCAAGTGAGAAAACTCTAAGCCCCTTGAACTAGCAAAACAGAAACTACAGCCTGGGCATCGTGTTACTGTACTGCAGAATCGCAAGAAAATATTGGGAACCACATACCACAGCTGTGGGCCTTTGGTGTACGACGTGAAACTCAGATACAAAACCTCTTAGGCAAATTTTATTGAGGCAGACAGAGGAGAAGTTTTGGTATAGTGTATTTAAAATTCCAAGGGAAAACATATGAAGTTAGTTGTTTTGTTACAATTTAGCTATTTAGTTGGGGTTTTTTTTATGATGACACAATTATTCCACTCCACTCCAAATCATACTGGTTTCAACCTTAACATGACTTTGCTAGTCATTCACTTTTTCTCATATTTAGCAGAGAACACTCACGTCCCTTTTAGACTGATTGAAGCATCTGAATTTTTCAATTCTAACCAATTTAGAGTGTAAACAAACTTAACAAGGTTTCTGACATATAGAAAACTCTGCCTAAATAAGGAAAAATGGTTTCGAAGATTATGGATTTTTAAACCTCAAAAGTAGTAGACCAGAGCTGAGGGGTAAATGTGAACTTTTCAGGTATTTTTGAACAGAAATGTTACTGAAAAACCTATCTGTAGCACGGAACAAACTGGGAGAGGGGGGGCAGGGGGTGATAGCAGGACCTGGAGCTGAGCCTCAGCCCAGGGTTTCCTGGCTGTCCCACGTATTGTGGTGTCAGGCCACGTGGCTTTGCCCCAGCAGAAGACCTCACCTGTGCCTTGCTGCAGCTCAGTACAAAGCTCACCCTGTGGAAAGCCATGGGATGAGAGGTGTGAAAGCGGCAGGGAGAGCCGCGCACTCCGCACCGAACGGAGAGGAACATTATCAGCAACAAAGGATGGACTCCCTCCATCAGTATGGTGACTTCTCACTGCCTCCGCTTCTCTGAGTTGCTTTGTTCAAACACAACTGACTGCCCTTGTTCGCCATTTGGAACAAAGAGCTCACCCTGAACTACTTTAACCACTTTGAACACGGCAGGACAGCCAGTGGTGAGCTGCAGTGAGCTTCCTGATCCATCCTACGACCCAGCTTTGAAATGGAGCCGTATTTGGCTTCTGTCATTGCATTCCTCAGCAAGGGAAGAAGCAAAGCACCTCCTTCAGCGAGGATGCTTTACATGTCAACATCATCCCAAATGAGCTTCATGGACCCCAGCTCCCCTGTGTGCAAAGCACAAGTTACATGTAAGCACCAGAAAGTGGATTTTAAATGGTCAAAATGGATGGACCAGTGACCCTGGCTTGCAGGTCAGCAGCCTGCCCCAGCAGCTGGTGAGATACTGGGCAGTTTGGCAGTCAGAGCTGTGCCTTCAGCCCCAGCACACAATTGGGCAGGACCCCACAGGAGCAAAGCCCGTTATGACTGATCCTGATTAGCAGCTGATGGCACAGCTATCGAAGCTGGCACGTTATCGGCGAACAACAGCCTGGCTTATACCCACACCCCAGGGATGGCACTCCAGGAGAGATCAGAGGACCAGCAGGCCAGTGCTGCACAGCCTGCCCTGTCCCTACCATGGGAAAAGAGCACAGTCCCGCTGTTGCAAATCCATTTAATTGAGTCAATCAGAGTATGCAAGCTATTGCCAGGAATTCAGCTGAGGAACGTAGCACAGGCTCCATGCACATCCAGGCTTGCTGCTCTCAGAGAGGTCAAGGGAAGGGGAGAAATCTGGTGAAGAACAAAGCTGTCACATTGCAGCTCCATTAATAAACTTCCCTGCAACACAAACATCACGTCTCCTTACTCTAAACAAGTGGGGTTTTACTCTCTAGGCAGAATTTAATCAGTATTAGGATGCCAAAACGAGACACTAGTTGGGATTTCTGAAAAGAAATGTAACCGTCACAGGTTTGGGAAGAGCTAGCACTATAAGACACCTGGCAGGGGAGAGAAAAGCAAGAACAGGATCACACAAGGACCCCTACAAGAATCACCATTTCCCATAAAACACTCTGCCTCTGAAATAAATGTATGTTTTCCTCTCATCCACCCATAGCCATCTGATTTTTAGCAATTTAGAATACATTGTGATTTTTTTTTTACAAAAGATATAAGATCTTGAGTTGAGCCCCTCCATTTACAATAGTGGCAGCCCCTCTATTTATAACATATGCACACTTTTAAGACGTTTTCAATTACTTCTCTCTCCCTGACATGCAGACATGCTGTTTAAATAGGAAATTGTGTTATCATATATCTTTGAAGATTTCTAAAGCTAGATCATTTTGCATTTTCTACCCTACTGAGCTAGGAAATTAACAGTAAAACTTTACCCTGCCCTCTAGGAAGCCTGATGTAGTCAAAGACATGATCTCAGGTAGTAACTACAGAATCAGCTATTTATTTAATTTAAATAAAACCATTCTTCCAGCAGACAGTGAAGGGAAGAAATAATATGTCATGCTAAGATTCCTGAGCCAATACTTCTCCCCTACATCCACTCCGGGGTTACTTTCCGTGCGTGTTGAACTGCTCTGCTGATCTGTGTTAAATAAGCTGCAGTAGAACGGAAGGCATCTAATTTGTGCTCCCTGGGTGTTCAGCAACTAATTTAACTCTTGCTAGAACATAGACTATAAATAGGAAAAGATGATACAGTTTCACACTGATAAAATTTCTATGAAAGTTAATTCAACAGTAAGGAAATATATTTTTCCCTACCTATCTATCCTATCAGGACTGATGAACGGGAGTTGTGTTGCCAGAAAGTGGGTGATGTTAAGTGTCTTCTCATGTGATGACTCACCCGAGGGCTGACACCCTAAACACGGCATGTATGCTCACCCCCTTGGCCACACACCTTCTCCCTCTCTCACCCTGGTCCAGGAGGAAGCATTATCCATTTGGAATTAAAGAAAATGTAAGACTTCTGGGCTGGACAGCTGTGCATGCCACAGGAACTACATCACAGAGATGACCATTGGGAGGTGCTCATTCTCTTGCTCTCCCATGGAGATGGAGGGAAACTAGACAACTGCTTAGATGAGCTACCTAACTTTTTTGGCAAGAGCAGAAATGACAAGTCCTAATTTTCACCAGGTGACAGGCTGAGCTTGTCCCTACACAAACTTGTACAAGCAGAACACTTCCCCCAAGTAATTTTCATATCCATACAGAAACATTCTTGCAACATGCACAAGTTGGTCACAGAATCCTAATCCTAACATTAAAGAAGGTCACCATTTTCAACCAAGTGGGCGGGAACAAAATGCCAAACACTTCCACATCCTTCTGGTGATTGGAATATGGTTTCAGTTTTTATGGGCTTAATATACAAATGTAATATAAAAATACACCACAAAATAGAAATGAAATCAGCTTCTTTTAAGATGAATAAAGAATCAGATGTAACTTATTAACTGAGATTACTAATGCTTCTTCCATAGTTTTTGAATGGAAATCAATTGACTCAGATTCCACAGTTTGGAGTGTTTGCCTTTTAGAGAATTCTCAATTGTATGAACCTCGATGCATCCACTGTGTTCAAGGACAGTGCTGTACCTACTGATGCTATTTTTTTTTCAAATTCACACCTGAAATTGCTAGACAACAACATTTCTTGTAGAGATATAGCTTAGATCTAATCAGAAATCAAGTAATTCTGTCCCTAACAAAGGCTTTATGTAATCAAAGACAAAAGAGATTACAACATCATATAAAAGGAAAAGCTTTCCAAAGGCATAAATGTAGGGTAAAAGGGCAAAGCAAAAGAGGTTGTCTACCACCAAAGTAACATTTACTAGGAAACAAACTGAAATAAGCAATCAGTCCAACAGTAAAACAGGATACAAGCATACGTTTGGGGCATTGGAAAAGTTAGAAGTCTCTGGACACAATAGCCTTTGGCATTTCAATTACCCCATATAAAAAGGGAAGGAGAAAAACCTTAGGGACTTTTTAAACGATTTTCATTTTACTTATTTTAATTCATTTCAAATTAATACAAACACTGAAAGATTTAGGAGCCTGCAGCATCTTGTCTCCTCTGGCACTTCATATCACCTGGTTCCCCCCGTCTGCACCCCTTCCGGGCTGATACCACTTGCTTTGATATTGACACAGTTCAGGCTCAATCCAGTCTTCAAAGAAAAATGGGCATGAAAATCCCTCAATCCCCCTTTCCGCTCCGAGCCCAGGGCACGCGCACACTTCCCAAGGACTGCACGATCCAGTGGGTATTATTTTGTACTTAATAAAATTAACAGTCGTTACAGAAAATAGGATTTGAAATGACATTTCAGTCACGGATCGTTCCAAGTCCGGTAGATGAGACAATAGCTATGATATGAGTTCTTATCCCTTTCATATCATTGGCATTATTTGATTAATTTTCTAAACTAGGTTTATTATACTGCATATTAATAGGCAGAGGAAAAGCAGATGAGGAAGACTGTGTGGCTCATTTGAGATACTCTTTGTTCTAAACTATTCTACATGGCTGCAACATACTTACCAGACACAGTTTACTGTGATTATTTACTGACTTCATCTTGTAAGAAGGGATATTCTAAGTAAAAAAAAAAAAAAAAAATACAAAGATGCCTCAGGTTCACTCTTAATGTGATTTTCTCTGCAGCAGGGAAACCAATGTACATTCAGCACCTATTCATCTATTGTTAATAATATTTTTAAAAATTACACTGGAAAATCAAGATACCAAACCTACAACTCCGTGGCACAGAAGAGATTAGTAAGTGCTGCACAGATTACATTAGTCCTAAATTAGATGCAAACTCCAGTCTGGACAATCCTGGAATACATCTATTTAACATAACCCCAGAAAGAAGGCCACATTTCAGACTTACGGTTGGTTGTCCTGCTTTGATCACTCTGAGCACTGTCATTTGACTGGTTGCTGGAGACAGAAGATACACTTGAGCTCCTGACAAAGCCAAATGCAGCCAGTTTAGCTGCTGGCAACCGTGAATAACCTGGAGGACGAAGTCCAGACTGGCAGGGCTTGGGGAGATTTGACTTTGCAGCGCTTGGACATGAGCCTTTCTTAAGATCAACTGAAAGAAGAAAAAAGAAAGATTTTTTTATTAAAGAAACTAAATTGGAATATACTGACCATTACTTGTACCACTGAGCTACACAAAGTCAATATAAAGATGAATACAAGTTTTAACGCCTGCTCAAACTGCAGTGATGTCTTATTCTTTGCTCCACTAAAAAGAAGTTCTGTGGAACAACTACAGGTTCCAATAATTTTTAAAATGTGAAATACGGCAAGGACCCATGAGGCATAACTCAAACTTCCAGCAAAGTAACGTAGTTCAAGTCTCCAAAGATTTTTTTGTAATGTTATTTTCTTTTATGCTGTATCACTTTCTAATTTTACAATTGTTATGTGCCAATTAAAAGAAACTCAGACACAGAGACAAACACGCTACACATAGTCTCCAATTTTGGAAACTATTGTAGAACACCAACAATCCTCTTCAAGGACACAGGACTTTTTTGTATTCCATCAAAGAAAACAGTTCTTTGAAGTCTTTCTTTCAATTTTAGCTAAAAGAAAATGCCCTTCTCTTGCACCAAGCCTGGGAACAAGGAGGTGACCTGTAAAGTTGTACTTTTTTAACATACCACCAGCCATTTCCACTGATGGACTTCTCCTCGCTACAAACCATCAGCCTACACGAATGACATCAACCAAGTCTCAGACAACTGCTAATAGCGGGCCAATAACAGATGAAGTTAGGCAACAACAGGAGTTCAGCTACTGTGTCTGCCTGTGGTAACACTAACTGGTGACCTATCTTGTGTCCTAACCTGTATTCTGCTGCTTTTGCTTAGGCGAACTTTTCTAGGCAAATCCAGAATGTAGGTCCAAAAATGCCCCAAATTGTCTTCATGGATCAAAGGTCCATGAACACGGCAGGATTGTCTTCAAGGACCAAAGATTAGAGGTTGCTTTTGATTGGAAATTCTGGATACCAAGTGCATCTGGACCTCAACTGTACTTAAATTTGGACAGAGTTTTTCTTTGTAGGTTTGACAATATCAGATTCCTGTTCCTTGTGGGATTCTGAGCAGCAAAAAACATATATTAAAATAAAACAAAGTTCTCCAAAAGCTAATGCTAGAGTCGTCAGGACCGGTGGGTTAGGAGACAAGGCAGCATTAAGACTATCAACATATTCTGCCAGAAAAGGCCACAAAGTCACCTTTTTTCATTCTTATTCAGTGAACACTATTTGTGCATTAGCCTGACATATACTTCAAAGGAAGAAGTGAACCTTCATAATATAATGGAAAAATAGGAATTAACTGCACAGTAAGAATATGGTCTTCATATTATTACAGCATTTAATTCTTTTGTAAACTATGTAGGTCACAGAGTTATTAATTTTAATGAAACATTACACTTTGAGGAGACTTTAGAGAAAACAAGACTAAAACTCCTTTGAGCAGAAAAATGTTATGGGGATTTTGAAAGATAGTTGTGTACCTCATCATAATAATAATACTAAGTTTTGTTTAACAAAATTAAGCCTTTTCTTTCGAAATAGAAATATGTATAACACCAAGCTAGAGTTTTGTTTTCCTACAAAACACATTGCTATAAAAGACATCAAAAAATGTTCCTTGCTCAACAAACTAAATAATTTATATACTATAGACTCTTAAAAATGTACTTTTTCACCCAGTTTTCACAAGTTGAGGCCTTTATTAAGACAGAAGAAAATGGATGTCTGACTGCAGCACCTTTTCCAGGCCAGAGCAGGACATGCTGTGAAGAGTAATCCAAATTAAAATAACAAATATTCACAGTGTCTAATTAAAAACTGTTAAAATCCCTATTCAACAGGGACCAACAGGGACAATTTTGGACTCTGATCCTGAATCTGGCTTCATTTGAACTATGTAAAGAGGTGCTCAGAGGTAGCTGTGGGCTCCAGGTGCAGGTGAAGAGCAGTGCGGGCACATTGGCTTGGAGAACAGCGAAGCGGTGATGTTTACCATCAGTTTACTGCTAGGCTTGTGCAGCATTGCTTTGACGGTGGTCTGTTACAGCTGGTTTATGGTTATCTGCAAAGCACAGTCAAGCCGGACATCTTCCCTTCCCATTGCCTGGGACATTCACGTCGTATCTAAATGACTCCGCAGCAAAGTACTACAGCACCTGATCTCAGCGTTTCCCTCAATGCTATCAACACAGCTTACAATTAGTGTAATTCTCATGTAGGAACAAGAAAAAGTGTCCAGTGACAGGCTTTAAGAATCCCAAATGCTGGAAACAACATGCTAATGATCTTTTGGACAGAATCTCTTTATTTGAGAGGACTAATATCTTCCTACGTTAACAGCTGCTGCGCAGTGGGACTTAGATTGACTTACGCCAGCGTAAGGCTGCACTTTTACCGTGGAAAGATGATCCTGTACTCTCTCCCTTCCACAGTCAGACTCATTATTTGCCCCACAATGCTGACAGAAACACTTCAGCAGTATTTTGGATGGGCCAGACCATCTTGCTTACCCAGCTGGCTGCACGGTTGCACGCTTGGTAGTGGCTGGGTATGGCCAAACGTCAGCTTTGCTAGTTAACTAAAGGACTAATTACACAAGGGCAACTGCATGTGATAAAAGGCACAGAACTCAGTCACAGTGTGCATATTCCCTGTGTGGCATCGGTGACAGGACCAAGCCCAGGAGTCTCCAGATTTGAACCAGAGGTGAGTACCCGTGGCAAGCAACTGCAAGAGCAAGGAACCTGCCCAGGTCAGTGGCAGCAGGGAGAAGGTATGGGACTGTCTTTTGCAGGTTTTACAGGTTTCCGAAAAACACACCAGCAGGCCTGTGCTACACAAACTGGAAGCTGAGATTCCTTTTTTCTAAGAACCTCTGAAAACTGATGTAGAGGGAGAAATCTTTCCATTTTGCAAAATATAACCTTTGCAAACGGTTATAAATATCACAGATTACTTGCAGCAGAACAGGGGAAATTCCACTGGGGCAGGGAAGAAAGTGGTTAGAAATGGTTTTGTTTAAAAAACATTTGAAATGAAGTTGCCTTAGGAAAGTGAGGTTCACCTGGGACTCCCACACCCCCAGCTTAACCGCAGGGATGCCACACCAAGTCCCCAGCTGTCTGTTCTCTGCATTCTCTGCACTGCCGTGCAACCAAGCGTCTGCAACACATAGTGCACCGAGCACCATGGGTGCCACCAAAGAAGGAGAATTTCCTTAAAACCAGAAGGTTTTGGTAACAAATTGCCCAGCCATCTCTACCTTTCCTTCAAATTTCCTTCCATTCTCCCAGAACCAGGCAGAGGATTCAGTGGATTTTCTCACACTTCTGTGTGTGTTCCAGTTTGTGATTTCAATTTAAATTTCCCCTGAACTAACAATATTTTGTATCTTGAACTCATCATCAACCCGAAATTATTTTTCACTTCTCTTCTTTGTAATCCAGCTCTTCTACACCACGAGGACCTGGGGGCAGGACATTATCCTCATTAGGGATGCATTCAAATCCTTAAAGCTAAGTCATTTTGTGTCTTCTTTCTCATTAAAATACATGAGACATCAGCCTACTGTACGTATTTTCTGTTCTAAATATCATCAAGTTTTATGATGGATGTTCTTTCTTTATTTCCGTTTCTTAGAAGTATAGAAGCACTCCTGCAAACAAGGTCTGGGAGTTCAAAACAAAAGTTATTTTAATGAGCAGCTTTCATTTTAATAAAATTCTGCCAAAATAAGCTTAAAAAATTGGCAAAAAAAAATCTTTCCAGCCGTCTCACTGCCTGAAGCTAATTATAGAATTAAGTATTGTTGTCTTTACGGCACACAAGCAATTTTCTATGACACTTCAAGCTGTTCCCATCTAGAAACATGAAAACATTTTGAGGTAGCGACTGATTGACACAAACCAGATGTGCCTGGAGAGCCTTAAGAAAAGTCTGAGCTAGACTTCCTATGCATCCCCACTGCACGTGAATCTCATCTCGATGCACATATGTATAACTAAAGAGCAACTTTCTTGTGACTTCTGTGTGAAATCTGAAGTAGGCTTTAGCTGAAATGAATGAAAAATTAAAGAAAGAAGTTACACAGATATGGTTTTATGAAAAAGGATAGCAGTTCAAGACTTCAACTCCACGTGCAATTCAGGGATCCTTGGCAAGCCTTTGTTTTCTTGTGGTGTGGGTTTTGGTTGTTTGGGGTTTTTTTGACAAGCATTTCTGTCAAAACTTTAATCATTGGGTGCCATTTTCTCTCAGAAAGCTCACTTTCTTTTATAAGATGCTCTGAATATCATTATTCTCATTTCATATTGGGGAATCTGGGGCAAAGAACTTACCTGCACGGTCACTGTATTAGAGAAAATGCAAGCAGAGTTAACCCACCTCAGAGTTAATGCAATCATTGATATCTTTGCAAATTAAGAACAAATTGCACAAATAAGAAACCTATTCTGTTACCACTACCTTTGTGGTTTCCCTTTTATAGACATAACAATTTCTGTCTGAACAAGAACTGAGGAAAAGGGCTTTAAAACAGAGGCTTTAATGATTTACATGTAAACAGCAGTGAACAGGTTGTGCCTAGCTCCCCTGATGGTCTCTCATCCAAACACTGTTAAGCCTGGGACAGTTCAGTTCCAAAGGCAAAACAGTTGTCACTGCTGAACATCAAATAATTTCTGATCTGCCAGTCCACCATCATATGGTAGGAAATTCTCATCTCCTCCTGATTCAGATTTAAAAGCTCCAAAAAGCTGCTCTGTGCCTTTCCAGCTCACAGGGAACCCAAGGCTGATTAGCACAGAATCACAGAACAGTAGGGGTTGGAAGGGACCTCTGGAGATCATCTAGTCCAACCCCCCTGCTAGAGCAGGGTCACCCAGAGCAGGCTGCACAGGATCACGTCCAGGCAGGGTTTGAATATCTCCAGAGAAGGAGACCCCACAGCCTCTCTGGGCAGCCTGTCCCAGTGCTCGGCCACCCTCAGAGTGAAGAAGTTTTTCCTCATGTTGAGATGGAACTCCTGTGTTCCAGTTGGTGCCCATTGCCCCTTGTCCTGTTGCTGGGAACCACTGAAAAGAGTCTGGCCCCTTCCTCTTGACACCCACTCCTTAGATATTTATTAAGTGTTGATGAGATCCCCTCTCAGTCTTCTCCAGGCTAAACAGCCCCAGCTCTCTCAGCCTTGCCTCATACGAGAGATGTTCCAGTCCCCTCATCATCCTCGTAGCTCTCTGCTGGACTCTCTCCGGTAGTTCCCTGTCTTTCCTGAACTGGGGAGCACATTCTCACCACCTCAAGAATTTGTCATCTCATCCTTCATTCAAACTGTAAATGTCCATGTTGGCTTTGCAGCTGACGTGCAAAGCAGCAGCATCCCACAGAAACATCCAGCACAGGAATTGTCAGTGCCACACTGATCGTGGTTTCCACTGAAAGCCCACAGCAGCAAAAACACTCTGCCGTGCATTGGAGCCACATCTCATCCACCCAGCTGCTACTGATCTGCGGCTCAGAAGCGTATGCCTGCTGCTGCACCCAGATTGTTAGTGACACCGTTCTTATGACTGACAATTTGGTACAACAGTCATATAGACAACCCTTCTCATACGATGCATTTTGGTTCTTTGAAGATGCAATAATTGTTGGGAGCAGAGAGGTGGCATATGGCTAAGTCTTGAGTATGGTGACAATGTCCTTAGCAAAACTCTGATGAAGAAGTGTGTCTCCCTTTCAAGCACTTAATTTTTCTTTATGAAACACAATCATATTGCTCTCCCAAAGAAAGCAGAGAGTGCCAACTGAAAACACTGCGGATTAGTGGAGGAGAGAGAATATTTTCCTCTCTGAGTTCTCCCCTTGCCACCTCTTTCTTTAAACAATCAGGAACTTTGCCAGCTCAAATCCAAGCACCTCAGACTGCAAACCTATAAAATAAGCACACTGCTGGAGTAGCAGTAATGCAACATTCCAGGAAGTAACCTCAAAATCCCTTTTCTATCATCAAATCTCATTTACTTGTTCAAGTGTTAAGTATTCCTGAGAATAAATGTAAAAGCAAAGCTTTCCTACCAAGAGAAAGCTGTAGACATATTGTAGCATTCATTATGAAATACATGATACATATGCAAAGACCCAAATAAATGCATATATCTGTGTGTGTCAGAGTAATCAGAAACAATGCTGTCCTGATTCATATATAAACTATATCTTTAACAGGAGTCGACTTGCTTAGAAATGAGAGGAACTGCTAGACCTTCAGGACTGGCAAATTTAATACACAGAGAGGTGATAAGGAAACAACATTTCTTTAACCCACTCTTTCAGAAAAAAATACCACAAATATTCCGGGAAAAGGTAGAATTAATGAAGTTAATGAGTAGAATTAAGTGAAGTTTTAATTATAAGATCTCTGTTATACTTTTCAAAATCAGGCATTAATCCCATCAAAAATATCAGCTAATTAATGCAAATCCTAACACGCTTGCTCCAAGAAGTCTTTATAACCAAGGAAAACATATTCATAATTTATACATTATAGACACAGTATCTTTCAATACTTGTTTTGAATTACAAGTTTCCCATAGAAAGAACAGAGTCAATTTACATAAAATAAACAAATGTTAAGCTTTCAGAGACGCTATTGCACCTTTAAATACATCACGATTCAATGACTTCCTATCTTACCTACAGTGCAGAATGCTTTTTTTTTACCGTCAGGCTGCTTGCCTGACCCATCTGATGTAAAGCGTTACCTCAGGAGCAGTACTGCTTAATAAGGAACTCACAGCCAGTGCCAACGCATCTGTGCTGCATCCTATAGATGAAGAAGGATCACCGCTCCGGTCACTTTGTAGGCATCACACTTGAAGATCACACTTGTGGGATCATTCATTATTATTTTACTTTCTACTTGATGTGTCTTAAAACTAATGAAACCATTAATGTACTTGTAGTACTTTGCAGTCCATCACAGCAGTTCAGGGATTTAATTATCAAATACTTTAGAGTCAGTTTTACGAGTATTAGTATTATACACGGACCAAACCACTCAGCTTATCAGTGCTGCTTAAGCAGACTGCTACATTACGAATGGTATTGCAAAGGGGAATAAAATCCTCATTATGAGGCACTGCTTCTGTCCTCGATACTGTGCCATGATGGTTTCAGTTTAAAAGCCTCTGTGGTCCCTCACACTTTGTCACAGGATGGCAACTGGTTAGATCCTTCTGCTTCCATTACCCCATGGGCAGGACTGAAATCTCTAGGATTAGAAACCGGATTAAAAGCTCAGGATTGAGCTGCAAGACATGCTGATTAGCACTCTTGAAGGCAGGATTGGTATGCTTGAGAGAAAAAATACCTCCTAGTCTGCAGCTGCTTTTGCTGCAGTCAGCCCATGCCCTCACACCTCACAGAAGGCGTGAGCAAGGGGCTTACCAGCACCACTTCCAGTATGTTGACCATATGCTCATGCTTTTCGTTTACTTATATTTGCAAACATGACTCTATTGAAGCTATGTTTAATCCTGTTTCTCAAATACTGCATCAAAAAAATAATGCAGATTAAAGTTTAATACCACAACTAACTGCCAAATTAAGGGAAAGTGGGTGACAGAAAACCGAAAACGGTGTCGGGTACCTTAAAACAATTGGCTAGACGGAGCCCGGCCCTGCCCTGAGCCCCACCAGTCAGGCTCCCACCAGCTCTGGCACGCCAGGGGTTGCTGTCCCATCCAGCCCCTCCGTGGCAGCCAGGGACCCATCTCTGGTCTGCATTTGTGCACTGGCATGGACACAGACGCAGGAAGCACTTCTCTGCTGCCCTCCCACTCCTATGCCAGTCTGGTCCTGTCTGCTGTCACCTGAGTCTCTTTCATGAGCTTTTACTTCTTAAAATAAATTATTAAAAATGAAAAGACTGGTGTGCTGACTTAGGAAGTTATACGGTGGTGAGAGAAAGATTAAGTCATTTGAGGTATACAAGGGGAAAGGCTTTGTACAAGAAAAAGGTGATTATAAACCAACTTGAATGGATAGATGGGAAATAAAGTGCCAAGAATAAAAGAATGTAAAGTAACTAATACAAGGTACGAGAGACACATGACAGATCAATAAGGGAAGGCACTGAATCAAGAGAGAGCAATCGCAAATACTTTGCAACAGAATAAGATGTTGCAGAAAAATTAAACATGTTCTTCATCTTGCAAGGGAAATGGAAGGTGAGATGCCAGAAATGAAAACAACGTGTCCTGGGGTGGACGGTGAAAAACTAGAGACATTAGCAACCTCTCCAGAACAAGTCTTGGGTAATTTAAAATCAATAAAAACAGTCAGAGCCCAAAGAGCAGGTGAGACACACTTTGGGAACCTGAAAGAGGTGGCAGACAGATTATTGGACTACCATGTGTTATCTTTAATAGCATCTTTGAAACAGCGAGGTGTCAATAGACTAGAGACAAACAAACAAAGTAACAGTCATAGGAAGGAAATTATGGAGAGCCATGAATTAAATTTGACCTCCAAAGCAGACAAGGTCCCAGAAATAATCAGTGATAAGATCAAAATACCCTAACTTTTGAGAAATAGGAAAACTTTAGAAAATAGGAACTTTAGTAGAATAAGATTTGCACTAACAGCTAGTGCAATTTCCTCATGTATACTTCTCTTTCACTGGCATTTTTAAAGTCAGGATTATAGACAATATGATACTGTTTAGATTTAGAATGTCACAAAATAAAGGAAGACAGTAAATACATACAATACAAGTTCCTATATGGATAAAGAATGACTAAGGAAAGTCACGTCTGCAGTCATCAATGATGCAGGATAATTAAGCTGGATGAATAAAAATCAAGACAGCGTTCATTTCTGAGGATCAGAAAAGACAGTGGATTTATTAATAGGTTCTATTCATATATTCCTCTCATATCTATGTCCCAGGCTGGCTCTTGTTATGCAATGGCTTACCCTACTCATATTCTGAACTTGCAGCCTCTTGCAGTTTCATTTAAATACGATCCAGTCTCTCTGCATCTGTATTTCCATGTTCAGCACTGACCAAACTCAGCTTACAGGGCTGAACTGGTATTGACTGCCCCGTGTGCAAGACTGGAGTGTCTCAGAAGTCACACACAGCTCAGCTCGGTCAGCTTCTGATAATGGCATCAACATAGATAAACTCCAGGTGCAGGGTCAAATAGTAAAGGATAGTAACAGAGGCACTGTGTTACAGAAAACCGTGATTTTCTGATAAGCCCCAAATCCTGGCAGCCTGTATTACTGACTGGTACTGTTCTGTCAGGGTAAGTCAAGACCCTCTGACTCCCTTCCATTCCACTTCTAAATTTTTTCTGCTGCTTAGTATGGAGAAATGAACATTGGGGAGAGAGAGTTACAGTTTTCAAATACCAGCAAAGAAGAGAAGACCTCACATACACTCTGGATAGAAAAGGAAGTAAATTGCAGCAAAGGGGATTAGGCAAAACAGTAGGGAAAACTTTTAACTTGAATGCATTGGAGCAGCCTGCTTTCAGAGGCTGTAGGATCTCATATTGAAAGTTTTTATAAATAGCTTTTCATGAACAGGTTAAATAAACACCCATCAGAAGGAATCCTGTCCTGGGGCAAAAGGACGAACTGTATGACTCCAAATCATTACTTAACTTTATCCCTTATGACTATATTTTAAAATCTCTGCAGACATGTAGGCTGTTAAACAGCTGCTATGTTTCACACTGGCAATGACTGATTTTCAGCTGTCTCTGAATTTGCTGCTGCTTAAAAGCATGTTGCTAAAATCTCCAAGCTTTTCCAGGATACCAGGGAATGTCCTGTGAAAGTAATTATTATCTCTGTCTTGTGGCATCGCACACTTCTTCTGACTCTTCTCTTGCTTTTCCCTCCCCTCTAATTCTGCCCAGGGTCATGCTGAGCTGGGCAGTAGCTGGGAAGAAAAAAGTATTAGAAATGTTGTCTCCAAAGAGATGTATATCTGAGAATCAAGGTCTTCGCCGGCAAATCTGAACACTGCCCAGGCTTTCAGAGCACAACGTGGTGGGGAACGTCATATTCAGATTGAGCAATGGGCTCTTCCTGATAGAAGAAAAGGTCCCATTATCTTCCACAAGACAAAAGCAAGGATTTTTCAGGCATGTACAAGGAGGAAGAAGGTAAAGAAAAGCGCAATGAGAATTATTACTGAAATTGATTCTCCTTCTTTGGCAATGACCTGTTAAACAACCTTTGTGCAAGTCCCAGACTCCCTAGTCAGCCTTGCCTCAGGATAAAAAAGACACACCACAAAGAGTGCTGTTGGAGCTTTGTAGTATCAGGTCAAGATGTTGCTCATTTTGTGATATTTCTGTCTGAGAAAAAAATAATCTTATTGGTGACTACACTCAAAGGAAAGCAAAGAAAGTTCATACTTTACCTGAAGCATCAGGATGATAGAGGCTGGGAGCACTCGTTATTTCTCCTTGCTGATGGAGACAGCTACTGGAGGATCTTTGACTTGCAATGAGAATCCTGCTTTTTGCAGATGGTAACCTGGACACTGCACCCAGTCCTAACTGTGGCTTGAGTATCATGGCAGATCGATAAAAACTTGGTGGAACCTCATAGTGAGTATATGGTGGAGGGCAAAATTCGTCTTTTGCAGGCCTTTCCCCAACCTAAAGAAAAATCATTAACAGAGATATTATGCAATAAATCAATAAATCCAGAGAACATGGAGCTGTCAGTTGCTTATAAAGGCTAATTTTCCCTCCTTGTGAATCTGGGCTTCAGCGCACTGCAGACTGATCATCACTTTCAAAAAGTGATGGTCTTACTACACGAACTGCTGTCCACAAATACAGACATTACAGTCTCAAAACCCAACCAAACCTAAATAAAGAGTTGATCTCTTCCCAAAAACAAAATAGAAAAATAGAAGATCTTCAATTAGTGAAAATGAAATCCTGAAAGGTTTTCAGGATTATTTACAGAGGTAGATGGGTGTAAGTGAATTTTTTATTAGAAGTTATTTAAAATATTCTTGCTGAGATACAGTTCTGGGGAAAGTCAGTTTTAACTTAGATAGCTAAAAGTAAAGCTGAAGGTACTTTAAGTTCATTTTTTCAGAGAAATGGTGTTGTCAAATCATTTGTGTGAGAAAAAAAAAAAACCCTTTACATGTTCTTACTGTAAAATGTTCATTGTAATCCGTGCCCCTGAAGTTCCTGAAATGAAACCAGATGATGGAGGTGGGCACATTTCTGTCTGTTACATTTTCAGAATGTTCCAAATCAGAGCTAAAAAACCCAGCTGCCCATTTGAACTAGAGAAAAAAAAACAGCAAATTTGTCCATGTGAAACATTTATTGTTTATCACAAAATAGATGATTCTATCAGCGACAAATCCCTCAGTATTTTAATAGCTGTATACTGTGAGAACAGCACAGGAAGTCCCAGGCTGGAAGCATTTCCAGCAAACTGGCTGTTACCAGGGAACTTGCAGTCTGGGAATGACCTGGTTCCCCAATTCAGACCTTGCATTTTTCTACACTCAAGCTGGACTCTGACTCCCACCTCTCCGTGCTGCTTCGTGACTCAGGACGAGGGTGCAGAGCAATGTCAGCGAGAGCTTTCATCTCTCTCATTTGCAAAGAACCATTTGCTCTTTGAAATAGAGTCCAATTCCTTTACCACTTTCTTATAAAATGTAAAATCGTCATAATCTAGAAAGGATCCATGAATATTTTTTCAGTGCATCCCATTTAGGGCAGAGTAAAAAAAAATGGCTTAGGAAATAGGAAATCGGAACTAAATTTCTTTAAAAATTAATCAAAAAAGTGCCATAGGGTACCTGGGAAGAAATGTAACTGCCAATTAATTAACTCTGCTGTAAGTTATGATGCATATAATATGCCAAATCAATTTCTATTTAGCAATTATAAGCATTTAGAATATGCACTTATAACATTGACTATAAAAGCTTTGATCCTAGCTGCTTCGAGAGCTTTAATCCTAATTTAGCAAATCTTTAATATGCTAAAAGAGACAAGATTGGCCTTAAACTATTAAATATAGAATCTTTGAGGCCTTTGCACAGGAACTAGGCAGGCAGATGTAACAAACATTGAGCATTATATTTTTGCTCCATATTTTTTCCTTTGTTTGCAGTCCTAGTTCCTGCCATTAGATCTTCCAGTTTCCTTTTTTATTACACTCCTATGACCTATTTCTACAAGTATAGGATGCAGGTTTTTACTGCATAGATGATTCTCTAGGCTTGGACTCTAGGAGATGTTTAGCTTCTTATTTTCAACTTTTGGATATGAGATTGTTTTCCTGGATAAGACTCAGTTATCTTTTCTCTCCCTGATGAATTTATTCCATTATACACTTCCTATACACTTCCTATCACTTCATATTCAACTGGCAGTGAACTTACCAATGCCAAGTATTTCAGTATAAGGAATAGAGAAAATCTTTAAATATAGAAACCATGTATTTTTTATAAACTAGGTCAGCTTAGCCAAACCTTCAGTCACCTCATTTTTTTTCTTTATTGACAGTATTCTTCAAATAACACAGAAGAGCAACAAACATGCACACAAAACCAGTCACTCACAAGCACAAAACATCTTCTGAAGCTGAGAAAAGTGTGAATTTACCCAACTATCTCTTGAAGAGCCTAATTTTGGGGGACATAAACCTGCTATGAAGACACACCCCTTTTTCTTTTCTATTTAACAGTGAATTTATGAAGTGTATAATTCAACTTGTCTCAATAGAATCATGTGCAGTTATTGATTGTAAGGCCATTTTAAAGATCTTTAGAAAGATTGGTATTAATATGAGACCTATAGCATCCTGTACTAGATTTTTGCACGAGGGACTTTTAAAGAAAAGGTCTGTTGCATCCTGTCAACTAAAAAGAAGCTCAGTAAATGAACTTGTCTGCCCCAGTAAATGAATTTGTTAGAAAGAGCTGCAAAGTCTGCAGCAAATACTTGGAGCATACAGGAATTTCCACAGGTCAGGTAATCCTGAGCAGAGCTGGCAGCATGGCCAGCAGGTAAGGATGCCCAACACTCTCTTTCGTGTTACTTTGTTTATAACATCATCAAACATTACTACCTCGAGCAAGAATTTTCTTGTCAAGTGGCAGCTTCAGGCAACCATTTGGGAAAAGAGTTGGTGGCATTGGTTCAGGTAGTTCAGATAATGAGATTAGAGGGAAAAAGATTGCTGGTTTCACTATGTATAAACCAACACCCACTACCCCTTTTTGCCCTACAGGACTTTTGTTTCAACAGGCTTTAGTCCATGCTCTCTGGAGCAGAAAGATGTCTGTGCTGAGGAGGTGGCTGAACAGGGCTGGTGCAGCCTGAGGAGGCAGGCCCAAGAGCTGGTGATCAGAAGGTCTCCTTACAGACCCCCACCAGAACCAGGACTCAGCCATAAAGTGGTGAATAAAGTGAGTCAAGGACCACTCTCTGACAAGGCATGGACCACATCCATACGGGAAAACTCTCACCCTGCAGACCAGGCTGGTCTCATCCATGCTGGTCCTTGGGAACAGCCTCTGGGTAAGCACACACTGGCAGAGGTGGACATTGAGCTGGGGAGCATGCTCCCAGTCCAGCAGCATGGACAACCTTGTGTAAGCCTTGGAGGCCATACCCTCCCACTGTTCAGTTCACTAGCACAGCAACAGCCTTTGGGTCCCATGGTTTGCTCTGTTACTTCCCACGGAGGTAACTGGGAACACAAAGTGGCCACAAATTCCCACTAGTGCTGACTAGAAGGGGCTGAGGTCCATGCTGAGATGGGTAGCCCATGTTGTGATGAAGCATGTAGACAGCAGTGATCTGCCCTGGAGAATGACTGGTAATTGTAAGCATTTCACTCTGAGGGGGTTTCTAGATTTTTGTTTGTTTGTTTTTTGGGTGTGGGTTTTTTTTTTTGGATGAAGACCGGCATAAAAGATCTACCTTCACACCATGCCAAGGTTCCAAATAAAATCACTTGAGGAGCTGCCAATGGCACAGGCAAGGCTTCCCATTTAGCCTTAACTCAATTCCATTATGGATGCATTCTCGAAGCACAGCTGGACTGCCTTCACGCCTGAACTGAGATTTTTGTCTGAGCTGCCCTACATGGCTTTAGCATAGGCAGCTCAAGGAGCCCTGCAGGGTCCCCACTGCACGGAGGTAGCCCTCGAGTCTTCCTCAGAGAGCTCTCCAGGCCTTGTCTTGGAGTCTTCTGTCACCTTCCTATCTTTTCTAGCTCATGGCACCCAGATGAGTATTTAATTGTTCCTACCATTTAGCTAGCTGAAGTGTGCTTAAAGATTACAGGTCTGATTGATGGCAGCTATTAGCACTCCCTATCATAGCTATGTAAAGAGCTATAAAATGCTACGCAAAGCTCTCCAAAGCCCAAACTGGATGTGTGAAATAGGGCAGTGTGGGACTTTTTCTCTCGCAAAGACAGTAGCCATCCTGCCTCAGTGTCTCTTTGACTCCAAAATCTCTGAATCTTCAGCACTGTCCCTTCATCAGGGTGATTTTGATCTCAATCCATCCTAACTGGTTTCTTTCAGACTACACATCAGTCATCTGCCATGACTAAGCATCTTCTAAGCATCTGTCCACTTCCCTGGATCAAGCATTTGCCTTTCTCTTGATCCATACTGGAGCCAAATCAGTTCCCTTTCAATTCCTCTAACCAGCAGGAAAGCAAGGTAATTGCTTTTAGGGTGGCAGCCCAAGAGAGCAAATACCACCTCTGCTATCAGCTCCTGACTCCTGGGCTAATGCAAACTCCTAACACAAACTGCTGTTTGATTGACTTTTCCTTCCCAGCCTCTCCTCCAGGCAATCCATACTCTCTGAAGAAGCAGCTTGGTTGGGTTCAAACCTTCTATCATTGAAATACCCACCCAAAGTCATATTTCTTGGAAGAGTGGTGGGAGATGCTTGGGATCTTCTCCAGCTCATAAGTATCCTTCTTCTAACCCTAGTCTAGAGTAAATCATGCTACAGACTTGCCACAACCTGAGTCCTTCTCATGTTAAGAACAGTCCTCAATGGTGCACAGAAATCAGTCCTTTACTCCCAGATGTGTCTGCTGACCTTACCTGATTATCTGAACCCCAACTATATGGGTCATAGACACCTATGCTCTTCAGAGGGTCATGTCACCCTATGAACAGCCAAATAGCTGCATGGTCTGGGTTATTCTGGCTTTAATTTCTCTAGCTATACATTAAATGGGAATAACCTAGTAATTTGCCCTCACCTTACAACGTGATTGTGAAGATATACTAATAATGGCTGGCATGGACAAGCTCACAATTAATTTAATAATTCCTCCTGTGGACAGAAAATATAAGGGTCAGAGCTGGAAACTGAAGGTAGAGGGGAAAGGGCAGTGAGCACTGTCCCTTCTGTGTTTGGGATGAGATGATGTTCTATGGAAAACTATAATCCATGATGACTTCAGTAGGTTGCCTGTTAGCGTGCCACAAGGGCCGATCTATGCTCAGACACGATATCTTAATTTGGATATTTGATGACTTGTGATTGTCAAGAGTGGCACCAAATTTGTTATTTCAATGCTTTTCCTTGGATAAGTACTCTATATAAGAATGATGTAGGCATTAAAATAGCCTCAATAACACCATGAGACACACAGAAAAAAAAACAGGTTTGCTTTTTTTTAAAGACTGGTTCATATTAAATACACTTGTGTTATCTTCAGTACTTATATAAAAAGCTTGGTTGTTGAGCTACCACAGGTCCCAAAGCAGAGGGTGCAAGGGCACATCACAGACCCGAATGTAGCTCCCTCTTCCCTGTCCTTTCTTCACCTTCCAAGCAAGGTCAACCTTCCTCCACTGTGCTCACCTCCTAGCAGGCATTCCTGTTGTACTCCTGTACAACTTATCAATGTGGATATCAGAGATATCAGGAGCCAGAATTGGCCAGAGGGACTTCCGTCATCTTTTGTCTGCTAGGGAAGGCTTTCCAGGCAAAGGAGATTTCTTATTTGAGGTGCAGGTCAATATAAAACACAGCATTAAAATGAGTGAAAAGTAAATCTTTTCCTGTATGATGTATACAGTCTAATGAGACCTCTGATAGTCCCTGGGTTTCAGTACAGCTAAATAGAAGGGAATCAGTTTAGACCTCTAGTGCTCTGTCTGCAAAAAACCTGCCAACTTTCCCATTAAGGAGGAAAAGTCTCTGTGGGCAAATTATATTAATTTCCCAAAGCTATTCTTTGGGGGGAAAAAAAATCCATTTATGGATAAATTCAAACAGCACGTCTTTTCCTTTCTAAACATCCTTATTTATATTACTAGCAGGTGACCGGCTTGCTGGGAAACATTGGAGGAGCACAGTGACAACTTACAGTCACAGATCAGACATCGCAACAGGGTCAGTGCCAGAAACGGTTAAGTAAGTTTATTTCTAATGATCACACATTGACTTGATTTAGGATATATTTCTTATTTGAGGTTTGAGAACTAACTTCTGGCAGCAACAAGTAAGCAAATGATCACCACCTAGCACACAAAAGAGGCTGACAAAGCTGCCTCCTTACCTCCTGCAGAAACTTCTCGCTCATCGGACCAAAGTGATGGCCCGGGGGCCTAATTCCTGACACCACCAGTCCAGAACTGAAGAGTCTTGGCTTCTGGAGGTCAGGTTTAAATTTGTCATACAGAATGTTGGGGGGCTTCGTCTCCCCTCCGTTGGATGCCTTCTGCTCCGTAGAGATGGGCATGCCACACGCAGGGGTACCGAAGGGCAGCCCCGCCGGCGCAAACGAAGGGTCGAGCTGCTCTATCGAACGAGGGTTTCTTCTAATGTATGTGATGATTTTAGGTCTCACGGGTTTGGGCCTGGGTATGGCAGGTTTTATCTCGATGCTTTCTTCCAGCTTTTCACTGCTGTCACTGTCCACATCCGCCTTATCTGCGAGGGAGCCCTTGGAGTGGACCAGGATAGGTTTTGGGATGGCACTGCTGCAAGCAGTCTTGATAGGCACTTTAGGGGATATGTTTAACAACTGCGTACTGTCAATGGGAGGTAGGACTGAGGAGGGTGACAGTTTGTCAACATGAAGTGCATAAAGGTCCTTCAAATTACTGTTTGATAGCGTGGGCTGACTATTAACATCCAGCGTTGCCACTGGGTGCACGGGAGCTGGGACACGTAAAAGGGCATCAGCCTTTGCTGAAACCTTACAGCTCTCTTGTGCTTCATCTGCAGGATGTTTCTGTGCATTAGCTGTCTTTTTACTTGGAATGGAAAAGCTTGAGGTTTCTGCATCACTGTCGTGGTTGACAGGCTGTTGGTTTGACACTGTCTCTGCACTGCATGCTCTGTGTTGATCTGAGAGATCAGAAGCAGGCACAGCAGCATCCTCAGTGATTCCTTTGACTAGCATCAGTTTATTCTCATTAACTTTTAAGGGTTTGCTGTCAGGTAGATTAATGTTATGTATAACAGATATTTGTTCACCAACTCTTTCAGCGCAACCTGCGTCAACTTCATGTAAATTTTCATTTTTTCTAGGTGTCACTTTGCCACTGGATTTACTGTCGCAGGTAAGTGGGAATATTGTTTCCATTTCTTTACCAGTAAAATATTCCTCACCAACCTGGCTACTTGCCTTGTTGTCACTGTCATTGCTTTCTCTCCCTTCCCCACTGATGGTGACGTTATCATTTAGCAATTTGTCATCAGGATAGGTTACCACTTGGCTTGACAATGGATCCTCTACTTTATTACAGGTGTCTTGAAAATGGGAGGCTTGAAATTTTGATGCATCAGATCCAGAGCCTTCCTGTTCCTGCACTGCTGTATTTTCATCTTCTTGACATCCCAGGAGCTCTACCAGCATAATTTTCTCAATCTTTTGTTGACACATATTTTTAGATTGTAGAGATGGTGCAGTCCTAAGCTCCAGTTTTTTATTTTTATCACCCTGACCTAATTGTGCTTCTGATTTACTAGCAATCTCATTGGGCTTAACAGCTGAATGTTGAGAATGAGAAGTATGCAGTGTGCTTTCAGTGTTAACATTTGGTACATTTTCTGGTTTACTTGTTTTCTTGTTCCCTGAGGTAGATGGTTTAGAATAAAATATACTATTTTCCTCTGAGGTATTGTCAAGTGGATGAAACACCATCCCAAGAAAATGATCCGTGGATGTTTTCTGTGATTTCTCTGTATTTCCTATCAAATGGTGCGACCTGTCAATGGAGTCCAATGATGCAGAAAGCAGACGTTTACATGACACAGGGCCAACGCAGTCTTTTGCAAACGTTTCAGATTGAGGAGAGAATTTACTTGGTCTTCCCAAAGAAAGCCTTTTTATTCTCTCCATCTCCACAGTCCTGGACATTTTACCCTTAGAATAGTTCTGGGTGAAGTCAACATCACTTTTGGAAATAACCTCCAGGTTGGCATCAGTTGTGCTACTTTTTAAATTGGACAGACTTTGTCCTCGGCTAATCCTGATATGCCTTGATATATCCTTAGCTTCGCTGGTCCTACAATCTTTGCCCATTTCCCTGCTTGTGGTGGAGGGCAGCTTACTTTCCTGTACACCGGTGTGACAGGTTCGAGAGTCTTTGAAGGTCAGAAGTTTATTCTGCTCTGTATTCAGATGAGTAACTTTCTCTGATCCTCTGGAGTGTATATTCCCACTTTCATCTGTCAAATCACATTTCTTAACATTCCCTTCGGTGGTTCTAACTTTTGTCACAATTTGGTTGGCATTGGTATCCCCCACACTCACTATGCTTTCATTATTGTTTTTTATTTCGCTGCAGTTGTCCTGAAGCTGGGCATAACACGACTCGTTTGGGATTAACGGAGCACTCATTTTGAAGCTTCTGGTGACTGCTTTTTTGGCAGTCCCAATTAATGAGAATGCTTTTTTTTCCCCTATCAGGTTAACTATTATGCATGCTTCGGTTATACATTTAAGTTATAAACTGATCAGTAGAAAATTCCTTGTCAGAAAGCTTGGAGTCTCTTGTCAGAGTCACATTTTTGTGCTGCTCAGTTGTCTTTCGTGCAGCCTCTGGACCTAGGAAATCTTTATGACGTGTAGAGTAGAGAGGTTCAATGAAAGCAAAATAGATCTGTCAAGTTCCCTCTGAATGACAGCCAGTTAATCCAGCCAATCTATGAGAAAAAAAAAAACAAAAAACAAAACCATACAATGTTACACTGATGTCTGGAATCATGCTAACTAAACCAAAGTTAAAATCAACAGCACTCCCAGGTATGTACCCAGGGTAGAACGCTTTCAAACACTTTAGATGCTGTTTCGATCACAGTTTTGCTCCCAGCAAAGATTCTTAGCGTAGCACTGATCTCTGACTTGAGAAGTTACACAGTTAAAACTGTCCTGGTTAGAAGAGCAGTTGCTACTGTTTTAAAGCCACATAGATTTACAATTGGAAATAGGCATAAATAGCTAGGTGAAGATGGGGCCCCACATCGAGGGTCTAAGCACTTTCATATTGCTATAACAATCTCTTTATTACACCAAGGGTGGCTACTGATGCATTTAAAGCACCATTGTACAGACAAGCCCCAAGTCTTAGAACTCCAGCTCTGTTAGGGGACGTTTGTGGGTTTCTCTCCTTGCCTTGTACAAATCACTGCCATACTTGTGCTGACACCCCAACATTTCTTAGCCAGATCAATAGATGCCAAGAAAACAAAAACTATGGCTGGAGGCCTGCAAGGAAAAACTGTCTTTTTCTGAGACAACTGCATATGTGTATGTTCAAATATGGAGGATTATACACCAGTCCCAATACAGTGCAGCTCCTTTTGTCTCTCTCCCACCTGTGGCTTGGGAGCCTAGATTTTGTCCACTATCACCTCCAAGAAGATGAAAGGGACATTTCTGTCTATGCAATGCCTAAATTCATTCTCTGAGATATTTCTTGTACCATGTATGTTCATACCCTTCATGATAAAGAAATATGGACACTGGAAATTGGAATATATTCCACAGGTCCCAGAAGGTAAAATTCAAAGCACCTGCAATGCTTCCACCTGTGCTAGGTTTCTAATCAGAGGCTCACAGGGCCACTAATTAGAAGTGCTGATTAAGTCCACTGCCCTAGCTATAAGCATCTGGGTGCCAGTCTGTGCACGTGTTTCTAACACCCGCTATAAGCAGGTCCTCCCAGTCTTTGCATTCTGTTCAGCTCTGCTCACAACATCTGGCTCTGAGCTCAATCCAGTTTCTCTATCTGGCATACATGCGTGTTGGTTGAGTCTGGATTCAGGCTCCTGGCACAGTTCCAGCTCTTCAGCAAACAATAACTAATTAAATTAACTCATGAAAGAGAACACAGTATTACGAATTTCACTTCAACAGCACAGAATTGTGTTATAGAATTCATTCACAAAGCATTGTAAACTACTTCTGTGTTCTGTCCTTATTCCCAGGGAAAAAAGAATTGAATACGTATTAAATTAAATATATGCATTATGGAGTTGTTTGGTTCATGTCTTGTTGTGGTTTTTTTCCCCCCAAAAAAGAAAGTATGTATTCAGCCTGAAAGCTGAACTCTAAATGTTCCTCACTGGGCAAAGCATGTCTGTTGTTTTAGCTAGGAAGGGACATTGATGGGCTCCAGAGGGAGCTGAGGCTGGTGAGCTCATCTTCATGGTCAGCTCCCTCAGCTGGCAATTGGCAACACTCTGTGGTCCCAAAAGTGAGGGCCGTGAAAATGGTTAGAGGCTGGAACACCTCTCCTATGAAGAAAGGCAAATTTAACAGAAAGTGCAGTGAGGAAAGCTTTGAGGAACTGAGAAAAAGATGGGGGCACTCATCCTCATCTTTCTTGTACTACCTTGTACTCTCTCACCAAAAGTGTCACTCAGTGTCCTAAAACTTTAACAGATTGTGGTGGGTTGGCCATGGCTGGCTGCCAGATGTCCACCCACCTGCTCTCTCACTCTCCCTTCTCAATGGGACAGGGAGAGAAAAGAAGATGAAAAAGCTCATGGGTCAAGATAAAGACAGGAAGATCACTTACTGAGTACCATCACAGGCAAAACAGACTTGCCTCGGGGAAAGTAATTTAATTTATTGCCAATTAAAATAGAGTTGGGTGATGAGGAACAAAGACAAAAACCCCCTAAAATACCTTCCTTCACCTACCCCCTTTTTTTCCCAATCTCAACTTCACTTCTTCATTCACAGCTCCTCTGTCCCACTAGTTGCTCCTTCCCTGCCTTGTGCTCACAGTGACACTGAACCTCCGAGTGCTATGGCAGTATATATAAATAAATTGGTAAATGATGATGATGATGTGCATTAAACCCTAAGTATCATATCAGGATGCACACATTTCAAATGTACAAATAGAGCAATACATTAACTTGCCACTTATTTTCTCCTCTAAATCTCTTATGTGGGTTTAGAACAAAGTTAATTAAGGCATTTAAGACTATGAACATGGTGCTAAGTGGTCATTGGTTCCTCTTGTTTACACTGCCCCCAATATGATTAGTAGTACTGCAAATGAAGACCATTTTGAAAAAAACATTGTGGAAATTTCTGTATTCATTCAAAGCATCTTCACACACAGTGTGTGAGACAAGCCCTGCCAATATGCTTCAGAGGCCAGACCAAATAATTTGTTTTAATGTTGCTGGTACAAATTGATCAACATGAGGGTCAGGAACGATCTCTGCCCTCCCAAACACAGGGCATTGCACAATCTCAGTACGCTACCAGTTGAGATTAACCTCTTAAAGCAGCCAATGCTGGCCAGAGACATAGACTTCAAATGTATGCGCAATTACACTGGTTTTAAGAGAAGGAACAATAAAATACTGTCTAGGCAGAGATTAATCTCAGGCAGCGTTAGCACTGCTCCTGTGCGTCCTCCAGAGTCAGTGAGGGACAGGCACCTTGGAAAGGTGGTTCATCCAATGCTAACACCTTCCAGGATGGACCCTATGCACAAGATCTTCCAAGTCTGTCTCTTCTGGTGACATCCAGTCTCACATTAAGAATGTCACAGACTTGAAGAACCCATTACATCCTTACAAGAAGCATCCATACAATTACCTAAAAATATTTTCTTCTGAAAAATATTGCCCGTTTAACTTTGTAATTTTTTTTACAGTTGCCGTTGCAATGAATACACAGAATAATTATTCTATGTTTGAAAATAATACAAGGTGGCATTCTGCTATAGAACATACTGACAGCCCAGGACTCCTGCTAAATTAATATCAAAATATAATCAAGCATCTATGTCAATTAACACCTTATTAATCCACTTTGTTAAGGAATACAAGCTGTTGGGTTTGGTTCAATTAATGTAATAAAGGCATATACTGTGATAGGTGTATTTGAGAGTAAGATGTGTGATTTTGTGTTCCATTTGGGACCTTAGCAGATTTGTTCTTCTATAGATAGCTTCTATTTAAGAAGCTTTGGCTTGGATTTTCTGCAGGATAGTTTACGTGGCACTGTCTAGGCTCAACTTCACTATGCTCTTTGGAGTCAGTGAGATGAAAAGACTCAGCTGTGCCTGGGTTCTGCTGGCTCTTCCTCTATTTTTTGCTCACCTTTCTAGACTGGCTGACATACACACACCTAAAGTCACTCACTGCTGTGCAGAGGCTCTGAGATGATAGATATGTGAACCTCCTAACTCTTCAGATGCCCTCTTTAGTGCAGGAGCATGGGGTAAGAGGAGACTCGATCCCAGCAATGACGCCACCTCATCACTTAGCAACATCTCACTGGGGACCCTGGACAAGAAATATGACTGCAAGTCTTAAAGACTGGACTTGGTGTATGTAAACCTTGATATGGGTAAACATTTCTTGATACTGTATAGTGTAAAAATGCCCTCTCTGAATTGCTGAGAGTGGAAAATGAAGTCATAGCTCTCCATGTCACAGCATCTTGGCAGGATGCAATAACTGTCTTTGTGAAAAAGCCTTTACAAAGTGATGTGAACATGTTAGACAGTAGAATAATAGGATATCCACCAGACTATGGTTAGCTATGAATCCCACAGGGAGGAGAAAAGTTCAAGGAGCCAGAAACGTAATTAAATACTTTTGTTTAACTTCAGCAGTATCAGTTTCCTTCTGAGATATCTATCCTTTAAGAGCCTCTATTCTAAACCTGATCTCATGTAATGATGATCTAGGAATGAAGTCCACAAGAGTTTCTTCCCGTCTGCTGTTGCAGTTCCTCCCTACACTCTGCTCCATCCTAAGCTGCGTTTAGCCAGCAGGTCCCACCCCACCCTCTGGAGATACCAGGGAGAAGGTGAAGCTGAGCTAGATGATTTCTAGCCCCATGACACACAATGTGGACTATGGCAGCAGAGCTCAAGTTTGTGAAATTGTAGCTGGCTGGAAAAAGAAAGCAGCAGCCTGCTTCCAAATAGCAACAGCAGGTTTGGGTTTTTTGGTTGGGGTTTGGTTTTCTGGGTTTTTTTTTGGGTTAAACAAGCAGCATAGAAATATTGTTATCCTCAATAGGCACCAAATAAAAGAAAAATGGTAAAGCATTACCATGTTATTGGCTGTATTGTTTTCAATTTGCCACAAAAATTGACTCGTAATAATTATGAGATATGCAAAGGAATTATCAAAACACATGGAAAAATAAAAGTGGGGATAAAGAAATAAAACCTGAAATGTATTGAGAAGTTTGGCTCCTGTATAAACATTTCCTAATGCAGCCTGTCATAGCTGCTTACCCATCCCCGAACTGAAAGTCTAAAAACAGCGTATTTAGAGCAAGATACACTAAAAACATCTGGTTGTACTGCTAACACTGTGCACAGCTCAGGCTGATCGCTCTTTCAGTATAAAGCCTATGAGAAGCACTTGAATGCCTTATGTACTGGGTTTGCGTGGCAAGGTTTTGGTAGCAGGGGGGCTACAGGGGTGACTTCTGTGAGAAGCTGCTAGAAGCTTCCCCTGTGTCTGACAGAGCCACTGGCCAAGGCCGAGCTGATCAGCAATGGTGGTAGCACCTCTGGGGTAACATTTAAGATGGATAAAAAAACAACCAGGAGCAACTGCAGCCAGGGAGAAGAGTGGGAATATGTGAGAGCAACAACTGCAAACACCAAGGTCAATGCAGAAGGAGGAGGAGGGGAAGGAGGTGCTCCAGGTGCCGGAGCAGAGATTCCCCTGCAGCCCATGGAGAAGACCTTGATGAGGCAGGCTGTCCCCCTGCAGCC